>BLKR01002601.1:0-187137 GCA_011170035.1 Teleogryllus occipitalis | reverse complement strand
TCAAAAACTACTACAATGTTAAAAAAAATTAATATGACATTAATGAAAGAACTATTTACGGACAACAAATTTCATTTGAAGTAAAAAATCTGTCTTCAATTTTATAGTTCTGGGAAGATGCCAAAAAATGTTTGGGGGGCTTCATGTAAAGTACCCTCAAAAATTAATGAATTTTTCTCTAAAAATAAAAAATAAAAAAAACTTTTTCGGTATCAGGGGACCCCAAAACGTGCATTTCTGTTGAAATCTCAAAATCGATTTTCCACAGCAATACTTTAATTTCTCTACACTACATACATTACTCCGTATATACGTACATATACAAAAAAGTAAAAATGATAGCTCCCAATGCGCTTTGTCTGTAGGTGCATCACCTAAAAATTCGGTCCTTATTTTTGATATTGGTACAACCCTCGGCAATGAAACTATCTTTGGGATTCTCTTCATTCCATGTAAACTTACACGACTAAGTAAAATGCAACCTCTCTGGAGTTCATAAGCAAAAGCAACAGCATATTTTAATTTTACATGAAAACATTATAAGGGAAAATTACTGAGTTTATAATCTAGTTAGTCAATAGAGATCTACATATTACAATTTTTAAGCGTAAAAAAAGGAAAAAATTAATGTTTTAATTTAATTTAATATCTAATTATTTATAACTGGCATTTGAAAGAGAACTAATTTAATTCTTTGAATTAACACACCTTTCCTTCCTTACTTCACCTTCCTGAAAGTATGTTCGATACAGTAAGATATTGGAAGTCGTGGGTTACTGGCTTGCTCCTGAGACACAAGTGTTTTGGTTGCAGTGCTGATCTGAGCATAGTGCTCACGCAGTTCAATTGTAAATGGCGGAAACAAAATTTACATAATGGGAGCAAAATTAATCCTTTTTGTGCCATCATAAATTGCAATAACAAAACTGATTGTTGAGTAAAAACTCCTGGATAGAAATTAAATTCCTACAATAATACGGATTCATTCTTGGAATGAAACTCAATTCCCAGCCATAGTTAAGTTCCAGAGGTAGTTCTGTTTGAAGTCAATTGATTTCTTTGATGCACTTCAGGATTTAGTTTTGTTAGGCACCTTAGTTTATGTGCATAAGAAACAATGAAAAAGCTAACTTCACGCAGTTTGTTTCTGTTGCAAACTTTGAATGGTATTTAGACTATTTACACCACCTTTCTACTAACAAGATTTTATTGTACAAAAATTATAAATAAAAGTCTTAATTCTGAATGTAGTATATTTTCACATCTTGGAAAATAATGGAAAAATTGACCTAAATTGCATAATTTTAATTTCATTGAGAAAACAGATACGATACACATCACACCATAAAGTCTTTCTGAAAATAAAAGAAATTAAAAAGGAATTCAGATTATTGCAAAGTAAGGCCACATGGATACTCAAATAACTTCATCACCTCATAGATTCTTCTATATACATCAAAGAGGAGATGGGAACAGTATTGGTAAAACAATATTGCTGTGATGGGAACAATATTGTTTATCAAGTCCACTGACAGTAAACTTCATGGACAGTGTCTGAAGCTTCAGAAGAATGTGAGGGTTGGAGCTCAGATGTACTTCCCCAACAAAATGGCTGTTGAGAGTTGGAACTGTCTCTTATGTGGTAGTACTTTTAATTAAGACCTTTCACTCATTCAAGGAGAGGCTGTACCATATATAGCCCTGTTGAAGAGGAAATTGGTCTGGACGATTGGATAAAGCAGATAACCAAGTGTGATAGGGTTGATTCTAAATTTGTGTGCAGATGTTTATGATGTGATTTTCTCATAGATGGTTTGAATTGTAACTTGATAACTGTACACAGTGTATTCAAAAATATCCATAACAATTAGCATACAGTCAATATAACACAGAGAACATAAGTATACTTAGTATCAAGCTTCTACATAGTCTCCTTGTAATTCGATACAATGCTTGCAATGAGTGTACAGGTTCTCAAACGCCTTCTGAAATACCTTCTTTCAATATCATTTAGTTCTGTTGGCACTTCTGTTTTGATCTCCTTTTCCGACTCATATTGCTCCCCCTTCATTTTCAATTTCAATGACAACTTTGCAAACAAAAAATAGTTGGGAGGGAATAAATCCGGAAAATATGGAGGATGTTTGACGCTAACTACCTGTCTTCATGCCAAAAATTGCTGCACAATAATGGACGTGTGAGACAGTGCATTATGGTGCAAGAGACACCAATTGCCACTATCTAGCAAATCAGACCTCACATGTCACATTCTTCGCAGACACCAATTAAAAACATCTTTGTAAGAATTCCCCTGTCACAGAGGTCCCTGATCAAATGAATTCTCAGTGAATGATGCCTCGGGTGTCGAAAAATGTGATCAACATTGTTTTTGTTTTCGATTTGGAGGCTCTCACTTTCATCAGTTGACTCTTTTTTGGGCTTGTCCATCAGCACTCTGACGTTTTGCGTCCGGGTCATACTGTAGACTCCAAGTTTCGTCTCCAGTAACGACGTTTTGCAAAACATTTGGATCTTGGTCAGCCAAGGCAACCCAATCACTGCAAGTATAAATTCCCAGTTTTTTTTCCTCAGGAGTGAGGGTGAGGGGAACAAAGGAGACACAGAGCTTCTTCATTTTTTAAATCTGTCATGATTTAAAAACCAATCCTACACTCAACATCAACGAATTGGCAATTACTTCTATCGTCATTTAGCAGTCTGACCTTAGCAACATTTGTACATGCTCAATATTTTTGTCAGTTCAACTTTAACGCGGATGCCCAGATCTCTCATCATCTTCCATTGATTCTCTTCCATATTTGAACCTCGAATACCATTCAAACACTTGTGAACAGCCCATAACATCATGACTTTGCACAGATTCAATAATTACATAAGACTCTGAAGCCGATTTCCCCAATTTTAAGCAAAATTTGATGTTCATTTGATGCTCTATTCCTTTACAATGACATCCGCACACATATAATCTTCACACAACTGAACACTGACAAGATGAAACTCGTCAGAAATGAATGAAACTTCAGGTGGCCATGACAGAAGGCTATTCTTACGTGGTCCTGTTTGCTGTGCAGAGTAAGTGCCACTTGTATTGTTGTATGAGCGGCAGTCCTGGAACTTTTTGAATACACTGTGTATATCAGCTTCAGCTGATGCCGTTAATAAACAAAAACTTACACATGGGTTGGAATATGAGATGACCTCCCTTCAATTTTTGCCCAGCGGCCTAAATGCAGTGCAGCTCGATGAAGAACATCACAATACCTGAAAACCAAGAAATTCCATTTATCACATCTTGAATTAACCTCATTAAAAATAAGAGATCGTAACAGTATTTTCTTGATAAATACACACTTACTTCACTGGGTAACAATGTACTATGTACATTGTAAAGCACCCAAGCCACACAAATGCTAGGTGTTGTGTTGCCCAATATACATCATAATAAAGAAAGCTCTGGAAGAGAAAAAAGGAGTATCTCAAAACATAAGAAATTCCCCATGCTTCTAAATCATATTTGATTTCATTAACATAATTAAATATACTGAATATTTCTAATTAAAAGGAAATTTATGTTAACCTTTTCCAAGAGGATGGAGAGAAGGAGTGTGGGAGTGATATAAAAAAAATTGCTTCCTTTTGACACTCATTCGTTTTTCCTCCTAACAGATGAATTTAAAAAATAACTACCGAGGGAACACCGGGTTGCTTCAGCAAGTATTTATACAATAGAGTTGGCGTTTCAGTCACAAATGCAGCTATCTTCCTGCCTTTGAAGGTAAATACACAGGTATATCACAATAAATGATAGAATCCATTAGAGGTTGAATATAATAACTTTTTACCAATGAAGATAAAGGGGAAATTTATAGATAACAGAGTTACACGTTACATTTCCCCCGATTTTTGCACACCATCTTATGTACAAATGTTCAGGTCACGTACTGATGCAATCAAAAAGATTTCCTGCCCCTTGTACATATTGAACACCTTGTACATACAAGTTTGCTTAACAATCACAGACAAAAGTCACATGTATAACTCTATTATAAATAATTTCCCACTATATGATCATTAGCAAAAAGTTATTATTTTCAACCTCTCAACAAGCCTTTCAAGTTTGTAACCTTCATTTAGCAGAATCTCATGTTGAAGGAGCCTCATATAAAAACATACGAGCCAGTAGGCTTTACTACCTAAACGAGGTTTAGGCTCATGTAGAAAGCGCAGTTTTTGAAGTGACCAGCTGTTTCCCAGCATTTTTGCTGTAAATTTTTGTTTCTCAATTTTTCAACTTTCTCACAGTTTTCCCATATTTTTCTCTTCTTTTCCAGAAATTAGTCATCCTGACATTGCCACTTGAACGTGCTCTAACCTCCTGGCATATGAATGTATGTGTGCGAGTGCACACATGTGTGGGCAAGCATGTGGAGAGAGGACAAAGCAGGAAAGATAGTGTGTGGTCCATGGCCCATTTATTATGGTGCTGCTTCCACATTCACATGCTTCTGATCAGAAAACTATGATCAGAGTAGCCATCTGTGTGGATTCTCTTTCAGACAATGATTGAATTCAACTCAGCTACCTAATATCAAAAATTCGCCACCATCAGGGCTTCTACCCCGCTTGAAACTTTGCAATCAACAATACTGCAGTGGCAATGACATTGCCACAGAGTCATCACAGGTCACCCAGTATTCGGAAACGGGCAAACAAGACACATTACACAACTTTACTCATGTTTAGAAATTAAGCAATACAATGTGTTACTCTGAATGCGTAGTAGCATACAATGTGTTAAGAAGAAAATCAGTTTTTTAACAAAATATAAACTGATGTTGTACAACCCACATACATAATAATTTTATTTATTTTTGGGGTGTTACTTTACGAGAAATGTACGGAAAAGTAATGCGTAAATCAAACTTGTTGGACCAACCTGTGCAAAACAGCAAGGAACAAATCCTGCATAATATGCGTTGAGAACTGAACTAAATAATATTTGTTTCATTCTGTTGTTGAAATCTGTTTTTAAATGTTCCACCTCTTCTCGAATAACTTGAGGAGAGAGCGAACAGGTGTGTGCTGGCTTACCTGCAAAAGAAAGGTAGAGATGAAAATCAATTAAAGAATTTCTCCTCATGTCAAAAACATTTTCGTTATGTAAAAAGTTTTATTCATTTCAAATCATCATCAATCATCAATGATCATTTCGAGAAATAAGAAGATAAATTTTCAATCCAAAGGCCTTTGTAAGAGAGTAAAGAATAAATGGTTTCAAAGTACAGCTACATTTGTAACACCGACAACTCAATATTTACACAAACTGTACGAATCAATATGGAGAGTACGTTAGTAGGATTATCTTAATTTCAAAGAAAATGTGGCTTGGGATTATCTAAATCCAAGACATTCAAAAATTAAAAATCGATGTGTGTAAGTACCAGCACAAATTTACGCACAATAAAATGCTAGAAATAAGCTGTAGTGAATTACTTGTTCATTGGTTGCATCAACGTTGGACATGTAAAAATAGAACAAGTGGTATCCCTTAATCATTTCCCAATCTCTTAATCCCATTTATCTGCATTTCCAACATCAACATTGTCCAAGTGACACTGTTAATGTCAGAGAGTTGAATTAAGCTTACTACGTGCCAAATTAACATTCAATAGTTGTATTTTCTATTTAACCTATAACCTTGCAATCTCCAACATCTTCCCTAATGTTTCCACAAGTTTGGAGTTGACTGTTCATGATCCTCTAAGAGAATAGAAAATTACTCTAGGAATACTGTTTATATAGTTCATCCATGGTTAAGAAATATTATTGTGTTTCCACTGTGTCTACAATACAATTCAATTGTTTATCTTGTTGACCAAACATTTTTTAACCAAGGAATTTTATAAATATTTCATAATTATGTGATTGATTTTTGCCTTCATTTTGGACAAACTCACTGGCTCCATTTACTTTGCCTTTCAACTATCCTATACATAGTGTTCTACAACACAATGTACTTGACCTCATTGTAGCCAGGACACTAAATGTATCTGGGCTGTTAACAAAGAGAAGAAATCAGTAGAACCTGAAGTCCTAATGGTGGTTGGATGCCCAGGAAACTGACTCTTATCTGGATTCAGCATACAAAGGATAAAATCAGTGTTGCAATGATTGCAAAGATTTCTAATCTTGTGCAACTACTGACGGGTAAGATGACAAAAATGATAATTTATCAATGTCCCAGCCAAAGCATCCGACAAACTGTCTCTTCCTGCTCATAGCATCCATTGATGTTTTAAGTCATGTTTTACTATGTATTGGGGTTCTAGTGAAGTATGTGATGCTAACACAACAGTTGAAAGTCTTTCCATGGAGTTCCTAGTGATTCAGTAGTGATGATAATGACAATTGACTAGGTGGTGATGCAAATGGAAGGACATGCATTTTCACTCAACCTAGTGATTTTGTAGATGATGGTCCAATTTTTACTTTAGAAACTTGTTCTAGTGAGAAATCACATTTTGAACATATGCTAGGTGGTGATTCACTGGACTAGGATGTTGTGAAATTCACACCTATAATATCTGTGTGCATTTCGCTCTGTCCTGGTGCAGTGAATCACCATCTCCCATTCCCCTTCCTTGTCATTCCTATTGTTGAGAACTTGTGGACTACTCAACAAGTAGAAATGACATGGCAATAATATTGCCTTTAAACAGACAAGTAGGAATGAAAGTACTTTCTGAGGTAACACACCATTCAAACATGGACATGAAAGGGTTAAGAATGTACAAGAACATGAAACTCCAAGATCAGAAGAGCTATAATCAGCAAATAAAGAATAATCAGCAGTGCTTTATGCAATTTACAATGATGGTTCAGAATATTTTGAGGAAGATTTAAATAAAGCATTTTAACCTTTTTTCTTAAATTTCAACTAATAGTTTGAGTTTTAATTGTAGTCAGGCTAGAAAGAAAATAATTACGTTAAACACACCCCAGGCTACAATTAGGACAATTATAGAAATTATACATAAACATAAAACAACACAAGAATTTATTTCATACAATCAACTCTATTTACTAGTATAATCAAACTATTCACTTACCAATTAAGCCTCTTAATTTACACTCGTCCTTCAAGACAGGAGGTAGGGCATTTATGTCAAAGAATGGACTTATGCTCAGACCAAATAAAATAAAATACACAGAAATGCTGCAAGACAAAGAATATACTTCAATATTACATTCTCATAGCACTCCTATTCTTGATGAAAGGATGTTACTCACGGGTAGCAGAGGTAAAAAATGTTGACAATTGGGTGATTTTGCATAACATGATACGCACACCACACAAGAGATGACAAAACCACAACAAGTAAAATTAATCTGAAAAAAATGAAAATGAACATAGTAAACTTGATGCAAAAGGACCCAAAATAAATTTCCAACCAAAGGGATGGCATTTACTTGTTTGTTCAAACATAAAATGTAAGGGGTGATATTGGAACATGGAAGGATGAAAATGAACTAAGACACAAGGGTCTTTTGAGTAGCTAGTGTTTTACCCAGTCGCCTCCTCAGGGAGTGGTCTTTCACCCCCAATTTTTTAACTACCACTCCTGCAGAAAAGTTCAAGATACTGCACAAAAGGGGTGAGAACAATCATACCCTTTGATGCGAAAATGTAAAAGCAAAATGTTAAAAATTGTACAATATTCCATTGATAATTCTTTAAAGTTCCTTTTATGCAACACCACATACAGTGTTGCTTTGCAGATATTTGAAATATAATAATAACAATAATAATAATTATAAAAATAATAGAGATCTTTTGAAACGGCTGTAAACTCAGAGAACTCTCGCATGTATCCACCCTCTTCCCTATTTTTCCATTTCCATATTAAACCTGTAATATACCTTTTTCTTCAAGACCATCTTATTCTCCATCATTTGTTCTATATGTCTCTTTATAACTGATAACAATACAATACACCCTTGTCAATACAATCTATTCTTATTTAACTATATTACCAGGCTGAGAAGTTCACCCATGTAATTCAATCACATAAAATATCAAGTAATTAGTTTAATTTCACATTTAGTTGCAGATTCTGCACGTCTCTGAGCAGGGGGTAATATCAAAAAGCGCCGGACCAGCAAAACTGTAACAGAGTGTTCAAGAAGATCTCATCCTATAGATTACAGTGTGAGAAACATTTGCGGCATTTGGCCTCAGATTTTAGTTTTCAATGCCCAAGAATGCTTTGTTTAGGAGTTATTTAACGATGTAGATTCAAAATTGGTGTGGAATGTCGCTGGTTGCATTTGACATGAATATTTAGTTTTGTTCTACAGCGCCATCAAGTGGAGTTACAACAAAATTAAAAAACACAAACTTGTCTGGGTGAAAAAAAATGTAAATATGCCAACTTTCATGGAGATCAATCACATGGTGTTGAAATGGAACTTCCATTTCAGTAATGGTGACATTCTCATTATAAAGATCATGAGCAAAGGGGGGAGGGACATGGAACTTTTAAAGCTTGTTTAAAAGTAACATTCTTATGTCTTTAAAACATTCACAAGCACATATTTGTGATATATGGCTAATTTTTTGAGGAGTGTAATATCCACACTGAATATGGGTTCTATTAATTTGAATGATGGGTAAACAATCCTCAGCTTATATACAATGTTCCTATTCAAATCTGTACAGATAATCAGAAAAACACTTTTAATCAGATTGTGTATACTATCACAAAAAAGGACTACTGCTGAGATTTGGAAATTATTAACAATATAAAATATTCAATATCTCACACAAACCTGACAAGCTGCTGCAAGACAGGTGCCAAAGATTCAGGACTCCACCACATTACAATTCTTGATAAGGCACAGTACACTAAACGACTACCAAGAATGGTAATTATAAATCCCACAAGGTATGGATCAATTAAATAAAAATTCTGAAAGTAAAGCAAATGATATGTTAATGTAATATTCTAATTGGGTACTTTATAAAAAGCACTGTAGTTCCTTCATGACAAGTTACACTTTGTTTGTAGGTTATCTATCAAATAAAAATGAAACTTCTTATGTTAAACATCTTTCACTTCTCTCCCATGTGTCACATACAGTTTTACTGTTTTTTGACCCCCTCCCTCGAAAATAAATAAATAAATTAAAAAAATAGGGAAATCTCTATTCACTACAACTTGAAAGTGATTAAATAATTTCTCAGCCAAAAAATTGATACAATAGCTTATTCTTCATTTTTAATCTTGTCTTCATGCTGTGGCACAACAGAAATGAGATGCCAATTTTGCAAGAAAAATTTTCTTTTAGAGGATCCAGTTCAAAATATTCAAATGATCAAAATTTTTTAACTGTCATCAATTACGAGATACCATTAAATTAATATGTATGACATTCTGATATTTTAATTGCAATTATGTTTACATTCTCTTCAAAAGATTAAGATTAATAATTCTGAGATCATGAAGTTTACTTATCCTGTAATCTTTCCTGTTTTAAGTTATCTAGTACTACAATTAGCTCTGAGAAAATGACATCATTACAAACCATTGTATATCTGGTGTATGACTGCGGTAACCACCAGACTGTGCGATATAAATGTAGAAACTGGAGAAATGAAGTCACACTGGTAAAACTAAACATCATCACTTCAAATAAAATGTCTCCATCTTGAGGTATGTTAGGTGCTGGAATATGCTTAGGGACTATTTGCCTAGTCACTGATGAGTCCAATACATCACCAAGAGATCTTGAAAATAATATCACTGAATTAATTAGAATGACTGCTCAATATCAAAGAACCAAACAACAATATGTAAAAGACAGTCACCTGTTCAATTTCGACTGGATAAAGTCTGCTGAATAGCATTTACATACATATTTGTTTCTATGATTTTCTTCAACAGGCAAATTAACAGAGGGAGGTGGAGGTCGTCCAGAACTTCTACTAATATTCCGTCGACCACCAGGCATATTTACAGAAGGCAATTCAGACTTTGAAGATGTTCCTTTCTATGGACAAGCCTCAAATTATTATTCCAAATTACGAAAGAATTGCACATACACTATTTTACCGAAGACACCGTCCAATCTCTCTTGAGCACACAACTGTTTCTAATAGATTCAATGACGCACACTATTAATATGAAAATTAAAATCCAATCGACTGCAATTCTAATTTATTTCTTATAACAGCCAAATTACGTCTAATAGTACTATACTTCTCAGTGATCGATGTGTCAAAATATCATCATACTCTCGTTTGCAAATACAAACCAAATTAAAGATTATCCTATTTTAAGTATTGTCTTACGACTAAAAGGGCACATTAACTAGCTAAATGCTAATTAATATACAAATCCCAATGTATTTCACCCCCTTCCCAAACCGGGCAATCTGACAGAAGACGAGAGTGGCCGTATGCCAGAACATGTAGCCAACATTCGCTAGTCAAAAAAAACACAAATTGACAAGTTGCACATTTTTATTCAAAACAAAACTGTAACGCTCCATCAAATTATAATATGATCGCCCATGACAGAATTTTAAGCAAATACGCAAACACGTACGTCATGCACGAGTTCAAATGATTTTGCAAGCACTAATTTGCAATGATCAACGTTTCCCGCGTAAAGACACTGAACACCGTACATCTCCTCGAAGCAATCAAATACTTTGAATAATAAAGTATTACTCCTTGTGAGTATTTATCCTCCTTAGATTGCTCAAAAGCGAAAGGATAGTACAAATATTCATCTATTTAATTTTTAAACTTTCTTACCTTTTTCTGGCAATTTTGAATACTATCCGCCTGGGCTTGACATCTCGAATTAACATGATTGTGAACTAAAATTGGAAAAGGAGGAGGCCTTCTGGCAAGTGTGGGGTCGCGGGTGACTTTTCTACGACGACTGACAGCATGGGTATGCAACGTCAAACTACTGTTCCACCATCGACGTACACTCCACACTGCTGCTACGCTCAGAAGAGCAGGAATCAAGATGAAGACGGACGTTCCCTCTTCATTCACTGGCCCTTTATTCCACGAATTCATGGCGGATGAAACACAAACACACCGAGGATACGAAAGCCACTCTCACAGCCATACCACACGACATCCACGTTGCCACCAACTAAAGACAGGAAATGAAAACAATCTGACATTTAGCAGCATTACCAACAAAACAACCCAAAAGTTACGAATTATAGCTGACAAAGGACATGGAAGGAATGCCAACCTATTGCCAATCACCCTACCATTCGTAGATCTGTCTTCTGATGACGTCGTTACGCTTCCACATTGTGGTCAGCTCTCGGATTCAGGAATGCCGGAAGGCTTTGCCGCAACAGGAAGCGCCAAGAACTCAAGATTGATTCTCAAGCCGCACTTTACTTTTTCAGTGTAAGAGGCGCGCTGCCCGGGAGACAAATACAATTATCTCTTATCATATTTTCAACAAACTTAACTCCTATCAAACTTCACTCATTTCCTTTGCGATGTCTCCTGATATTCTCGTATAAAAACGAAGTAAGCTCTAATAAACGAGCTAAGATTTTTTAATTTTCCTTGTTAGACTTCTGGTGGACTGGATAGGAGAGGTCAAGGAATGGTTGATTGGTTGTTCAGTTGCTTCGCGAAATCATTTATTAATAATATTCACAGGTATGTTACATAGACATGTTGGGCGGAAACAACTATTTAAATTAACTTTAAAATCGCGCAGGACCATCAGGCATCAGGACACGTAGAGTCTAGGTTCTCCCTCTCTCTCTCTCTCTCTCTCTCTCTCTCTCTCTCTCTCTCTCTCTCTCACACACACACACACACACACACACACACACACACACACACACACACACACACACACACACACACACACACCAAGAAAGTGGTCGCAGGGTCGAGGACGGCTGCTCAGAAAGTTGTGCACAAAACTAACTAAAGCCTATACCTCCTTTCATGCGATATACCTTTTAATACATGTCTGTTGAAAGAAATTAACCTTTTTGAAACTAACATGGGCGGGGACGGAATTGATGCAGATTTAATAGGAGTGTACCAACACCTTTCGGACATGCTACAGCTACAACCATGGTGCAAATATGTCCATTATGGGCTGGATTAATGAACTGATGGGGCCTTAAGTACGAACAAAGTAAGGGGCCAATTAATAGTAATTAAATATCGTCCATGTCATCGAAATGCATATGTTCACATTTTAAAAATTATGTATATATTTATTTATATGGTACTTTATTAATACAATTTTAGGTTCCGGAAGCGCCCCAAATAAATTATAAATTTAAAAGATATATATATATATATATATATATATATATATATATATATATATATATACACACACACGCCGTTCCGGCGCGTCCCACTAGAATCAAGGCACACACACATACACACACACACACACACACACACACACTAATTGGGAGCCCCTATCCAGAATCTGTCACAAGACCATAAGTGCTTTTCGATGGGAAAGTTTGCTCATTGAATTGCTGTTGATGTTTCTTTCATGTATTCGGAGTTATTGGGTCGGTAGTCCGACTTCGCCAGCCAGTTACCGGTGACCCCAATGCCTGGGTCTAGTTAAATTCCCATGCTTGGGGGCAAGAGCGACATGAGGCGAGCGTATATTATCTTCACCGTAATGAGCAAGATCCGCCTGCTTGTGCTTTTCTTCATCACACAGCTACAGAAACTGAGACGATTTTAAAGGAAAGCTACAACTATTTTTGCCTCGACCGGGAACCGAACCCGGGACCGAAGCACGGGATGCTAGTACGCTGCCCATGAGCCATCCCAGAGTTGCTGCCATTTCGCTTTTAATGTATCAAATTTTAATAGTAGAGTATTATATTGTAAATTCATTCAGTTTAAGTTCTTAATACATAGTAAGTGGCTCTTATACCTCACGTGAAAGAATCAACACCCTACAGAGAGGAAACGAAAGGTTTTCTAAGCTAACTCTTGGACCGAGTAGACACCATACTTATGGACACCGTACTTATGTTAGAGATGTTTGATTTGCTTTGAAAGTTTCAAATCAAGGAAGTTGGCTAACAAAACTTTCAAAAGAGCATTCTTAAATTATATCAGAGTGCGACGTAAGTGACGGTCTGCGAAGGCAGCAACTATCTCCGTTTCCTGCAACATCTTAATTTTCCTCCCTGGAGAGAAGGTTTATTGATTGATTGATTTTTTCGTGTTTCCGGGCGCGTCAACTGCTCTGGTCATTAGTCCCGTTAGTGTAGTGCATGTTTTTTCTCGGGTGATGGCGGTGATCTTCCCCCGCTGGATGGTGAGATCCGGCGCCGACCTACCGTCGGCTAGTGGGGTTTTCCCCTAACCAGGACTCTCCCACCAGCAGGGCACCGCCCCAGCCGGGACAAGCTCTAAGCTCCCGACCGGTCTCCCGGGATACGTGGTAGTGTAGTGCATATTAGTATAAGTGTGTGTGTATAAGGGGAGAGGATAGGACAAGGAATAGGAAGGACAGATCGCGCGCGGTCCGTGGCCCGTTTGATAGGGTACTGCTCCGGCATTCGCCTGGTGTTAATCCGAGAAACCACGGAAAACTACCGATCAGAGCATCCGGCCGCTAGAATTCTCCTCCAGACAGCGACTGAATTCGATCTAGCTGAAAAGCTAGTGTCGAAATTCCTGCCGCCGTCAGGACTCGAACCTAGGACCTCCCGGTCAGAGGCGCTGCAGTGAAATCGGTTGATGGACTGAGCTACCGCTCCCGGTCTGGAGAGAAGGTATTACCAATTCTCAGCCTGCCAGTTGACGCTTCTCAAGCCCAAGTTAATGATGAGGCTGCAGCTTTCGGCCTCTGCTCTTAACATAAAATAACTTAAGAGTGTGTGCAATGCATACATTGGACTAATAAGCTAAAATACTTTGTTCTCGCGGTTCTCCGACCTGGGGGCGCATGCGGTATACAGTGTCTTAGAGTAAAAATTACAAACTTCTAGAGCATGTAGAAGGATTGAAAATCGCTTTTTGCCAATGAAGATTGTAGTGGGAAATTTCATAAATAGGAGTTTTAAGGCGATATTTGCCCCTGAATTTTAGGCAATCCTTTACACACAGGTGTTTGACAGGAACATTAAACCGCCTTGATTGCGTCAGAAGGTAACCTGCAGAACACCTGTGCATAAACGTTGCCTCACAATCAGGGAAAAATACCACATGTGTTACTCTGTTATATAAAATTTCCCACTACGTATGTATTCATGTCAGAAACTGATCATTTTCAACTCCTCTTTATCTGCAAAAAGTTTGTAACATTTATTCTGAGACATTCTGCATTCGTTCGGGGGTATTCTGTATTCAGGGTAAGACCTTTAATATCAGTGTTCGTATTGAAACACTTCTCATCCTCTCTCCAGGGATCCTCCCGGTGTTCAACTCAAGTTCGCACCGGGAGATGTGGCTCAGGGCATCAACTGATGTCACAGTAGTGTCTCTGTCCTGGAGGTCCTAGGTCCCGACAGTGGGAGGATTTTCGACACTAGCTTGTCAGCTAGGTCGAATTCAGTCGCTGTCTGGAGTAGAATTCTAGCGGACAGCTGCTCTGATAGGTAGTTTTCCGTGGTTTCTCCGACCAACAACAAGCGAATGCCGGAGCAGCATGAATATCCTAACAGATGGACTGCGCGCAATCCTTGCTTGTCCTATCCTCATCCCTTACTTACACACACACTTACATGCACTACACTACCGCACGTGCTATTAGAGCGTTCTGGAGCTTAGAACTTGTCCCGGCTGGAGCTATGCCCCGCTGGTGAGAGATACCTGGTTGGGGAAACCCCACTAGCCGGCAGGTAGGGTGGCACGGGATCTCACCGTTGAGTGGGGGAAAGATCATCGCCATCTCCCACGGAAAACGTGCACTAGACTTATGGGACTAATGACATCAGCAGTTGACGCGCCCAGAATCACTAATCAATCAATCAACTCAGGTTCGCACCGAGGAGCAATACAGATTCGTATTCCTCCATGTTCGCGTTCTTCTCTTGTGGCATTTCGCAGGGCTTTGGCGGGGGTTGGGGTGGGGGCGGGAGGCGGGAGCAGCTGCCCGGCGAGCTTCTTTGCGAGCAGGAGCAGCGCGACCGCCCCCACTCCCGCGGCCCAGACGGAGAAGCCGACGGCGGCGGCGGCGGCGGCGGCGGCGGCGGCGGCGGCGGCGGCGGCGGCGGCGAGGAGGGCGTGACGCGGGGCCGGAGCTCGGTGCAGCTGTGGCAGGCGGCCCAGTGTGTGATTTCAGGCATCTGGCTCGAAAAAAATTTTTTTTTTCTATCCAGTTCCTGATCACGTTTTAGATTGTGCATTGTATTCGCCAATATGCAGAGCAGGTGGCAACACTGTTTGTTTAATGTTTGGGTTCGCATGTCCTTCGAATGTTTGGTTTTCGCAGACGATACCCGTGCTTCCTCACTGAAGTTTCACAGTGCTCTCTTTCATGTCATGTTCCTCCCAGTGTGTTTGTTTTAGGAATATTTCAATATTTGTAGAGTATTGTAGAGTAAGGAATGTACTTTACTATAAAATTTTCATGTTTTTGTTCTGATTGCAGAAATAATTAAACGTTTTCGAACATTAGTAACGTTTATATAGAAGTCTTTTGAATTTTTTTGTGGACAATTATAGAATTTTACGGACTTACATCGTGAAATTAGCTCAAGAGCATTTATTTATTATGCCTTCAAATGATACAATTAAGTTCTCCTGCCCCTAGTTGCCCCAGTTCCAGAAAATAATATTTTTAGGAACAGATGCAAGCCCTCTGTAGATGCGATTTGTTCGCCGTAAGGCAAGCTGGAGCTTGCATATCGCAAAACGGGAAGTGTTTCGATTTGTTACTAAAACAAATTTTGTTTACAACTCTTCTGATGACACGACTGGATAGATTATAAGTACTCTGAAATTTATTTGTGCTGGCGGATAGGAATTGATGAAATTGACGCATTAATGAAATTTTAGTAAGTTATTTTAGAAACACTTTCACCTGGCTATGAAATGTCTGAAATAAGTACAATGAAAGTGCAATAAGAAACCTGACATCTAAAGGTAAATTTCCTTCCTATTAGTTTTTTATAAGTGTTAAAAATGTATGCGAAATTATGGCGGAAAAGAGCTGCATTCCCTGCTCAGAAACAGTACAGTGAATTCCTCATTATTTCCTTAATAGATCAATGACAAATCGACGAAAAACCTGCTGGCGAATGGTGTGTTTCTTAGTAGCAAGCATTGAAGACATAAAATAAAATAATATGTAATGTAAATAAAACAAAATTAAATTGGCACGTTGAAAATAAATATTAGTTATAATACAATAATAAATAAACGTTTTATTAAAGTCGCAGAAAATAAAATGAAATTAAAAATTATTTAAGAAGAAAATTGTATTTAATTAGTTTTGTAGTAGAAAACGTCGCGTACATAAAGATGAACTTAAAAAAATTGTTCATATAAGATTTCAAATCAAATTGCGCAAGTTCTCAAGAAGTTAACGAGCTAGATTCTTCAAATTACACACTGTGCGCCGGCGGCTTGAGCAGCTCTCCGCCAGCAGTTTCCTCTGCCGCCCCGCCCCTTCCCCTCCCTCCCGCCCCCCACCCGCCCCCTCACAGCCAGCGCCGTCCGCCCCGCCGCGCTGCGCTTCAGCTCCAGGCTGCAACACGTGCGCCTGGCCAGGGCCAGTCGCTTACCATTGCACTTTCTTCCTTAGTGGTTGGTACGCATTTAAAAGATTTACCTATTAATATTATTGCTTTATTAATACGATTTTTTATTAATGTTTCATAAAGTTAAGGCGGAGATCGCTCAGAGGCAGCATTTCCGTTATCCCCGCAGCGTTCTAATCGGGAGGTCCTACGTTCGAGTTCCGACAGTGGCGGATATTTGACACTGGCTATTAAGTAAGGTCGAATTCAGCAGCAGTCGCGGCCGGTTGCTCTGTTCGGTAGTTTTCCGTGGTTTCTCAGCATCAGGAACGGAGCAGAACCTTATCAAACATGCCACACAGCGCGCGATAACGTTTTCCTCTTCCTTGTCCTATCTTCTCCCCACACACACACACACACCACTACACTACCACATTTCGAGGGACCAATCGGGAGCTTAGACCTTGTTTAACCGGTTGGGGTGGTGCCCCGCTGGTGGAGATGTCTCCAGGATAAATCCTCCGCAAGCCATCGTGTAGGTCGACGACGGACTGGGAACGGTGCATCAACTGATGTCACTGCAGCGCCTCTGACCGGGAGGTCCTAGGTTTGAGTCCTGATGGCGGCAGGATATTCGACACTAGCTTTTCAGCTAGGTCGACTTCAGTCGCTGTCTGGATGAGAATTCTAGAGGCCGGCTGCTCTGATCGGTAATTTTCCGTGGTTTCCGATCAACACCAGGCGAATGCCGGAGCAGTACCCTAACAAACGGGTCACGGACCGCACGCCATCTTTCCTATATCTTCCTCGTCCTATCCTGTCCCTTACACTACACTTAATATGCACCACCACACATGCCGGGAGCCGGTCCAGGAGCATAGAGCTTGCCCCGGCTGGGGGGCGCCCCGCTGGTGGGAGAGTCCTGTTGGGGAAAACCCGCTAGCCGACGGTAGGTCGGCGCCGGATCTCGCCATCCAGAGGTAAGATCACTACCTCCTCCCGAGGATACATGCACTACACTTACGGGACTAATGACCTAAGCTGTTGACTTGCCCGGAATCACGAATAACCAACCAACCATCCACGACGGATCTCATCAACCAGCGGGAGAGAAACACTGTCACCTCCCCGGGACTAATGACCATAGCAGTTGATGTGCCCATGAAAGTCAACCAGTTAATAAATCATTTCATATTGTTTATTTTTATTATCCTACATTACCCTCAAATTTACCCTCTAAATACGCTCAAAAGTCTTCAATAAATGTCGTATACACTGTGTGTCGTTGTGTATAACGTGTAGTGTATAACGTATAGTGTACAACGTCGCTATCTTTCGTGCATTTCTCTTCCTGCAATATCATTGGGCCTTCAAGGGCATTTGCGATGAGACGCTGCTGGCTGAGGCCGTTCAAGCTTTGGGAGTCGGTTCTCGGAGCGAAGAAGATTTGTGCGAGTGATTGCTACGGTGCGCAACAGTGGCGGATCGTGGAGGGAGAGGTCACTCCCTCACTTCAGTTGATTGTTTTGGGTTTCCGGACGCGTGAACTGTTGAGGAAGTAGACCCGTAAGTGTAGTATATTTTATTTCTCAGAAGGTGGCGGTGTTTCTCCCCTACTGGAAGGTGAGATCCAGCGAAAACCTACACGTCTGCTTGCGGAGATTTCCCCTCTCGAGATAGTTCTGCCAGTGGGGAACCGCCCCAACCGAGACAAGCTCAAAGCACCCGACTGGTCTCCCGACATTTGTGATAGTGTGTGAAGTGCGTGCGTGTAAGGGGAGAGGAGAGGATAGGGACGAGGAAGAATAGATCGCGTGCCATTCGTTAAGGTACTGCTCTGGCAATTCGTCTGGAATTGATCGAAGAAACATCGAAAATTATCGATTAGAGCAGCTATCTGTTAGAATTCTCCTCCTGGCAGTGGCTGAGTTCGATCTTGCTATCTAGCCGGTGTCGAAAATCCGCCACCATCGGGGCTCGAACCCTAGGACCTTCCGATCAGAGAATGCAGTGGTAATAGTTGTTGCTCTGAGCCATCTCAGCCTATTTATGGGAATGTCCTTTATGGGAATGTAATATCGTACCTTAAGTGAGGTCCGTTACAAAACTGTTAGTGTATAACGTCGCTACCTTTCGGGTGGCGTTATACACTGAAATTTTCGAGTTCCAACCTTACCTACAGCCCTCTTCATGTATGCTACTCGATACCTCGGGGATTACCGTTAATCGCTGCATCCCTGATTCTTTACGCTCGTCAGATTGTTTCTAGATCAACGGGAAAAGGTCCAAAGGGACAGGAGATCTACCCATCGCCCGATATTAAGGGTGAGAGAGGGAACTTTATTGAGAGCGATTTTCGAAAATTGAGTGAGTTTAACGAAAATGAGATCTGCACCATTATAAAGCGTCTTTTGTATTATCCCCAGACATATTTAAAGAACAATTTGGAGCCATTAAAAAATGGGGTTTTATAAATTGCATTAATTTCAAGCAGAAATTAATCGAAAGAACTTGTTTGTTTTTTTTTTCAAAAAATTGTAAATGACCTTATTTTAAGATTTCATTTTTACAATAATTTGTTTAGGAGGAAATCTTTGTTTGCATACTATATTTTTTGCTGTGCTAATTCTCAGCAATTTTTCAGAGTTCACCGAAAATGAAACCAGCACCTCATTTTTTACAGTTCTTAGTTACAAATGAGAAAAAATTGGAGCCTTTTTGAGAAAATAATTATTTAAAAATTGCCAATATTTCATGCAAAACTACACACATTTTCGAAAACATGATCGGCTTAGGTGTCTCAAGGCACCAATTAATGTCACTGCAGAGGCTCCGACCGAGTGGTTCGAGTCTCAACGGTGGCAACATTTTCGACACTACTTACATTGCTAGGTCGAATTTAGCCACTCTCTGGAGGAGGGTTCTAGCGGTCGGCTGCTCTGATCGGTAGTTTTCCGTGATTCTTCTCATTAACACCAGACGAATGCCGGAGCCATACCTTAAAGAACCAGCCATGGACCGCGCGCGACCGTTCCTTCTTCTTCCGTGTCTTATCTTCCCCCCTTACTTACACACTCACACTTATACGTACTACACTACGACACATGCCGGGAGACCAGTCGAGAGCTTAGAGCTTGTCCCGGCTTGGGCGGTGCCCCGCTGGTGCGAGATGCCTGGCGGGGGAAAACCCCGCTAGCCGACGTGTAGGTTGATGCCGGATCTCATCATACGAGTTGGGGAAGATCACCGCCACCTCCTTAGGACAAAATCGCACTATACATTCGTGAATGATGCCCTTAGCAGTTGAGCGCCCAGAAACGCCAAATCGATCAATCAAATTTTCTCCAGCACGAACTCCCTCGTGGAGGCCTCGTCACTCCAGTATGCCCAGAACGTCAAATAAATAACGGCCTGCCCTCTGAACCGTAACTTGTTTCGACAATCAAATGCATGGATATTATGCACTCACTATTAGCAATTTTTAATTCACCTGAGAAGCTGCATTCGTCTTATTTATTTATTTTATTATTTATTTAATAGGTAATTATTACAGACAAATTAGAAAACTTGATGCAATGTGGCTAGGCCGAAGGCCTTTAAGCCATTACAATACCTACATTCTACCGCGTTCTAACCTTTCGAATTCTGGTATTCACCCCAAATGGTCTCTCCTTCGCATCAAAGCCGCGGAAAAGAGACCATAAGGTACGGCTGAGGAAAAAACTCCTGAAGGGGGAAAAACCTGCCGTCAGAAACCGAGTACATGCTAATCTATCCGGTTTTTAAACCATTTACTTATTTGGCGCGGGCGTCAGGCATTCTCCTTCCAGTGATTGGCCTCCTCCGCACCTGAAAACAAATAGCACCACAGAAAATCGTCCGCACCAGCGCCTCTGCCCTAACATTTCCGATTCCTACTTCCCTTCGCCTCCTAATGTGTTTTATTTTAACCGTTTCCTTTTATTTTATTTTAATTTAATTTAATTTTCATTTATTTAACTTATTTTAATTAATTTAATTTTCATTTATTTAACTTATTTTAATTATTTTAAGTTAATTTATTTATTTTTATTGACTTATTTATCTACTTATACTTAACAATTGACTACAACTTATAACTTTTTTTGTACTGTTTACGAACCTAACATAACTTACTAACTTAATTATTGTTAGTTTATTGATTAATTATTTATTTCTCTCCAGTCTAGGCTCTGCTCGTACTAACCAGCATTCGTCTTAAAGGCTGCACTGATAATGCATAATGGCAAGGGCTCGGAAACCGGGCGGAAGGGGACTCCGCAGACCATTCTCGATGTTTCAGCACGTTGTTTTAACATACTGACAAATTTTGTGGAACCGGCTTCGTATGCTTGAGACACAGAACATCCCTGTCACAGGAATTTCATATTTTTTACTTATTATTTTAAAACTTCAATTATTTGTACTTCATATTTTTAAAATATTTAATTGAAATTTTGCTCTGAACACTTTTTATATTTTTTAACGAAACCAGGCATTAACACTAGGATGCATGAACACGAGAACTACGTGAATGCATATGCATTAAAAAATGAATTTAATCAAAATTAAGTCCAATTAAGATTTGTTGATCGTAACTGAATCCGACACCAAATTGATGATACTGCGTAACGTACACGTGACAAGTTATAATTATTTAATAATTCCTTAACTAATGGTATCGATTACTCTCATTACGTCATATAAAGTTAGCACACATGATTTATGAGCTCTTACGTGGAGTTAAGTCTGAGATTTCACCTCTGATGATGCAAATCAAGGGATCTGCGCTGCCGCCTGTTGGAAAGTGGGCGGGAGGGGGCGGGGACGGCGGCGCTCGGCAGCAAGCTGCAGGCGCGGCTAACGAAACCAGGCATTAACTCTAGGATGCATGGGCCCGGGAACTACGTGAATGCATATGCAGAGCCTCGGAGGCCCTACGCAAAACGCTCTCGAAACCAGTGGGTCATACTTTCTCGCCCTATGCCTATTGTCTATAATGCACGCAAAATTACGCGAAAAGTACTCAAATTATCGAAAAATTGTTCATGACCTTACTTCAAAATCTATCTTTCAGGAATAGATTTCATTAGTGGAAAAATCTTCATAATTGTAATTGTAGGAAGTCACTGAAAGAATTTTGAATTTTTGCAATTTTCAAAAAATCAGAGTTTTAACGAAAATGAGACGTACAACATTCTCTTAAACGTCCTTCCAAAAACAAAATATAATCGAAAATGATGGTGTCACTTTTTTGAAAATTTTGAAAATGTCCCAGGGGTTCATGTAAAGTACTCCGCAGAATTAAAATTTCGATTTCAAATTTAAGAGCCCACGATATCAGTCGTATTGATTGGGGAATATCAATTTTGGAGAAAATCGGCTGAACGTTTTAGCCGCTAGCGTTGTTCACAGACGGACAGACATTTTGCCCTCATTCGATTTTTCAGTACCAAGGACTCAAGAAACATGGATTCCGATCACACTTGTTAGATGATTTTTTCTAAATTTAGCAACTAGATTTATCCACTTTTTCGGTTTTAGGGCCATATAATAAGAGTTTTCGGTCGAAAATTCGCCGTTTTTTATGCAGCATTACATAACGTTCTCTCAACTGCGCAAGCGGTAGCGAGAAAGTAAAATGCACAAAAATGTTTTTTATTCTTAATAACTTGAATTATTAATATTTTCAATAAAAGTCAATTCTTAATATTAAACAAATTACTATTTATTTAAATAACTGTTCATAGAGCCTTAAATAACTATTATTAGGACCTTAAAAGCCCTGCATTGACGTAATGTAATCAAATTTCAGGACCTACCTATATAATTTATGAGAATTTTTTCTTTCCCAGTGACTAAAATGATAGTAGAAAGATAGAAGAAAGGTTACATCGAGGGCAAGTTCTCAGAAATGCAGCTGCAGAGACTAAAAAGTGAAATAAAAAACGTTAGAGCCAAGGAAGCCCTGCATACGCATTCCAAGGTTAACTGCAGTGTACATTCTAGGGTCAACTCTTGGCTCGCGATACGCATCCATTACGGGTGACACACCAGCGCAGTCAGGGAACCTAATGAGTCAATGGCTTTTTAACGACTTCAAATGTTATTGCAAATGGCGGTGACCGTGGCTTCCTTCCGGGTGAGCAAGACCAATGTGAAGACGCTGATTGATGAACCACTGGATATGGTAGACTCTTCTTGTCTTCCATGTACGGATATCGAACCAAGCACTTGCGTCATATTCGCACATTCACATCATACATTCACGTTGATATAATCTTGTATTCCTTAACAGGCCCGGAACGTTAATTTCACTAGCTAATAGCCCACTGCACCATTCATATACGTCGACACTTCACTAATACTTTGTCGGAGTGTATTGGGCTTCTTATAAGAGGATTGTTAACAATTATTTACTGTGTTGAAATAGATCAATGATTCTCAAGGTGTAGACGCAAAAATCAGAAGTTAAAATACTATGAGGAAACTAACAAATATTTAAATGCTATAGTAAGGAATTAAACGATAGTACATGAATATTGATAATAAATGCTTACTTTTTTATTGCTTCAATATTTATTAATAGTGGATCCGGCAATGCTTTGCTATTTCAGTGTATTACACATCACACATTACTGGTCATATAATCGTTAATCACGTTTTCCGCTACGCTGTGCAAAAATTCTAATAAGAGAAAGACGTTCTCGCAAGTATGGGTTTGTTCTGTCTTGGTTTGGATATGCTTGTCAAGTATCCTATTATTAACACGTTCTCCCTCAAATTGGGCATGCTTTCGCTATGACACATATCTTGGAGAAATTTGATTTACTTGTCCGAGATTCAAGTAATAATTCCGGCAGATATTTCACAATCGCAGGGGCAGAATACTTGCATTCAGTGAAGACGCGCTTAATCCTTGACTGTACGGCGGGTTGCGTAGAATTCAGAGGAGCTTGAGACATAAACGAGTAAATCATCTTCATCAACTCCCCCACCACCACCACCACCACCACATGACCGATTTAATTCAAATCACTCTTTAAACACTCTCATTTAACTAAGAAGAACAAACTGTGAAAATTTCAGCGAAATCGGTCGAGTAGTTTTTGCGTTTTTGTGCACATAGGCACATTTCCTTTCATTTGTATATAGAATTGAAAATGTATTTTCCGCTTTACAGTAGTTGGATATTTAAGAGAGCGCATCAATTTTTTAGGGCTATAAAAACTAAAAACTGAAATTATCAAGCCATATCCCCCCCCCCGCCTTGCGGATGTTTTATATTTTCATAGCGATCCTTGGAGAGAAAAAAATACAATGAAAAGCAATCAAAATGTGACGCAATAAAGATTAACTATTAACAAGTAAAACTACTGATTTGTTTACGTAACGTTACGTTTAGGCGAATTTTTTTAACATTATAAAATTTTGAGTGTGTGTCATAAGCTTTATAAGCCTATTTCAAATGTTCTAATGCACAACACGTTAATCACAACTAATAACGTCGATTGTAGGACTTGAAACAAATAAATTTGGAAACCTAGATTTCGTAGAAAAACTTAATTTGCCAAAGTTGTCTCTATTTTATACATTTTAGCAAAAGAACATAAACCTTGTTATTTGGTCATGTAAAATACTGGTAGGGAAGTGATGCATTTATGTCGTTCCTGTTATGTGGAGTTGTGAGAGCTGGAATCTCTCACTAGAAATGAACGTTTTCTATTTGCCTGTCGAGTTTTGTATAGTGGAGATCTCTTGATTCGGACTGCTGAGGGAAGGAACTAAGGTCTCAAGTACCCAGTGCCTCGAGGAAAACTTTTCCAGGAATGTCGAACACTTCGTGCCATGTGGAAACGAGGAAAGTTTTGGTGACGGATTGTATTTCAGAGGAACATGATGCCTTGAAGGACAATTCCGGATGAGAGCACGGCGACAGCAGAGCGCGACAGAAGTCGTCCTCCAAGGTATCTTGAGCTGACACGGAACTAGCAATAAAAACAAACAAATACAGTGCCGTGCCGCCACGCCAGTTCTGGCACAACATGAAACTAGACATTTGTGGCATAATATTGTCTCACTCCCTTTGTAGTCCAGTCAAATGGCAGAAAATAAGAGAAGGTTTTGGTGAAGTTTTGATATTTGGTTTCTATATTTTTTTGAGTCGCTGAACACGATAATCAGATTAGTCAACAAAAATTTTGCCCAGAAACGCGTTTTCGCAAAGGATAGTCTACAAATCATTTCCTTTTTCAGTTTTTTTTCAAAATAACTTTAAAGCCATCCATGTTTCGTAACAAATTGCCTTACGCTATGAATTGAAAGAATAATTTCACATCGAAAACTACGTACATTTAATGTCATTAAGATTTTTTTTCAGTTAACAGTTTAGCCGTGAGAACTTCGCAAAATTTGGTGATAAAGGTGAAACATATGAGGAAACAGGAATTATTCCAGTTTATTTCAATATAACTTAAAAGCTATCAATTTTTCGTAAATATTAACTTGGTATGAAATGAAAGGGGATTAAATTGCCTACATTTTGTGTGCAAAACGTTTTCTTCTAGGATCAATGGTGTACCCGTTAGTGTGCAAAATATGCCTGGATATTACTGTGAAAACGGCACTTCACTTGACCTTCCTCACTCACTAACTCCTATACGAAATTTGCATCCAATGAAGTTGAATACAAATAAATACGGCGCCTTTTGAATGAGTTTACATTTTAATTTGAAAAAGGAATGTTCGTACAGCTCTGGCAACATAAATTAACCGGGGTTTTCTGCGGTTAAGTTCAGCCTTTGCACGGCTTGGGCAGCCCTTGTCATGAAACGTTGCAGGCGGAGGCTCACACACAGCCGCAGCCAATCTCAAATGGAAGAGAAGGGGCCTAGCAAAATTACGTCATAGAAAATGGCGGACGTCGCTAGTTGGGATGTGGAAATATTTCCAAATAAAAATACAAGTGACGAAACATGTTTATGAACATGAATATACCGGGAGCGGTAGCTCAGCGCATCAACTGATGTTACTGCAGCGCCTCTGACCGGGGGGTCCTGGGTTCGACTCCTGACGGTGGCAGGATTTTCGACACTAGCTTTTCAGCTAGGTCGAATTCAGTCGCTGTCTGGAGGAGAATTCTAGCGGCCGGATGCTCTGATCGGTAGTTTTCCGTGTTTCTCCGATCAACACCAGGCGAATGCCGGAGCAGTACCCTATCAAACGGGCCACGGAACGCGAGCGATCTGTCCTTCCTCTTCCTTGACCTATCCTTTCCCCTTACACACACACTCACACTAACATTCACTACACTACCACTATACGCCGGGAGACCGGTCGGGAGCTTAGAGCTTGTCTCGGCTGGGGCGGTGCCCCGCTGGTGGAAGAGTCCTGGTTAGGGGGAAACCCCAGCAGCCGACGGTAGGTCGGCGCCGGATTTCGCCATCCAGTGGGGGAAGATTACCGCCATATCCCGAGAAAAAACATGCACTTCACTAATGGGACTAATGACCAAAGCAGTTGACGCGCCCGGAAACACGAAAAAATCAATCAACATGAATGTAAATAAATTGGAATATATTAAACATATGTTTAACCACTGTTAACACAATTCTTTTTTAAGAAATTACATTGATGTAAGATAAAATAACAATCATTTTAGATCATATACTTTCTCATACACATTTACTTTCAATATTATTGTTCATAAATAATCCAAGACCGTTATCAAAAGTCCAGTCTACTATAGACTTTGTCGATAATAAAACTACTGTAATTGCAGGTTTGCAATTTTTCACATGTTTATAAAATACGCAAAAATTCCAAAATTGTGTGTTTTCGATAGCAGACGTCTAGGGAAGCATTTAAAATAAAAGCAGCAAAATTCAAAGATCAAGTTTGAATATAGTATTTTAGCAACAATTAAGGTTGGTATTAGCAATAATTTTGCAGATTTCTACCGATAGCAGACGTCTAGGGAAGCATTTAAAATAAAAGCAGCAAAATTCAAAGATCAAGTTTGAATATAGTATTTTAGCAACAATTAAGGTTGGTATTAGCAATAATTTTGCAGATTTCTACCTATTTCTTGCAAAAATTGTTATTTTGCAAAATTCAGAGACAATTTGGGAACATTCCTCGGTAGGAATTACGCGGATTTTGGAATTGTTTATAAACTTGTTAAGTGTTGCAAAATTGTTAATCCAGTTTTCTGTTCTGGGAAATCAGGAAACCCTTCCCACTTTACAATTGAAAAAATTGGAAATTGTTTATAAATTTGCAAATTTTGCCTTTAAACGAGATGTAAAATTCCGCAATCCGATCGGCGCTATCGTCTTTCGTTTTCGAAATACGTAATTGTTTATAAGAAATTAGCATCTCATGACCAGTCCTACTTTTTGGGGAGCCAATTCTTACGCAGTTCTCAAGTCTTTTCCTCAAGCCGTTTTGCAACGGCTCGCTTAGTTTCTCCGCCACATGCGTTTGAAGTTCCTATCGAGGGTGCAGCGGACATGCAGCCACAACGCTCGCGTATATTGCCATGGGAATTGTTGCTGGTTTGATATTCCTGGTTTAAACTCTCTAATTTTTATTTTATTCTAAATACTTCAAGTCCCATTTGTTTAGCAATTACCGCATACATTTTAAAAATACTACTCGAGTCGGCTACCGACCAATACCAAACTTGAGAGGAAGAAACAGCAATTGGCTTCCAGAAATACCTCCCCCTGAGAATTGCCTCCTTCCTCCACACGTTTGAAAGCGAAATAGGCGGAGCTTGTTGTAAGCACGAATCATAACACTCGCTTCCCCTAGAGAAAGCCTTTATTCACCTGCTCAGGAAGCCAATTCTTCACATATAAAATTGGATATGAAATTGTGAAAAATAATTCAATTTAAATATATAAGGAAACAATAATTTTGATTAAATTGTTATATACGTATAAATATAGACATTAAGGCTTCTGGCTCCCCTGTATTCACACGTTCCAAAAATGTAAATACATTGCTATAACATTCACAATTTCATTCTAATCATTAGGTCTGCTACCTTTAGAAACAGCATTAGCATCGAGTAAGCGAAAACGTAATAATGTTATAGATGAGTATTGACATAAGTTTATTTACGAATATTTGTAATTGAAGGAATGTGAACTTACGTATGTAGTTAAGTACATTTCAATGAAGATGCAAGATCGTAATTATAACATGGTTTTAAAATTAAATTATCCCAAGTTCAGAACAATTCCTAGCAGACACGCAAATGCTTTTTGACACTACCCTCAAAATCCAAGTGGATTGTTTGAGATCACTGCTTTTCGCGTCAAAATCATGGCAACTTGAGCTCTTACAAATATTACGAAGTACGTTATTGCCGAGGTCATTTTAATGAATCATAAAATCTCTGAGCATATGAAAGAATCAATCATCATTTCATAACCCAACACTACAACATAATATCCGCAATTTCGTTAACTTGTCGTGTTCTTTCGAATGTGCTCCCTATCTCTAAGTAGCAAACATTTACACAATTCTTAATACTAAAAATAACAATTTAGGATGAATAATCTGGGATGAAGAAATCCACATCTTCTTATAATTGTTTGTAGAAAATCATAACTTCTTGGATATTGGGGTTTAATTAAGAAAATATAGCTAGCTGAATTTGACGCTATGAAATGTAAACATTTCGAAGTTTCCTCTACGAGACGTTTTTCGTCGTCATTATTCATTCGCTCAGAATACTGCAATCACTTTCATTAATCGATCATGTTACATAAGGTTTCTAATGCTTATATGATATAATGCATTAAAATTACAAATACATTCTGACGGGTAAGCGTTCGGTTTCTGTAATTAATGTATTTTTTGTGTATAACCTGTTCTGTGGTGTGTAAAAGTGTGTTTATTTATTTATTTTTACTTTATCGTAAACGTACAGAGTAAAAAACGTAATATTTAGAGAGGTATGTATGTAATGCTGCAGTAAATAGATATCGAGATTTCAACGAAAATACACGTTTTGTGGTCATCAGTTACCTACAGAGTGTTATTTTTATTCCAAAGCGCCCGTCCGCCCGTCCGCCCGTCCGCCCGTCCGCCCGTCCGCCCGTCCGTCCATGTGTCCAATGGTCTGTCTGTCAGTCTGTGAATAATACTAGTAATTCTGTTAGTAATTATAATATTCTAATATTTTCAAAAATAATAAAGAATGTTTTTAGTATTCTCAACGAGAATATCATTTTGTATGTATTAAAGAATTTGAATGAATTTATTTGCCTAATTTGAGATTTGTAATTGGTTTCTTTCAACATCCATGTCATTTAACTTCCATCATTTGTTTCATTCTCAAAACACAGAAAAAGTAGCCAAGGAACAACTAGCATATTTAAAAGAAAAAGGTTTTCGATGTAATACAATTGAAAAAATGAATGGTTTGTTATTGAAGATTCTATAATAAACATTTTATTGCATTTCGTATTAAATTCTTAAATCTCTTCCTAATATGCTGAAATTCGTGTAGTGTTTGTTTCGATCGATAACTCGAAGCTCGTTCCTTGCATTTGCTTGTTGCATTTCAGAGATTATTGTTGCATTTCAGTGATTGTTGGTGCAAATTATAGTGATTGTGCTTTTGGTGCAAATTGGTGATTGTGCTTGAATTGGTGATTGTGCTTGATTGGTGATTTGAAATTAATGTTATAAGGAAATTAGCAATGGCTCAATGTCCAAATGAACCAAAAGACCCTGTTCTTCCCTGCCCATACAGTACATCACATCAAATACTAAGAAGCCGAATGCAGTATCATCTGGTAAAATGCCAAAAAAACCATCCTACAACTGAAAAATGCATATGTCCTTTCAACGCTACTCATCGGATTCCTCGACCTGAAATGGAATATCACATTTCTACTTGTCCAGAAAGACGAATTGTTGAGGAACAGAGGTATGTAACCCAGGATGAATCAGTCGATTCAAAGGATGGCGGTAAATCAGCGGGTTTAGTGCCATATTACAAGCCTCAAATACCGCCGTGCGAGGAGAATTGGGACGACTTCCACGGTGAAGGTTATGACCCAGCCTCTTTGACAATAAAGAAACCGATTCTTCGAAATTTGCCGGGAGTGACGAAATCTGAAAGAAAAAAGTTTCGTCTAAAGGAAAGAAAGCGTGTGCAGTTGTTGTGTTCTGGAGAAATAGTAGAGGACGAACTGCTCGACAACATTGGTCCCAGCGGCCGGAATATTCGCCGCCCGAAATGGGATTCTGCAATGGCACAGACTTCACGACTTGGAATGGGGCGAGGTTTTTCGAAGATATGATTTACGCGGTGAAATGTCTTTGTAAATGCCGTTTTGAGATCTGATATTGTTAATTTTGTTTCTGTTGGCGTCCGTATATTTGTTGCTGATGTTTCCTGAGTGAACTTAAATTCAAGTTTAATTGTTCATTTGTATCATTATAGGATAACGAATTAAATAATTTAGTTTGTTTCTAATAATGTTAGTTTGTTTTGCTTTTAAAGTTTGTGCAAATATGTTTTTGTTTTAACTTCAAATGAAATGAGAATGACAAATGGTATAAGAGTTTTAAATCCATAATTATGCGCGTTTTATATGTTAATAATTTAAATCGTTATCGTTCTTCTTAAATTTCCATTAATAGTCTAAGGTTCGTGAAGCTAGTGAGACAATCAAAAACACAGACATCAGAGAGTTCGTCACCAGTAATGTGCGTGTTCCGCGTTTTAAATGTTCATTATTGTTGTCTTCAATATTCAAACAATTTTCATGTTAGTATTTGTTAATCAATGTGTTCATATAATTTGTTTTCAAAGATAAATAAGACACGCCCGCAATATGTATTACATAAACATTGCAAAGTCAAAATAAACATCGCTTTTTTGAAATTTCAAGGCAAGAATACAATTAAATTAAATTGTGCCTTCCTTTCCCTTTCAGCACAAGTCTGCATCTATTTTCTTTATTAATTTTGTTTAATACACAATGCTTTTCATTTGTCCATTAAATTTGATGGTAAGTTATTAGACACTTGGATAAAATTTGAGAATGAACCGATCTTACAGGCTACCAATCCGACGACAATCATTTTTCGTTTAGTTAACTAAATATGCTCATTAAGCACATGAAAAATTGTTGAGTATCTCTATGTTAATAGCACGCGTACAATTAAAATTCCACACCTACCAAACAGAATTCAGAAAATGAGGCAAATCGTTTAATTAAGAAAATATAATACTGACGTAGCCAAGGTATTTCCAGTCGGCCATGAAACATGAACAAAAAATGCATCAACGATTACGTACCTACAACATATAAAAAACGAATGAAGAAATTAAATGTTTTAATAATAATAGTAACGATAATAATAATAATAATAATAATAATAATAATAATAATAATAATAATAATAATAATAATAATAATAATAATAATAATAATTGAGTCACATATACAATTGAAATCGTGTATGACGAGTCAAAAATGATGTATATGGAGGGAGTACAATTTTGTTTTCATGTTTTCCATTCATCCATGTTAATCATGTTTTACATGTAAAACATTTGGTCTTAAGAATACAAATGTAAAAAATGTAAGCACAACTTGTGTTTACGCAATCTAAAAAGTATGCTGTACTAAAACTGTGTCAAAAGTGACTATTTTTTTTTTTTTACTTTACAATATTTATACATATTGTGTTCTCTCTCATACCTCTCTTCACTTTTCGTGAGAAATAATGTTATCATGACTTCGTTAGCTTCTTCTAAATGTTGTCCGCTATATGTTCAGTACCTTCCAAATGCAAATATTTCTTGCAAACAAACAATGCAAGGCCCACTAAAATAGATCTTTTACAGAAGCAATACTACGTCATCAAATGTACGCATCCAATGGTAAATCCAATGTGCTTGAATTTCTCAAATTTTAAATTATTCGTAAATGGAAACGAAAAAATATTGAACATAACATGTGGATAAAGGGCTATAATTGCATTTGTGGTATATAAGAAAACTCGCTCCTATCGTTGCTGTTTTCTTGAACAAACCACTCACAACTATCCCTCTTTTTATCCGCTCGTTTTGTTAATTACTATAAATGTAGCCTATTCCAATTGTTCGCATGAAGACTTCAAGACAGTATATAATATTCTTTGCTGCCTAATTCCACGTTTCTGTAAAACGGCTTGTTTTACATTTGTACAATTAAAAATGTGAGCAATAATTAAATTATCATCATAAGATTTTTTAAAATAATTATCGTCGATTAGTGTTGAATGGTTTGAATAAAGAAAAAAATATTCTATAAAAATATTGTAATATAAATAAATAATGAAATTGTGGATCGTAAGGGGCGGACCGAAATTTCAACGCTGATTTTTTATAGTGTTGCTTTAAGTTTCTCTTTATTACATGTAAGAGATATATCACGTACCTAATGATGCAACAAAATATCACAAACTTTCCCGTGCTAGTTTCTTTCCTATTCTCTTGAATATCCATAGTTTAAAAAAATATTTTCACATTCGCGGGGCCTCGAGTCGATCCAGGTCGAGCAGGGAACATTCATTTTGGAAAAAATGTCTTACGAAAAATGTAGGCGTTAGTGTTGTTCCCAGATGGACGGACGTTTAAGCAAACAACTCTCTTGGTGTTAGGGAACCCTCAAAACATAAATTTCCGTTAAAATCTCGAAATTTATCTTGTGCAGAATTACTTTACTTTCTCTGAGTAAGCAATATTAATTAGAGAAGCGTGGTTCGAAGTACCACGCTACTGTCCACTCGCTGAGGCTTGATTGCAGTGAAAAATCAATCATGTGCACGTCATCTGTATTAAATATTGTCATTACAGTACCATACTCGACTATGAGTTTTTAGTAGGAAGAAAGGGGTCAGCTTTCCCAAAGCATCCCGGGAGTCCGGAGCCTTTGACGTAGATCGGTTTAAACGGTGAGGGAAGCATTGTGGCGAAAATCCTGCCACCGTCGGGACTGGAACCTAGGACCTCCGGTCAGAGGTACTGCAGTGATGCGGGGATAGAGAAGAGGGCGGAGGCGAGAGCGCAGACGGAGGGCAGAGCGGGGGCGAGGTCGGGACCGAATGGGAGGTGCGGAGCCGACGTTACGGCGGAGGCGGGAACGAAGGCGCGGCGGGGAAGGAGATGGGGCGGCGTTGGTGCGGGAGCGGTGACGGAGGTGTGACGGGGGCAAGAGAGGAGGCGGGAAACGAAGCGAGGGCGGAGTCAGTGGCGGAGGTGGGAGTGAGGACGGGGGCGGGGGAAAGGCGGGGACGGAGAGGAGGTGGAGAGCGGATATTACTGCGAAGGCGGGGATGAAGGGCTGACGGGGAAGGTGATGTGGCGGAAATAGTGCGGGGACGGAGGTGGGACGGGAGCAGGGGCGGAGGCGGGAGAAGGGTCAGGGACGGGAGGCGAAGGCGGGGGCCTAAGCAACGGCGTGGCAAGGGACGGAGGGAAAGTGCAGGTGGAACCAAGGGTGGAGGCGCGAGCGGAGGCAGGGACAGAGGCGAGTGCACAAGGAAGGGATGGAGCCGAAGGCGAAGGCAGGGATGGGGGTGGGGCGGAAGCGTATAAGGCGACGGCATAGACACAAGTGGAGTCAGGGCACGAGATTGACCTGGGGCGAGGGTTATGTCGAAGGCTGTGGAGTCGTCGGGCTGAGAGTGGGATGCGAAAGTGCAGATGAGTGGTAGAGGAGGAAGCGGGAGCGGCGGGAGAAAAAAATATATTATATTTACTGTGTTATATTGGGACATTGTTTTTAGGGTTTCACAAAATAGCAGTGCAAGAGCCTAGTGTACATTAATATACCAGGTCGTAACTTGTGAATGAAGACAAAAAATAGCGAATAGAAAACAATTTCGTCATTGAAGATACTATATGAAACAAAAACACGTGAAATTCAATAATTTTGCAATAATAATTAATTCCAACTTTAAAGGGTTAACAAAAATAAGTACTTTCAAAAAAAGCTATTTAAAAAAAAAATTACACTTGTGTAATTAAAAAAACCCAAAAGTATACATCAAAATGGCGTTTATGTCTCGTTATTCACAGCATTTATCATTATCCAAACAAAATGTTTAAAGAAAAAAATTTGGAGCCGTTTTTGAGTAAATGTTTTTAATATTGCCTAAATTTCTCTCAAAATTGCTTGAAGTTTCTAAAATAAAAAAAAATTAAAAAAAACATGAGCATGTAAATGTACATTAATTAAAGAAATTTATTGCGTAGCACAAATTTTGCTTGAAGAAAAATCTGCTTTTTCAAAACTGTAGCTGTACAAGGAGGTCCAAACAATTTCAAAGTTTTGCAATTTTCAAAAATTCAGATTAACAGTGAAAATCAGGCATACACGAGTTTGTACAAATTCTTAGGGCCTAGAGCTATTTCAGAAAGATTGAAGAATATTCATTTTGGCAATATTACTATGAATAGTTTAGGCACTGGTGTGGTTCACACATGACCAATGAACAGATAGACGGACATTTGGAAAAAAAAACAACAAAAAACACTTTTGGTATAGGGGTACTCCAAAATGTGTATTTCCACTGAAATCTCAGAATCAACTTTCCATAGCATTACATAACTTTCTCTGTAATAATATTTTACTTTCTATATATATATGAACATAAGGAAGTAAACACCAATTTCAGAGAATGGGACATTATTAGCCGTTATAGCCATCCATTGCTTTCTCATTATTACAATTTTCTCCTGAGATTTTGCAATGTACAGGGCAACTAAAAATAACTGATTATTTGTTATGAACAGTATCTCTTCAAGATACATGGGCAAAAATATATAGAATTAAAATTATCAAAGAAATAATTCTAAAAAACAACACATACATTATGCCTACAAATTTTTATTGTTTCTTTACAGGTGGAGGTACAAGTCTCAGTCAATAATAAAGTTTTACACGTACATTACATTAAGAAAATCAATAAGAAAATTATATTAGTAAATCATTGATGTACATATACTATTTAAAAACTTTGAAATATTGTAAATTGATCATTTCTACAATCCTCATCTCTCTTTTGATTTAGATTTATTACAATCCATGGAGAATATTTTGAGAACTATAAAGAGAATCACATGCAAGTTAATTATCACTTCTTTAGAAGATCAGAATAATTTTCCATTTATACTTTAAATCAATCTAGAAAGTACATCAATTCACATTGGCCATGTCTTACTACAATTTTAGTTTTGTAAGATCATTTGCATCTTAATTATAATTTCTTTTTCTACAAAAAACAATTTAGAGAAAACAAAAATGAAAAAAATTGCCTAATTCAGAAAAAAAAATTTATTCAATTTTTGCTGACCAAAGTAATCAATAGCAACTTAAAAGCACATGATATGATGTTGAAGTACAGTTATAGAGAGATTGAAGAAAGAGAAACAATATACAAGACTAATCACAGAATTCCAACTAAACTGAGCAGAAAATTCTGTTGCACTTCTTTTCCTTAGTTTATCTTAGGCTAAGAGAGATTTTAGTCTACTCTTAGTTTGAGAAATACTTGTCTCTTTTATGGAAAATTGAGCAAATATTATTCTCTGCAATTCTTACAAAATATTTCTGAGTTCCATAAGTTTCTTTTGATGTTACAATTACTATTTCTAATTAATCAAGTTTACAAGTACAAAAGTTGCATTAATAGACAGGTAAAAATCTAGGTCCATAACTGACAACATGACTAGAAAATTTGTTTTCTAGCAAATAGATGTCTTCATTATTTAATACAGAGGTGATTTAAATAATATTGAACTTGGTTTTTATCACTTTTCCAAGGTCAAATATTTGAGGACATGCCTTGACAATTCTCACAAGATATATAATTCTTTTAATTACATTGTAATGATTTACCAATTAGTTGTTCATGCGTTTGATTTAGAATACATATTTAGATAAATGCATACACACTTTATGAACTCAGGCAAACAACTGCCAGCAGTTTCAAATTAGAAATTTCAATAGAATTATTTTATGAAAGGAATGTATTTATAATACCTTCCCTATTTACAAAACAGTCCTGTAATAATCAAAATATTTCATACACAATTAGATAATATGTATTCTTTAGTGTTGGCCATTTATATTCTTCTAAAATGTATGGTAATGTTTATTTAAATTTTCCTTTTGATACTTCTTTCATGCCAGTAATATTTTCACAAAACTATGTTTTGTTACAGTTTAAGGATATCATTCTGTTGATAAATAGAGAAGCACAATTTACATTACGCCATCTATTTCAGAATATCCTGAAGATTCAAAACCAAGTTAATCTACATATATACTTTCCATTAGTCTCAAACAAAAATGTAATGAAGATAAAAAATTCATGACCCTTGCTACGATATTTTTCTCTGATGAACACAAAAATGTGGGAACTCAATTGAAATTTCATCTCATTTTGAAACAGTTAATATCTTATTAATATATGTTTTTACTATACAAAACAATATTTCTGTTACTAAAACAGTGGACATTGGACATCAACAATGGAAGTTGATGGTAATAAATCACATCATAGCCTACTTGCTAAGCTACTTTTGCAACTAGATCAACACTTATTTTCTGCTTTCAGGTACTTTGTTGAAGTGGATTTTATCTTCCACAATGTAATAGTCTCTAGTATCAAAACCATACAAAATGCAGTTAAGAAATAGATACACACACTCACTGAAGAGCTGAAACATATCTGTATCAGTATGATATGCATCATTCTACATGAAATAAAGTTTATACATTTAGGAGTGCAAGTGCATCTCAGTTGTAATGGTGTGCAATCTATTCAAGTAGGTAGTATTTTAACTGTCAGAATATCTTCCAAATTGCACTAACAAAACAAAACTGAAAATAATGAGACTACTACCTGCATTTCTATTTTGATAATACAAATATCATACAATGCAAAAAAGTTGAATCTTGAAGCAAATCGCTCATAAAATTACCAGTCCTGAATTAAAAACCTTCCAGAGGAATCAAGCAATTAACACATTACTTTCCCATATCAGGAGAGAGAGAGTAACAATAAATACTATATAATGATCTTGTCATAGTTGCTTGTTTTTTAAACAGACCGGTATTTTGCAACGATTTTTGCACTGGAAGTTTTTCAACGATCACTTGGTGTCATTTTTCTTAGGTTCATCTTTCCTTATTGGATTAATGACTTTTAATAGAGCTACCATTGGTGCTTCAAAAGCAAGAGATACAACAAAGGCAACAATATAAGAAGCTACCAGTTCTCCAAGGAAAAGCATAGCCTAAAACAGAAAAAAGACTTATCACATTTGAAAAAGAATAGACTTTAATTAAAATAACAATGTTATTAAAAAACTTACCACAGTTTCTTTGGTTAAATGTAATGGCGCATCTGATGTCATTGGAATCACTCTTATTATTATTGGGTGCACAAGATAGGCACAATATGTTACTCGGCTGAATGGATATAGTATTGACATGGATAATAGTTTGTTAATGTAACCTATGGGCAGAAGAATTTATTGAATGAACCACATATTGTATAACATAGTTGTTCTTCCTATTGAGCCAAATAGGAAAAGATAATTACAGCTGATTGGAATTTAAATAATTGTTCTTATTTTGAATTTTATTCTTGCAGAACAGAAGAAGTGGAAAATTTAGAGAATTATATTAAAAGGTTTGAAATATATATTATATAAATGAAGTGAAATATTTATTATCTTTGAATTTACTTATGTCATTAGTTTAGTTGGTAGTAATTATATATTAATATTTATAAAATGGGCAGTTACTGAGAGCGAGGGCCTATATTTGACTTCACGAGGAACTGGATACTGAACCTCACAATGTCCAATTGGATATTCTTACCACTGGGGTGAAACTTACTCTTACAACTGATTATGGTCAATTAAACACATGGTACTAAAAATGGTATACGTACAAAGGAATGAAAGATGATGATAAATTAATATTATCCTAATTTTTCATTCTTTATTACACTCACCTTCAATAATGGTTTTGATTACTCTTAGAAGTAAAAAGAACACACTACAAACCTCCATATCCAGTACAGCATGCAATGACAATCCATGATAATCCAAGTGCCCAAAGCGAGTGACTAAGAGACGAATAAATAGCTGCAATAATAGGATGGAGTTCCTGCTTAAAAAGTCCAAATACTAAATAAAAGAGAAGACTTATTGAGACAACCCATCCTGTTGCTGCCATGATCTAGAAACAAACAAGAAAAGGTCTTTTGTTATAAAATATATTATCCAATTTAACAAAGGGCTTAAATTTATTCTGACCTCTGATGCTTGAAATCATTAAACTATTCTGTACATACCTTGCTCATCCTAACTGTGCAATTTTTCTTGCACAAATACCATCCAACACACATTCCAATCAGATAAGGGCCAAGGCGAGTCCAAGGCTTATCATAAATTTTATCAAACAAAGCAAAGGGATCATCCAAACTAGAAACAGGAAAATGTATGACAATTAAGTAATTAATTATTAATAATCTTCTCCAATTTAGAATGTCCTGAGAAAAATGTACCTTGGCATGTGCTTGTTACTGAAAGCTACAAAAGCAGTAGTGCACCATGAACTTGCCAAAAAAGTTGCTGTAATTGCAACAGAAAAGCGGAAGTGGCTGAAAACAGAATCATTGAAGAACAAAAATATATTAGAAAAGAAATTATTAAATTATTGTAAATATTAAATTATTGTAAATATGAAGCAATGAAGTATAATTACCTTGTTGCTAGAATTAACAATATTGATCCCAGTACATAAAACTGAGTGTCATCAGCAAGGTACCAGCTCCACAACATGCACTGTAGAAAATATTTATATTAAATATTTCAAAATAAAATCGCTCACAATACAAGTTGTTAGTAAAAATATAAATAATAAGTAATATTAAATACTAAAGGGAAACAACACAAAATTACAATTGTTATATTAATAATCACATTCATATTCACAAGATGGCTGTTATCAAACTCTCCATTTGTTTAAAGATTTTTAAATACATAAAAGATCTCCGATTCTTTTTGATAGAATATTGTCATTCTCTATGTTACTTTGTAAATAATAATACCACACGTTTATTGCATTAGAGCATTTCAATTAACATGTTCTACATTTAGGAGGGGTAACATAAAAAGAAAACATTCTGAAATTGACAGGGTGCAGAAAACAATCGCTAATAAGAAAAAGACAAAAATTAAGAAAACAAAGAAGTGTTTAAAATTTAAATAATATTTATATTAATAAACTACTTTCTGAATGTTAAAAAGTGGATTAGAGATGAACACATTTTTTATTTCTTTTGAAAGATGTATATAAATTTGGATATGAAAGATAAACCCAGCCCAGGCATTAATTTCATGTGAAGAAAATTGTTTGCTTTCTTTTTTTTATTGTTGTTTTTCAATTTTAGTCTCCTTACACTACCATTTATAAAATTAATTTGTATTGTATTGTATTTAGTATGAAAATTGAATTGAATTTTATTTTCTGTATAGTCTTTAATATTTGGAAATGCCTACATTTTACATTGTATGATTATGTACATATCCTGACTTGTCATAACACATGGCTTATGCTAAATTTATGTGAGAAGTATATTTAAAAAAAGAAAAGAAAGAAGAAAAAAAAAATCTTGGGAACCCAATTAAGTTGGAGGCTGGGGCAAGTTGCCCCTTACACATTTTTAATGAAAATGTTATGCTTTGCAATTGACTTGCCAATTTTTAGTATAAAGGTTTACCAAAGGAATTGCACACTTATATATCTTGTTGTTTGTTAGGGCTCCCAAGTTACTTATAATGTTTCCTGTGCAACTCTCCAATAATAATTTGTTTTTCAAGTATTCTATTATTAATTGCTATTCTGCATCTTTAAAGATAGTTAATTTGCACATATTTTTTACAGAAATGATTGCTGCAGCAAAAATTACAGAAATCATTGATGAAAAGAAGAAAAAGAAGTTCTGTTGATTAAAATAAATGTTTTTTTTTTAATTCTTTGATTCGTATCATCACCACCATAAAAATAAGAAACAAAGTTTTATCATCAGATAATATTTCTACCATGTCTTGAACTGGAAACAATGTGTTGATATAAAGAGCATTCCTCCACCAATATTCTGGACAGTTGATATGATCAAGTGTTGGAGGCTCAAACACAGAGTTGTGCTGGAACCACTTCATACAAACTTGAACGCAGCCCAAAACAAACATATAAGGTACAGTCAATCTGAAACGAAACAGTCATTCACGAATTTATTTGTCATAAGTTTTTCCTAATATATCAAGATTAATAATTAGGACATATAATATTTAAATTACATTTGTATACCACACATTCATGCATAAGAATTCCTCTGTCCTGAAATATTGCACTTCTCTACTGTAAAATAAAACAGTACTTGACTTTATTGGAATGCTGCCAGCTTGTTAGCTGCCAAAATGTAAAGCAACTCAACTTGCACAAGTTTTATTCCCAGTCCCTGCCAATATTGATGCAACTTACTCTTTGTCCTCATTGTTTCTGTCAGCATGCCATGCATACAAACATTCATTTATGCAGATGTTGACATGCCACAATCTCAATTTGTAATCATGAAATAAAATTGATATTTTGGAAAATTTAATATTTTTTTATTTACGTAGATAAAAAAAAAAAATAGTTCTTTGGAAATTCACCATAACCATCACCACCATAACCACCACCACCATTCACTGGTGGCGATGGAGTAATGGTTAATGTATTGAACTGTTATACTCAAGTTCGCAGGTTCAAATCCGATTGAAGCCATGGATTTTTAAGGGCGAAAAAATCCTTTTTATGCCTTCCTTCAGAAGGGAAGTAAAGCCAGCTGTCCCATGTTAGTAGATTTACTACAGGTGAAAGATTCTCAAGCCTAAATGAAGCCTCTGAGCTAAATTCAAATTGTCTCTTTTGTCGCCCAAGTAATACCTTCTTTCTCCACTAGTTGGTGAAAGGAGCGTTGTGAAATTTGCGTGGTCAGACAGAAGAGCTGGCTTCATGGCCGGAGTCTCGCCACGTAAAACAAGACTTCCATTCATTCCGTTCATTCAATTCAATAATACTAATACTATTATAATAATAATATTGTTTAAATTACCTCCAATTTATTTGATGTCAGTTCCAGGTGTTATTTTCATTTTATATTGAATTTTAATAGTATATACACTATGTAGATAACCAACTAAGAAAATAAATATTTTTTAATTAAGAAAAATCTCACCTGAGATAACGGTAACCTAAGAAACCTAAAAACTGCATAAATCCCGACTTGAAACCAGTTGTTTTTGTAACACTATTTATATCTACTTTCATCACAGTGCGAAAGTATAAAAATGATACCAACAAACCACTGAAACAGAAGAATTTAAAATGAATTAAAGTTATAACTAAAATAATGTTAGTAAGCCTACTTTGTTTTGTTAGACATTAAAAAGATCCAAATAAAACCAGTATTACCTGATAAAGAAAAAGGTATCTACAGAGTAGGGAGCATTGGTTATAGTTTGAAAAATAAAATTATTTTCCATTATTTCTCGGTAAGTCATATTGTCTGGAACAGTTGAAAACATGCACTGATGTTATTTTGCAACTGATATGGAATAGTATCTACAGAAAAGTTGTAATCACTAATAAAAAAAAAACAGAATATGTTGTTTCACAACAAACCTGAATACTTAAAAGCCACAATACAAGAGTGACCAAGAACCACCCATATCATACTGAGGAAACGGAGACCATGTATTATAGGAATGGTATCACTTCCCACTCCACGATCACAAATAGTTTTCAAATTAAGTCTTATTGAGAAGGATAAAATCATGCCTTGCAGCAATCCTAAATAAAAAATAAAATTGAAAATTTAGATGGTTGCTTTTTACTGATCAACAAGAAGTTAATATAATACTATTTACATACTTGAAATGTCTAGGTGGAAGCTTTCCATCAAAGGACAGTGCTTTTCCATTTTTGAAGGTGAATTATCGATGTGTACATTTTTCACTGTTTTAACAAAAATTTATTAAATTATTTACTGCTCACGAGTGCATTAAAAAGAAAGATTGAAATGCAGTACTTGAAGTTGGTCTTACCTATGTTGTTGTTACACAGCTGATCAAGAGTTTGAATAGTTGATATTCTACCATTTTGTTGATTAATTTTACCATTGGAATTTGCAGTGTTGTATTCAAAAGAATTGTTTTTTGTAAGATTTTCTTTCCTAAAATAATTTTCTTGATTATGACTATACAATACATACTTATAATTTATTTTTTATTGTCACTGTCATGTTCAGAATTTTATGCATTTGTTTACTTTCCTGAACTCTTTATTACATTCTACAACAATCTAAATTTAATAACAATTTTGCACTTTTTTATTGCACTTTTTAAAAGATGAACAGAAAAATTTCAAGTTCTCACCTTTGTAGTAAGTAGAAATCATAAGCTGTCCCCAAAGCCAGCATTGAGAATACAAAGACAGAAACTCCTCTGTTAATATAAATTCATATTAATTGAAATCTTTGAAAACGCTGAGAAAAAAATGATTAAGAAAATTAACAAAGAGTACATACACAAGTATCCAGAATACTGGGTCTTTCCAGAATAAGTATGGATTGTGAGGTGAACGAATGTCAATAAGTTCACCAAATTTTAATGTCCCATTATTCATAACAAGTGCTGTTAAGGTTTTTATATCATGATCACTGCAGACATCTGGCAAACATACTCCCAGGTGAACTATAGAAGGCTACAAAAGTACAATAGTTAGCAATGGTGTGAGTAATCATGTAGCAATGGTGCGAGTAATTATCACAGAGTAAAATATAATGTTAAAATCAACTTACAGTGGCAGATAGATGTTGAGGTAAGTGTGTTACAATTTTCAGCACACTAAAAGCTGTTGAAAATGGAGCTTCACCTTCTGTTATGTAATCACATTGCATTTTTGAGCCTGTCCAGTATGTATTGCCCCAGAAGAATCCCGTGTTGTGTCTGCCAGTAGAATCCCACACTGCAAAAGAACAAAATATCAATGTAAATAACAATAATAATAAGCCTACATAGATTTTTTAAAATGAATAATATCCATTTGAGAAAATATTCATCCAAAGATTAAAACAAATATTGTACTGACAACGGGCAGTCATAACAAACAATGATGAATATGGTGAAAATGAAAGTATCATCATCATCATCACCACCACCACCACCACCACCACCACCACCACCACCTTCCCTTATGGTAGGCTTGTGGGATGATATAAATCAGAACCATTTAATCCATTTAATCCTTGTTCATCCACCATCTCTATCTACCACTGGAATGTATTAAAGGATTGGCCTAGTGAGGCAAATCTTATTTCTACTTAAAGAATTGTAGCCTCATAGGTCTATACTATTATCTTCCCATCAGCATTGAATATTTTTAACCTGCTTCTTAATTATTTTTTTTGGTACCTCACCCTGAAGGGTTATTTCAGTGATCCAACTGTGAATGTTCATCATTAGGGTTTGGATTGATTCAAAGTTATTTGATAAGTGTATGTTGTAGCAGTATATATGTCAGTGTGATGAAAGAGGAAGCATGAAAATTGATGAGATGGTATCATCTTAATAAATACGACCACAATCCTGTTGAAACATTTGTTTTCCTTTTCAGTCAGAAATTCGATAACCATAAAAAATAAAAAACGACATGGATTAAATGTGACAAATGTTACCTCCATGTTTGATATTCCTTTTCTCTAGTAGCCTTAAGTAGTTTCAAAGTAGAGTGTAATGTGCTTTTTTAATTGATTAATTAATAAATTAGTCAAATAGTTATTTTATTTTCATATGAAAAAACAAGAATTATATTAAGTATTCAAAAAACTAATACCATTTTAAAACTAGAACTTAACAATGTAATGTAGGTTTACTGAACATAATCATCAATATATTTAGCTATTTTTATATTTAACACTAAGAGATTTTGTTTTCAAAGAAGTTCGATTTTTCTACTATACCAAATTTTGTGATTTTTGTGTTAAGTAAAAAGGTAATGCACCACAGATGTGTTATTGCTTGCTGTTATTAACTGGTTTTATAGTATAAATGCTATATTTTGATAATATCTTAAAACTAAAAGATTTATTTGCCATCATTTGTTCATTAGTTTCATTCATGTTCTTTTGTAGTGCGGGTTGTCACTATCGAAAGTAGTGAATGTTTCGTCAACTGTAATGTGCAAGCATACGCGCAAGTTAGCAAAGCAAAGATCAGGATTTTTTAAGTTCCTTTAGTTAAAATGTTCCTTTAGGAAAAATTTTCAATGAATATACTAATAATATATTATGCATTTTGTTTTATACTTTCTCGCTACTGCTTACGCAGTATAGAATTAGAGGTGCTACAGAATTGCACAGACTTTCTCATAATAAAGTTTTCTAATTTTCTTGGTGTGAACTGGCTTTAAGGTCTTGCTTCATTCTCTAGTCAACTGCCACCTATCGTCGCCCAAAATATATTTTTTTGACATTTTCACAACTTTTTGGTTTCTTAATTGTAGAACCGAAATATAACTTCGAGAATATTAAAGAAGAGTACATCCTGGTCCTAAATAGACATTTTCATTGAAAAATGTGGAGCCATTTTAAAGAAAATGGTGACTAAGCACTTCCACTCAAAAATGTAATAATGTTTACAAATCAACGGAAATGTGCAGCAATGTGAAAGGTATTTAAAAAAATTACATTTGTGTAATTTTTGAAAAAACAAAAGAATACCAAAATAAACTTTACGTCATATTAAACAGTGCCATTAGCACTATTCATTGGAAGAAGTTGAAGAAAAAAATAGGAGCCATATTTGAGAAAATGGCGTTTGAGTGTTTCTGAAAATGAGGAATTTTGAGCTCATTTCAACAGAAAAGTGATGAGTTTTCAAGAACCTTTATATAGCATTATTTAAAGCAATTGTACTCGTAAATATAATAATGTGAAGAAATCGCTTCTAATGTAAATATTGCCGACGTGAGAGACAAGTGAAAAAAATTACAATTTTGTAATTTTTGCAAAAATAAAAGAATAGAGCAATATGGCGTTTATGTCATTGCATAGGGTTTGTTTGACACTAGCACTACCAAGATTTTAAAGAAAAAAATTGGAGCAGTTTTTGAGAAAATCTTGTTTTTGTAATTTTTTAAAATCGCACAATTGCACGCATTACAGCACAAAACTACTAAAATTTTCAAAAAATGTAAATGACCTTTATGAAAGAACTATTTATGCACAACAAATTTCATTTGAGAGAAAAATCTGTCTTCAATTTTATAGTTTTAGGAAGACGCCGAAAATTCAAACTTTTGCAATTTCCGAAAATTTAGAGTTAACAGGAAAAATCGGACCTATGCCACCTTTATAAGTGCATTTTACTATATTCTTACGAGAAATGTAAAGAAAAAAATTGGAACCGTTTTTGAGAAAATTTTGAAAATGTCTGGGGGTCTTCATGTGATGACCCCCAAATTTTAAAGAAGGTTTATCAAAATTCCAAAGCTTCAACTAGGGTCATATTGACAGGGGTTTCTTCTGTTTGGAAAAGATCGTACGTGTGGCTTCGGCGCTAGTAGTGTTCACAGACGGACGGACAGAGACGGACAGACGTTTCGAAAAAAACAATTTCGGTATCAGGGGACTCCAAAAAGTTCCGCTGAAGTCTTGAAATCGACTTTCCTCAGCATTACATAACTTTCTCTATACTACGTATATTACTCCCGTATACACGTATGTATATGAGATAGTAAGAAGTTACGTAATGTTGCGGGGCGAGGAATTTTTGGCAGAGAAACTTTTTGCCGGGTCCTGATGACGAAAGAGTGGATAAATCCAGTTGCTAAATATAGAAAAAACCAATAGTGTTAAAACAGTAGGTACTTTCTAGCCCATCCTTTCACGCAAAATTACGCGAGAAGTATCCACATTTTTGAAAAATTGTACATGACCTTATTTCAAAATCTAACTTAAAGGAACATTTGATTAAGGAAAAAATTAATATTTTAGTTGTCGGATGACGCTGAAAAAATTTCGATTAAGGAAAAAATTAATATTTTAGTTGTCGGATGACGCTGAAAAAATTTCGAACTTTTGCAAATTTAAAAAAAATCTAAGTTTTCAACGAAAATGAGACATACATCAGTCTTTTTGAACATCTTCCACACTATCCAACTACAAAATTTAATCAAAAAATTGTCACTTTCTTGAAAAATTTGAAAATGTTTCAAGGGTTTCATGAAAAGTACCCCCCAAAATTAAAATATCGGTTTCAGATGCAAGAGGCCGCGACATCAACTAGATCAATTGAAGATTATCAATTTTGGAGAAAATTGACGGGACGGTTTAGCAGCTAGCGTTTTTCACAGACGGACGGGCGTTTTGCTGTCATTCGAGTTTTCGGTATCAAGAACCCATAAATAAATTCTGGTTACACCCAATGTTGGAGGATTTTTTTTTCTAAATTTAGAAACTGGATTTATCTACTTTTTCGTTACCAGAGCCCTGTGATAAGTTTTTCTGCCGAAAATTCGCCGCGTTTTCACGCATTACGTAACTTTTTCTCTACTCCGAAGCGAGAAAGTAAAATCCTAACACGCAGTGTAGCCATTAATGCATGTTTTGTTGGTCCTTGATACCGAAAAATTGAAACAGGCTTGTTTTAATCATAATTTACTATTCAAAATATCAATATTAATTCGATTTTCACTCCATTCTACAATTTGTATTCACTATGTACTTCCTTCTTTCAACGAATTCGCTAACCTTAATATTGAAATTAGCTAAATTAGGTTTTATCTTTCAAAATTATGATTTAAAGTAACATGAATGAAAAAATGAGTATGCTAATTTTGTACGAAGTTTTATTTAATGTACGATATTCTGATATTCACTTTTCAGTTATCCGTCCACACTGGTTATCAAGTTCAATTAAACAATAGGAACGTCATTGCAATTTAACAATAAGAACATCACAATGTGGCGTGAAATTCACGGAATGATCATTCATTATCGGGTGGTATTTGTAGAGGAGTGCATCTTGTGAAAGAAGGTGGTGAATTTAAATAGTAGATTTAAATATTGTATTTATAGTATTAATTTATTTTTGTTTAGTTTTTGTCTTATTTATGGTAATTATTTAGTCGTAGTTATCTAACTAAGGTAGATTAGATTTCTAGATTAATAATTTATTAATTTTACAATTATTAATTAGTTGCAGTTAAGAAATTAGAAGAGTTATTAAGGAAATATTCACCATGCGATTAGGTCGAAAGTATCATCCTTTGATGTAATAACTACACCGCGCTGTCAACAACTGGTTGTAGACAGCTGCTACTGCCACTGCCGGGTCGCTTTACTAATTTCTATTTTTTAAAGCTAAAATACGCATTGAATTGTCGAATTTGAGTTGATAAATTAGATTTAAAAGAATTAATTTTTGCACCTATTGTTCAACGATTTGTAATGAGTTTTACAAGTGATGACTGAGATGCGATAATATGAGCAGAAATTGCGCTATTCTAATATTACATATCCGTTACTATGTACGAGAAAGTACATACTATTGTAGCACCACTAGTTACTTTCTTGCAAAATACGTTATTTATATAAAGTTAAATAAAGTCATTAAAATGAATAAAATTAAATATTAAATAAAGTTACGCAGTATAGAGGAAGTATTGATATGCTGCGGGGAAAAGGATATTTTCCGACAGAAAATTTATTGCCGGGCCCTGTTACGAAAAAGTAGACAAATTTTGTTCGTAAATGTAGTTTCCTCCTCTAACACGTGATGTGTGGATTCATGGTTGGGGGGGGGGGGTCAAACGTCGGGGTCAACGCTCGCAACGTAACCGTTCAGTCGATTTTCTCCAAAATTCGTATTTCCCCGAGCGATCTGAACGAATTAAGAGGCCATACGAGTTTGAAATGCATAGGTATTTTGATTTTTGGGAGTACTTTACATGAAACTTCATTCTTTTCAAAATTTTCTCAAAAATGGCACCCCCTTTTTGATTAAACGTTTTCTCGGATTATGTAAAGAACTTTTAAAAAATGGTGTGGGCCTCATTTTTGTTGAAATTCCTGATTTTTAGAAAATTGCAGAAGTTGAATATTTTTGGGCGTTTTCATACAACTATAATTTTGAAGATAAGACTCTTTATAAAATCTGTTTGTTTAAGATAGATAATGGAATAAGGTCACATACAGTTTTTGGAAAATAAGAGTCGTTTCTGCTTAATTTTGAAACCCAGGCAATTTTAAAATTGTTCTATAAACAATTGTTTCCTCAAAAAACCTCGAAATTTTTTCTTCAATTCCCCCCCTCCGAATGTAGCAAAGAAAAGAGAAGGGTGCTAGTCCTCTTTTCAAAAACTACAAACAACAAAAAATGACAAATACAATATTGATAACAATTTTTTTGTTAAATGAAATTTGTTCTAAAACACCAGTCCTTTAAAAAAGGTCATGCCCATTTTTTAATGTTAGTAATTTAGCGCAATTTTGTAAATTTCGAAATTTCAGATAATTTCCCGCAGATAATTGCAGATATTTTTGCAGATAAGAATGTCTTTTGCTAGAATCTGTCAGGAATTATCATGTTGCACTGCAACATGTGTTTCTGGGGCGGTGTTTCTGGGTGAATGCAACGGTTTTGGATTGTCGAATTAGTGTTTATAAATAAGCCTAAGTTTTCGCGCCTAATCGGTTTCGATTAGTAATGAGCCTGTGGTGGCTGAAATGTGTTAATATGGACAGGAATAAGGGTAGTATAATTTTACGTAACCGTTAGAGAGGCGAGACAGTACGCGCTGTTGTAGTGCGATTAGTTAAATTGAATCAGTGATTTGAAAAGGGAAATAAGTTAAGTTAAAGTTAATGCCTTATTTTACGTGGCGAGACTCGGGCCATCAGGCCCGCTCTTCCGTCTAACCACGCAAATTTCACTACGCTCCTTTCACCACCTAGCGGAGAAAGAAGGTATTATCTTGGGCGACGAAACAGGCGAATCTCAATTTTGCTCAGAGGCTTCTTTAAGGCTTGAGGATCTTTTACATGCAGTAAATCTACTAACATGGGACAGCCGGCTTTACTTCCCCTCCGAAGGAAGGCGTACGAAGGATTTTTTTCGCCCTTAAAAATCCACGGCTTCGATCGGGATTGAACCCGCAAACTCGGGTACAACAGTCCGATACGCTGACCGTTACACCACCGAATCCGAAAATAAGTCCAGTTCCTTCATTTGGACAATGTAATAATGTAATCTCTGTAGTATACTATCATGTGAATTGAAAAACTTATCAAATTTTTTTGTGCCAGCCCAGAGTTTCAAATGAACATGTGATGTTAAAAAAAAGATTCCATGATCTATACTCAACTAGCTACTCAAACAAAAATCAAAGCGCAGAATGTAATTACGAGATCTAACACCCTGATGAGGTTTTTACAGTGCTGGGTAATCACGGCGTATTATTTGAATTAACTCTCACATCGTAGAAAGGAAACGGAGAAATTAAATTTGTACCCGATTTATTCGTTCGTTCATTCATTCATTCATTATGCTAAAAGATATGAATGTTCATCTCGGGGGGGGGGTGAACAGTTGAAAACAACAAAGGTGAATTTCCACAATGTTGGGGGCAAACAGATGTCATCCCGTACCAGCAGTTTGAAAAAGAATCCGGGCTAAGTTAGAAAAAAATTAGGTGCGGCTCGTTATTAAAGGCTGTAAGGTAGAGTCTCTCCTATAGAAATCGCCTTCCCAAAGAAATTTAAAAATCTATATTTATAAATTTATTTATTAATAATTGCTTTTTTATATTATATAACAACCATTAAATTGTTCTTTGTCAGTTCATGAAGGTCCGTCCGTAACGCATTTGAAACTTAATAGGGAAGAGACAAGCGTTAGGCTCCCATTTAATTCTACCATAAGGCCTGTGTAAAACGAGATGTGACGTCATGCATTTATTGCACAGTCTTACTGGCGGACGAAGGCTTCAGCCAGGAAGGGTTCTATAAAGAGATCTCTTTATAATGCTTTACAGCCCGGCAGCCTTCAAGGGTGGGATCTAGGGTCTTAAGAATGGCGGTCTCACCAGATAGTATTACAATGCAGCTCAGCGAGTAGCATTGCGCATCAACTAGTTTTCCCAATATAAGGTAGGAGCACTACTCCCTTATCGGAAGAGATTATGTAGAGAAATACACTGCATGCAATGCAATGAAATGTACTGCAATACATTTGCAGCCTTCCCCAATTAGAAAACCACGAGCCGCGACTGGAAAAAATTAAATCATTCAACAGTTGCTGCTCTAAAGAAATCCCATCCTTGTTTGGTCATGGAACGATGCAAATAAAAACGTATGTGCCAGAGGCCACGATTGGGTCGGTCCGTGCTGGCGAATTTGCAAGGCAAATTTAGTTGGTAGCCCAAAGAATGGAATCAAATTAAGAAATATCCAGCAATTCAGCTTCTGCCAGGAGTACAATGGATCCCTTCCGAAGATCCCAGGTGTTAGAACAATCATAAACAACATTTATTAAACAATAAACAACAACATAATAAACAATAACATATGGTGGTGTTACTAAATAGCACAGACACTAACTAGTTTCCTGATCTCTTTAGTCGGTCCTATGTTTTCGATTCTGCCCCACCTCTTTTCAGCCGCCACCTTCAAACGTTTGGCCTAATTGGCACCTGCAAGACATTTCAAGTTTTCTCAATTTTTCTCGGGAACCCTAATAGTCGAATATAAAATTGAATGTAAGAATATTAAAGAAGGATAAAACCTGAACCTACACATTGTTATTGAAAAATTTGGAGGGATCGATTAGAAAATGTCGTTTGAGCGTATCTGAAAATGAGCATTTGATCATTTTCATCCAAAACTTTTGAGTTTTCGAAATAAGTATTAAGAAATTATTTGAAGCAATTGTACTCACAAATGCATTAATGAATAAGAAATGCATGGAAATATTGACGTGAGAGATGATTAAAACAATTACATTTGTGATTTTTGAAAGAAAAAAAGAATACGTCAAAGTGGCACTGCCATATTATTCAATGCATTTAGCACAATCCGTAAAAAAAAAAGAGAACGTTTTCGAGAAAATCTTGTTTAAAAGTTTTTGGAAATGCACGATTTTGAGCTCATTTTCAAAGAAAACTGTTGAGTTTTCAAGAAACTTCGAAAGAAATAATTTGATGCCCTTTTACTCATAAATGTAATAAAGTACACAAACGCCCCTATTGTAATTATTAACGACATGAGATAGATTAAAAAAAATAATATTTAATTTTTGTACATTAAATAAGTACCTTAAAATTACAATTAAGCCATGGTAATAGCACAATTAGACCTATCCGAAAAAAAAGTTTACAGAAAAAATTTGGAGCTGTTTTTGAGAAAATCTGGTTGTTAATATGTTTTAATTTTGTCCATATTTCACTCCAAATTGATCCCCACACAAACCATCAGTTCCCCATCAAGAGACCCGAATAGCGAGAAATTACACCTCGTATGTCTATTAGTGGACGGGAGCGTAAGTGTTGGGCGAGGGGACAGGCGTACGGACGCAGGTTAAGCGATCAGTATATAATAAATAATAATAATAATAATAATAATAATAATAATAATAATAATAATAATAATAATAATAATAATAATAATAATAATAATATTTTATTATATTATTATTATTATTATTATTATTATTATTATTATTATTATTATTATTATTACATCATTGGTTCCGCATTTTATTTAAATTTGGCGCACAATATATCTAATAAACAGTTTATACGTGCTCCTTGACACAAACCCAGTCTAAACATTTTCAAGTATCGCGCCTTGGGGATTGTTTTATTGTTCTAAAAAAAACTGCGACCCTATATGCAGAGATAATAGCACCCAAAATCGTATCTAGAGCCCGGAAGTTTGGCAGAATGTATTTTTGTAGTTGTTACTATTTTATGACTTTCAGCACTAGAAATCACTTAATGGCACTTCTGGAATTGTTTTAGTAGATTTTCATTTTGCCTATTTTTGCTTCTGATGCCTATTTTTGCCATTTTGTCTTATTCTTGCCTTTTCCCTTATTTTGCTTTTCCCACTTCCTGGCACCTTATTTCACTCGCTCTTCCCACTCCCATCCTTTAGTTCCTCTCTCTCTCTCTCTCTCTCTCTCTCTCTCTCTCTCTCTCTCTCTCTCTCTCTCTCTCTCTCATTGCCATTTTATATATATCCCACTCCCATCATTTATATCTTTCTCTCTCTATCGTTTATTTCTTTATTATTTTTTTTACAGCGTAAACCTCGCCCCGTCGCGTCGCGTCGCCCCGGGCTGCTTGCGCAAAATCCTTTGCCAGCGGCCGTGTAGCCGCGGGCGTGTGCGGAGGCGGCGTCCAGTCGGCGGTCAGTGCCGCCGTCGTTGCCTCCGCCGCGCGGCGCGGCGCCCGCTTTCGCCGCCCGCGCAAGGCGCCGCGTCCAGCGCAGAGCAGAGCCGCGCAGCAAGGCTTTCTCCGACCTTGTTATCGCCACGCGATACAGAACGAACGCCCTCGCCCCCGCGCGACCACGACCCAGGCGCGGGACAGGGCGGGGCGGGGTCCGGAAGACGGCGGACGGCGACAGAGGATGAGGGGGATCCGATACGGATAGGGAGGCCAAGGAAGCAGAGGAGGTGCACCTAGGCAGGCGATAAACTGAATGAATGCCTTATTTTACGTGGTGAGACTCAGGCCATGAGGCCTGCTCTTCCGTCTGACCACGCAAACTTCGTTACACTTCTTTCACCTACTGGGGGAGAAGGTATTATTTGGGCGACGAAACAGGCAATTTGAATTTAGCTCAGAGGCTTCATTTAGGCTTGAGGATCTTTTACATGCAGTAAATCTATTAATATGGGACAGCTGGCTTTACTTCCCCTCCGAAGGAAGGCGTACGAAGGACTTTTTCGCCCTTAAAAATCCACGGCTTCGATCGGGTTTGAACCCGTGAACTTAACACGGTATAACAGGTATAACCGCCCGGGTAACTTAACGAGAATAACAGCCCGATATGCTAACCGTTACACCATCGCCGCCGATAGAATGGGGGCGGTGGAGGATTCGGACGATGCGGAGCGGAGATACGTTGACAGCGTTGGCGGGAGCGGGCTAGGTGTTGAAGGCGGAAGCCTAGGGGGGCGGGTCGGCGGAGGTGCTGCGTGAACCTTGTGACCCAGAGGCCGCGACCCCCTGGAGCCGCTTACGTAATGGAACTGGCATTTTCCGACCCTCTCCTTCCTGAGTCGTCACGATGATGCACGGAGCAACGACCGGGTAATGCTGGCTCGGGCAGAAGGTGATGGGTTCAATCTCACAGAAACAAGCATTCCTATCGGCCAGAAACTCTTCTCCTGTTTAAAGTGTGATATTAAAGCGAACTCGTTATCTGTTTTTTGTGAAGGTAAGTGACCCAACTTTTGGACTATTATCTCATTGCAAGTGAGCTATGAGGTTTCGAGAAACGTTTACCTACCAGAGCAGATAGCTACATGATATCTCATTCCTATTCCTTATCTAACATTTTTCTTCTCGCTCATTTTGAATTTTGAATTTCTCATTTCTGGTTGAATTCGAGCAAGCTACGCAGCTGGTGTCGAAAAGCCGCCACCGTCGCGTCTCTAACTAAACGAAGTCGACATGCTACAGAGGCAATAGTGTGGCTGCAAATGATCCTAGATTCGAAAACCCTAATCTTCATTTTGGTTTTTAACGTTATCGTTTTGGTCGTTTGAATCCTTCAACACAACTTCTTGCTTCTTATAAATTAACAATACTGCGAGTACAAAAAAAAAAACATTATAGAGAATTTTGGCAAGAAATAAAATTGTAAAAGTTTTCTTCAATCATAAACATAAAAAAGAATATCTTTCCAAAGAAAGAATATACAAAACAATTACTTCAAAATGAAGGCAAGTATAACAAAGTTTGGTTGAACTTTTGGGGATCTTGTCAAACTTTGCTTTTGTGAATAGCCATATTGCATCAGCGCTACATTGTCACTTCTAGAAGGATGAGGATAGTATATGAACATATATCTCGTTGTACATCTTTTCTCCTTCCACAAAAACTATGATTTAATTGAAGTGAAATGTCGACACCAATAAATTAATTTAGATAGTAAATTCAGCTGGGATAATCAAGTAAATTTTATTGTAGGGAAAGTCTGGAGGTCTCTGCTGTTTATTATGGTCGTACGCAAAAAGAGTACAGTGCACGCGAAAGGAATTTTATACTTCTCTTGGTCGACCAATGGAATATGGAGCATACGTAGGGTCTTAAGGGAATTAGCCGTAAAATTTAAAAAGGTTATGTAAATTTAATTCGTGAAACTCGAAAAAACAGACCCTACGCTTTGTACAATGCAGATTGCGGTTGTCAGGGTTAAAAAGAAATTAATCGGAGGCACAACCTACACACATCAGTAGAGGGGGCCAAGGCACAAAATGCTATTATTAAAATCGCAGAGAAAGAATAGTGAGAAATTCTCTTTCACAAACCGAACTATAACGGAATGGAACAAATGCTTGGTTTTCTAGAGTTAAATTCAGTTACGAATGTTGACTTTTATAACGATGTTCATTAAGCATGTTTACGGACGTTAAACCTCGCGCCATCTTTTCGACCAGCCACGAAAAGGGCGCCGCGGCGACAGACTGCCCAAAGAGCCGAATCGCCCGCCTGGTCTCTCATTAGCCAACCGTGCCGATGTATCTTCCGGCAAAGCGGAGGCAGGCTCAGAGCCTATTCCGTTACGAGTGATTGTGCAACAGCGCGAGCGTTGGATATTTGCATAGATGGTAGTTTTCCTGTTCACATCCTTTGGCTGTGTTTTGGTTCCTTCCCTCTCGGACACGGAACGATACCACGCTAGTGCACCTTACGACGACCATCCTTTCCTTCTCTCTGTCATCCTTTCCTTCTCTCTGTCATCCTTTCCTTCTCTCTGTCATCCTTTCCTTCTCTCTGTCATCCTTTCCTTCTCTCTGTCATCCTTTCCGTTCAGTCTCGATCCACCGAGAAAAATCAGAGATTGTCCTTTGCTATGCTTCTGAACACTCAATGTAGTTTTTATTCATCCCACACACACCTGATGATTTTTTCTGCTTGGATTTTAAATAAATATATAAAAACATAAATGAAAAACCTTTTTCATATGACTAAGATAATTAAGACTGGAATATTTGCGAAAATGTTAGCGAGCGATTTCTTCACATTTCTTCGTGTCAGACATAGGTCAATATGTTGCACCATCTTTTGCGAGAAATCTGTAGTACAATCTGTTATTAAGTAACTAGCGTGACACTTAAAGACGCATTACCTGTTTCGTGCAAATTATGTCTGAAATGTCGACATAAACATTCCATGCAACAAAAAAGATACTAGCGAAGTGAGACCGGCTGAATATTTACATCTTGCCGTTTAGTGGATACTGGGTGAAAAAACGCATCTCGTCCTGTTTATGTTATATAACAAAATTGAGCCATAGAAGGAAGTTTGAATATTTTCTACGCAATCCGCTTTCATGACAGAAAAACTTGAGGGACAACAATTTAGAGTTTATAAGCAAATTTACATCAATAATGTCAACAAAACTACTTTGAGGCGATCTCGGACCGAAGGGTCGCGGGTTCGAGTAGGGCACGGTTATAATTGTGTTCGTCCTTTCGCCCCTTATCACCATATCGTTTCATCTTCATAGTTACCATACCGTTAATTCCAATAGTGGTCGCTAATGATCTAGATGTTGATGCGACCTTAAATAACCAAAAAAACCTACTATGAAGCTTAGTACATTTTGTCAATTTCTCAAAGAATTGAGACATTTGATACACTGTGGGATCAACTTTGTATGCCTGTGTCGTAGAAAATTATGCAAATGTGCCATATCTACTACAATTAAGTTTTCCCTATGACATTATGTTTTCTTTTTGTTGACGTCCTAGGGAAACATTCTGAATTCGCCTGGTAGATTGCTGAACAACTGCAGAATAAGCAAAAAAACAAAACAAAAACAACCAACTATTCTTGAGCTGCGTATGCTCAGTCATAAAGCACTCTGACACAACCGCATAAATACAATAATATGTTCTTACATTTTACAACAGGAAATAAGACCCTGCGTCATGTCTCATTCACTCTGAATGAGAATTTGAGACCACACAGCAGATTGAGTCTAGTACGATGGAGTTCCTGCCTCGTTCCGATATACAAATCATGATTATTTACTTATTCCTGAGATATCCCTTCTCTTTGCTTAATGATGATACATCACATTCATCTAAGAACAACGAAGAATAAGACAATCACGAACTGAAACGCTTCATTTTATGGTGGAATTCTTTGAAATTTTGAGCGATGAGTGACTCATTGAAGAAATGCAGTTTGCGATTCGATTCTTTCACGCGCTGTTGATTCCGAGAGTGAGTCACTCGCGGCGTGACGCACGCGCGCGCCCGTCGCACTTTCCCGCGGAAAGTGACGCTTCGTTACGTAGTTCAAAGTACAGGACGAGACTTAGGACTTTGGTCCTCGCGTTAACATAAAACCTCATTGAGTCTGTCCAACACATTTGATGCGAATACACCTTAAAAATAATTTGTCTTTTATATTTTCTTAATGTTTTCCAGGAAAGCCCTCCATTTTCTTCCCTCCTGTTTGCCCCACAAGTTAACTCCATGTAAACTCGCGCCTGAACGAACCATATCACAAACTATACTTCAGCCAATACGATTTTTGAGTTATGACGGAGGCAGATGTCTTGGTACATAGTCAGATCAGCTAAAATGATCACGTAAAATTCATCATAACCCAAATATAATCGTCACTACCCTGTCACCTTTTTGAACGCAATTGCGCTAAACAAAATATGTTCCGCAACAGGCCAAGAAATTCAAGTTCTGACCCTGTTACCGAGTAACAAGTGCAATTTAATAATTGTTATTTAATTACGGTAATGCATTAAGTAGTTAGAGCAACTGGACGTAAACCAGGACACCTGGGTTCGAATCCCAGTCGGGGTGACCACCTCTGTGAACAAATTTAATAACCAAAAATTTGTATTTTATCAGAAATGTATTGATTTTGCTATCAGTGATGTTTCTCATTAGTAAATTTGTTGAGATTTATATGAAAACCAACGAAACATCACAAAAATATTATCCAAAGTGACATCTCTAGCCGAAAGTCCTGCAGAACACTGAAGAGACAAATGAATCATCTCAGAGCTTGAATAATAAAAAAGTAGTGTATTGATTGATTAATGACCTTAGCAGTTGACGCTCCCGAAATCACTAGTCTCTTAAGTGTAGTGCTTTTTTCTCTGGACAGGACGGTGATTTCCCTTACTAGATGGTGAGATCTGGCGCCGGCCTTCCAGCAGCTAGCTGGGTTTCTCTCACCCAGGTATGTTCCAACAGTGGTGCACCTTCCTAGCCGGGACAAGCACTAAGCTCCCGACCGGTCTCGCTGCATGTGCGTTAGTGTAGTGCATGTTAGTAAGTGTGTGTGTGTGTGTGTGTGTGTGTGTGTACGGAGTGAGGATGGGACAAGGAAGGGGAAGGAAAGATCGCGCGCGGTCCGTGGCCCGTTTGTCAGGGTGCTGCTTTGGTATTCGTTTGGTGTAGATCAATTATTGATCTAGATGCATCGTATAGCAGCGAATCGACAGATGAAAGTTGACTGAATAGTACAACCTCCCCTAGGTAGAGGCGAGTTATTAGCTGCGGGAACTCTACATGAAGTCACCCAAGGAAACCAATGACGTTGGGAACTAGGCCCTTAGGAATATGATGAAAACAAAAGAAAGCCGTGGAGCGAAAGAGAGACTACAATGAAATGTAATGTGTGATGATGATGATGATGATGATGATGATGATGATCTGGGTTGGGGTTGTGAAACAAATTACGTGGATTCTCGTCAAGGAGATACCGGATCCCAGACGGTGCTTCCAGCTACCAATAGCCGGGAGTATTTATTACTGAAGAAAAAACAGGTCAAAATTCTTTTGATGAACTCAACAAGTGAAAGTCAATAACATAACATTAGTTATATGTTGTTGACGTTGCTAAGTTGTTATAGTAGCTAAGAAGATCTGTTATATCGTAATTTATATTGCACCGATTGACATTTAACGAGCGACAGTTTTCTCAGAGACTTTAAGTGCGCCAAAGTTTGCGCGTACGTCAGAGCTATTCACTTCCCAAAACTATTATTTAAAGTCGTTAATGGTCATTAAATGCAATATCACCTTAACTAAAACCTCGCCGTTTTCCAGAAAATGCGTTTGACATTGGCATTCACTCCAATAACAAATAGTTTGGAAGTATCGCATCCGGAAGTTTTTCCGTATCCTCAGATTCAAAGTCAATACAGTGAAAATTACAAATCACGTTTCTAGGGCTGGATCCCCCTGCGGCGATCTGGACCGGTCTTCGTGTGGGAACCCTTGTGAAACAATTGATTCCTTCATTCTTCAATTCTTATTTTTTCTTAGGGAATAAACACAAACTGAATTGTGTACGAAGAATGTGATGTTAAATAATACTTATAATGAAACATTTTTGATCTGACTAATGCTTTTGAAGAAAATTTTATGGGTTAACAAATTTGTAAATTGGAACTCGGCAGTAAAATTTAAGCCAATCAAAAGGACCACAGTAGTATTTACAATTTTCCTGTTTGTATACATAAAACCACAATAAACAAGATATAAACTAAAGGATCTTTATTGAGAGCCACAACTGGCCGAAACATTAACTTACAAACACGCATGTCGTATGTAACCATCATTATTTTGACCTACGTAAAAACAATTTTTTCACAACCGGAGACAAGATGAGGCATTTCTTCTAACGCGGAACTCATTTTCCACTGTTTTACCTTCCTTTCATTTTGCGTTTAAGTCCCAGTAATTTATTTTGGGGTTCCTTAGCGTTTTTACGGGATTTCATTTACGGAATGCTCAATCCAGGTCTGGTCGTTTCATCGAAAGGCAGGAAAAAAAAAACAACAAAAAACAATGGTAAAATTCAGTTTGCGTTACGATTCTTTCACGCGCTGTTGATTCCGAGAATGAGTCACTCGCGGCGTGGCGCGGCCGGCTCACTTTCCCGCGGAAAGTGACGCTTCGTTACGCAGTTCCAAGTTCAGGACGAGGCTCGGGCCTATGACCCTCCCGTTAATATAAAACATCCTTGAGTCTGTCCAACGCATTTGATGCGAATACACCTTAAAATAATTTTTCGTGAATATTTTCTTAATATTTTCCAGGGAAGCCTCCATTTTCTTGCCTCCCGTTTGACCCACAAGTTTTTCTCCCTCCATGTAAACTCGCGAGCGAACGAATCATATCACAAACTACTTCAGCCATACTTGAGTTATGACGGAGGCAGATGTCTTGGTACAGTATCTTTTTATGTGTTTTTATCCATTCCGCCAGCTGAGAGACGCGAGGCGCGAGTCGGGGGAGGGGGGAGGGGGCAGGTGCCGCTGTCCCGCGAGTCGACAGAGTAGCAGCATTGCGCAACCGGAAGGACTTTCTCCGGCCGCCGCCGCGGGCGCTGCGCGGCGCTGCGGCACTTCGCGACGGATGGCGGCGGCAGGGGCGGCGCCCGCGCAAGGCGCCACCGAGCGGAATTTGAGGTTAAGGGCACGTCTGCGACACGCAGGTTGGCGTACAATGACCACGTTTGTTGATTTATTTTATTTTTACTCTTCCTCCCTGTATTAAAGTACAATGAGGAAAAATATTGCAATCGCCACAACAATGCAATTTCGAATTTTCGTTCGAAAAGTCCCTGTTTACGGTCCTTTTGAGCTGTTACTTCACCCTCACGTCGGAATAAAGATCTATTAGTGCTGTTCCAAAGATGGTTAAGATTTGTGTAAGTGATGAGAAGATATTCGCAATTTGACACCCGATAATCGGAATGACGACAAAAAGGCGAATGGATGGATGTGTCATGCACAACTACTAGACTTTTCTTAACTGAAACGTGGAAAATACGTCAGGAGTAAGATCTAAGTTGTGACTTAAGATTCTTTAATTTTTGGGGATACTTTAAAAACCTGTGAAATTTTCAGAATTTTTTAGAAAATGACTGGAATGTTTTTATTTGCAATTTTTCGCTGTAGTGGAGGAAACTTTATTTACAAAAATGGTAAAGTTTCGACCTGTAGTGAAATCTATAAAACTTTGAAAATTGCAAAGTTCAAATTTATTGTCGAATCTCTTTTACACCTCTAATATTAAAGTCAGAGATTTCTTTGGTGATGCAATTTATTCCTTAATTTAAATATTTAAACACTTGCAGCTCAAAAAAAGAGTAATTGAGCAAATCTAGTGACACTAAGAGGAGAAAACGTTTCTGTATGCCAAACATTACCAGTTTTATTTATTTTATTTTAATATATTTATTTCTTATTAATTTATTGTGGTTTGAAGGCCCTTGAGCCACTAGGGTCATTGAGGCCCAGGAATAGCGATAATCCGATGAGCAGATGACGCATTAATTTCGAGATGAATGATGACTGACCAATGGTGGAATGAGAGAATCCCAAGAAAACTTGCTGAGAGCTCGCCTTGACAACAACTATTCCGTATGGATGGCTGGGGATCGATGCCGGGCTCCGGTGGTGCGAGTGGTAAGCGCTAGCCATTACATCCGGAGCCCATCTTCTTAGCTTCAAATAATACAGGTTATTCAATGGATACATTTTGATGATGCTCCAAGACTCAATTGCAGAATGATAACTAAGAGGATCCACTCTTGGAAAGCTACCCGCCTTCGCTTTGGCGTTTCCCCGTCTTATTTTGTGACCGTGCCACTGGAGTCGACAGTGCATTCCCAGGGCATAGGCACGGTGCCACCCCAGCGTACCTCTTCTGTTCGTTCATCCGCGCAGGCCTCTTCGGTGCGTTCCCAGAGAACCGCTCCGATGCGAAGCAACTGGCGTTTCGACACTTCGCCCTCCCACCTGGGAACGCCTTTCTCACCGCTGCTGGCGCTGAATCAGAGGATGGGCTCTGACTTCACATCCACGTACTCGCAGCACTGCCGGAGTCTGATGGTATGATAGAAGATGGGTCTCTCATTTCCCTTCACACACACACACACACACACACACACACGCACGCACACCTATCCGCACGTGTAGGGAGACCAGGCGGGTAAGAAAGAGTGGGCCGTCTGGGGCGGTATCCCAATGGCAGAGATTCCTAGAGGGCGGATCCACACAAGTCGACTTGTAGGCCCTTCCCAATGTGTCGGATCACACGTCACGGATCATCCATCCAACGGGGGAAAGCAACGTCACACCCCGTGATAAAACCTGCACCACACTTCTAGGTCTAATTACAACAGTAGTTGACGCGTACGTAAAGAAAATAATCAGACCAACTTTACTAAAATTTCTGTGAACCTGGAATGACATGGTGAGCGACTAATACAGGTAGGAGCATCGCTTGATATAGCTTCTTAGCTGCATCAAAAACTTGCCACCGCCAAGACATTAATGTATCCAGCTCAAAAATGCGACTAAAAACACCGCATACACACTTTTAATTACAAGGAAAACTCGAAATACCTCAAACCCGGAAATTCAGGGACTGAAATAGCAGCAACATCGAACTGGGTCTCAGCAATTTCGGGTGGCAGCCTTTGGCCCCTTGATTATTGCGGAGGATCACGAAGCTGGCAGACCAGTTTTCGCTACCGGCAGGCTCGCTCAGGCAAAGATTTGGTGAAGTGGGGCCAGCGCCTGACATACAGAGCAATTTTCGAGGAAACTACTTCTCAACACTCTGAAATGTCAGCAGTTCGGTAGAAGAGAAAAGTTCGAACCCCGGGACATTGACGTTAATCCTGTCGACCAATAATTTTTGCCAATTCAATTCTCTTTGCTATAAATTTTATTTACTAAAAATTATATCTTCGAAAAATATACCTACTTCAGTGTTGACAAATATTTATTATAATCTCGAGAATTGCAATAAGGAATAGTAAAGTTCGCCAACTATTTGTATTTTCACTGACCCTTACCAACAAAGTATGGAAAGTTACACGAAAAGATTCACGCTTTGAACAGAAAGCTTCTGTGAGACATATTCATGCAGACAATGACTGAAATCCACGTGCTATCTATTGCACGAACAAGCTTGTATTACATTTAGCGACACTTGACGCACGTATACTCAAGTGGCGTGGGACGGTCGGAAGCGTATAAGAGACCCTTGAAATGCGTTAAGTCTAAAAGGCGTATCGAGCTTCGCCTTGGACGTCCTATCCACCGTTCGTGCCTGGTCGTTGCTGGCTGACCTGGACTTCGCGGTCGACATTTCCGCGTGGCAAACTCGCTCAACAATAATTTGTGCGGAAAAGCATGCCTAGAGGCTGCTCGCTACACGCAATCGACGTGGGCAGTCTGCCCCGTAAGCGGCGCCTCAAGCAAATTGCAGAAGGGCCGTGCCAATGACAAGGAAATGTGCGGATTCAATTGTCTCAGCCGCTGTCAACTAAAAATGGACTTTGGAATTAAGATTGCATTCGGCCATAATTAGCCGATAATGTGTGCATTTAGAATTACAGAAAGCTATGGAAATGTATGTATTTTGTAAGATTCTCTTTCCTTTTCGCCGATAAACAAGCATCGTCATTAGTAATTTAGAATTTGCATTTCACCCCAACCCAGGACCACCAAATCTTCCTGAGATCTCTGGAGCCACCATTGTTTCGTACGAGGAGAACAATATACATGCTTAATCCACCCTCTATGTACTTGGTCTCTATCCCATTTTATAAGCATTATGTCGCATTAATGTATGCCCAATGTGTATTTTAAAAAATATAATGTGTTCCACCGGGTCATATAATATTAACGACATAAGAGATATTAAAAAAATAAAATTGTGATTTAAAAATAAATATGGGGGTGTATATATAGAACGTTGATGTCTGTGCTATAAAGCGCATTTAGCACCATCTGTACAAATAATTTGAAGGAAAAATTGAGAGCCGTTTTTGAGAAAATTTTGCATTTAATGTTGCCTATATTTCCACTAAAAAATATGATAACAATAAAAGAACTTTGGAAAAAAAATATTTGAAGAAAACGTCTATATACATATTCAATAATGTAGTTGAATGAAGGGGGTACAAAAAAGTAGAAATTTTGGCAATTTTAGAAAATTCATGGGTTTACTTTGACTCGCTTCACGAGTGGGGAATTTATCGGCCATTTCCAAAGCACTCTTTGATTACCTATAAAGATGGAATATGTCTGATTTTCATAAGTGTACTTTATTCTATTCTCACAAGAAATTTAAAGAAATAATTGAAATTATTTTATATTTTTTTTTTCAAATATTCTAGGGACTCCTGTGGAGCACCCCCAAAATTCAAAGATTTCGTTTCAAATTCGCATGGCCTCGAATCGGGCCAAATCGATCGGGGAATTTTCATTGAGGAAAATACCTTGCGAATAGTTTAGGCGCCAAATGTGTGGGGTAGCGTGTTCTGCTTTTCGCTCTGCTACTCTGTCTCATCTGCGCGCTCTTCATCTACCTTCGCTTACGCGTTGCTCGCTCTGACCTACTCTCCCATGCCCCCCCCTCTCCCCTTGCCCCCTGGTCCCACTCGACGCACATTAGGCAGCGGCCTCTTGCCACACTCTTCAAGGAAAAAAGGTAGAAATGATCGCGGTTTTGTGCAGACGTAATATTTTGTGAAAGGTAGTCGTGCGTAAAAAATCTTTCCTTCTTGTAGTTGGAATGCAATAAGATATTACGTTTCAGCTGTAATTTTAAAAAGGCCCAAACCTTAAATATTTGACAATTAATACGGTGTTAAAACATGTTACTGATTTCATTTAAACGGCGAATTAACTATCCAACAAGTGACAATACAATACAGTACAGGACAAAACTGCGCAATTTTATACACATACTTTTTGTTCACTGGAACTGCTTAAAACTTCAATATACAGAATATTTGTGTAGACACCTCATGTGATAAACTTTTATTTTGTATTATTAATTTTTCGTTGCCGGCCAGCGGCCTACATGCAATTATCGGCAAGTTCAGCATTTGCGCGGAGTAAAAAGGATGCAACATCTTAATCCTCTGAATCATTTCAGATAACAAAGTCATGCCTTACTTGGTTAAATTAAATTTTGTTGGTTTTGGAAAAGTAAAAAACACAATGGAATTATGTTTTTGGAAAAGTAAATAAGAGGGAAATAGCAAAGTCGGTCCTCATATTATACTGGTCAGTGTCTCGCGCTCTTTTACCGGAAACAAAACACCAACTCGGCGCTCCATCGAAATGGCATCCATATACCGAACGATTCTCTTCATTCAATTTATTATTTTAAATTAAGCATTTTTGTTACATTTTCTTTAATTCTTTTGCATCAATCTTAAGACGACCATTGTTTCACTTAAAGTTAACATTTATACCCACAGATCTGCTACAAAAATGGAGAAGGGTAAAATTTTTGTCTTATTCGAATTCTTGTTTACGCATGAAGTTCGAAGAACCGCATTTCAGTGCCTCAAAACATAAGTGGTTCGGAATCTGGTCAAAAGAAGGCGCCTCAGTGTGCGAATACTAGCAACACATCATTCAGTCTCCAGTAGCTCTTGTCTCTAACACGCTTACTTAGATCCTGATCGGGAGATCTGCTACTATTCTGTTGATTCTACATCCTGACAATAAGCGAGAAGCTGTGTGTTTTTAATGATTGAGAATGCAAGAGTTACAGAGTGATGAAATTCCGAATTCAAGTCACCCCTAGCTGTACAAACATCTTCGAGGTATTCCTCACATATATTTTAATAAAATAACACGTTTCATCGATACACATATAAAAGCGTGGAAGATATTTAATATGACTGAAAGAAATTTTATATTAATGAATACAACTTTACGAGAACTCGGGCTCCCATTAACTTGGGTTACAGCTCGAGGCGGAACACACACACATAAGGACAAAGAAATGAGGATAATAAATTGACTGAACGGAAGAGGAAACGTTTAAAATGGAACAGAAGACTAGTCTACTGCGCTCAAGCTAGAAGTTTGTTTCTCCACAAATTAATTAATTCGTCTGTCTTCCAAAAATAGATTCACGAAAACAAGTTGTTGAAGAAAATTTGGTTAATCGCCCGGACAGCAAGTGGATCCACTTCCATGGTTTTCACTTTCGCCTCCCCCTGACATACCCAATGCGGTCTAATACAAATTAGAGGAGCAATCCCGAGTAAGTTGTGCCAACTGAAAGCATATAAGCTGAAACAACTTTAAGAACTCGGGTCCCATTATTGGGTTACAGGAGGCGGAACACACACACATACAAGAAGAGATAATAAATTGACTGAACGGAAGAGGAAACGAAAATGGAAAGAAGACAGTCTACTGCTAAGCTAGAAGTTTGTCTCCACAAATAATGTCTGTCTCCACAGATTTGTATATATTTAGTGTAATATTCTGTTAAATTGCCATATTAATATTGTAATGTTGTATTTAAAGTAGTCGCTAATGACCTCAGTTGTTGATGCGACTTAAACAAAAAAAATGTAAGCAAAGATCGTAAACAATACGAAGGAAGAAGTTCAATTAAGATATTGATAACTAAAGATTCGATTCCAGCGTTATTACATCTTTTCTTCGCTAACTTTAAATTGGATGAAACCTTGACAGAAATTTAAATCTTAAAAATGACGTTATTTTACTACGTGTTTTATTTTGCACGAAATTGCACGTTTGGAGGGTTATTGCAAAATTTGGGACGTTTTAGGTAATGTTGCCTCAAAATTGCACATTTTTGGGTTTTACTGAACGAATTTGGAAAATTCATAGTTTTATTGCATAAAATAAAATGTGTATATTATCAACTTGTTTTAATTTATCTTGTTTACAGGTTTCACTTAAGAAAAAAATGACAACCCAGCAGTGCATTCGGGTGGTCTGTGAAAGCCGAGTGCCGTTTAATACGTATCAATTCTGCATTTTGTCGCCCTGTTAACTGAGCGTCTCTACCTTTCATGATGCCTATTGTCTAATTAAAATTTCTGAGTTTTTGCAGCAGGGATAGGTCCGTGGCCGTTGGTTGCGGCCGCTCAGAAAAGCAATGTTTGGGGTCTATTTTCCCAATCGGTCCTTTTTGTCAGTCTTCGCTGAACGTACCAGCACAAGCCTGCATGCGCGAGTCACATTTGACCTTACGTCCGGTCGCGAAGCTCAGCGACAAGCTGCACTGCGTTTCAAATCCATCGAATTTCTGGGAACAGACGTTGCCCTGGGAGGTTCAAGAGAAAATGAACTCAGTTTTGACAGCTTTTAGCAGCGATTCCGTTTTACATTTTTCAATTTTTGTATTTACTTTTTTGTGTTTTATGCTAATTTAATTTTGTGTGCGAATAATATTTAAAAAGTCAAATATGGTTTGTTTAAACATTATGTACAAACTTAATTATAATAATACTAAAATTATATTTCATTCACCTTAAATATCGCATTGAAAATATAAAAATAAGTTGGTAAGTGGATTAACTGAAATTTTTACATACACCACACCATTTTTACATACACACCGTTTTGCAATCTTGATCTTTTTAATGCATGTTTTTGCACGCTTTTACTGCACGTTTTAGGGAGTTTATCTGCATGAAAATCCGGTCTTTATTGATAACAGAGCAAAATAGCATATTCTAAATATACCAACAATAGAATTTGAAAAATATTGTTGATAAATGATTCATTTTCATCATAATCAAGTTAGGAACAACATAAGAAGAATGAAAAACTGTCCTAATTTTTTGTATCTTCTCCAATCTACTCTTGATAATATACAAAGCTCAGTCTGTAAAACGGAAAGACAAAATCGAGTGTGAAAAATCGTTAGATACACTGGAAGTTTCTTGACATCTTATATAGACAGATGTTAATAAATCTGTTCATTATGAAGGTAATTAGTGAGAAGACGCAATGGCGATTATATGATAGGACCAAATTCCCAACACTTACTTTTATATTCATTGGCAATTAAGGCTTGATATATTAATTCATACACTACAGAAAATAACAATCAACGCTGCTCTTAACTTCTGCCAACATTACATATTACATACTCGAAAGGAAGCAGACCGTGAAACTGTACACTCGCATCAGCCAGTAAACTAGATGAACAGTAATTCACGCATTATACAGTATACTGAAGATGTAATAATTGTTTCAAACAATACGCATTTATAAGTTGCGAACTTAAAGAGGGCTCAGTCTGTCTGGAAATGATGTTTTCGCATTAAGAGCAACTATTTGCTTTAACTCTTCAAAAGAATGAAAATGTGACAGTATCCACACCTTCGCTTTCTATCGTGTCGCTTTCTTTATTGTTTTAATGGCCACTATTATATCAAAATAAGATGTCATATTTTCGTATTACGATACACGTTATTGAATACGTACTGCATCAGAAAATTAGAAATGAATAACAGTATGTCGTATAGTCTTTTTTGAAATGCATTCTATTGCTTTCCATAAAGCTACTTCCAGTATCTTCATCCAAGTGTTGTAATAGAGCATAATATAATTTGGTGCATTTTTCTTATTTGACTTGTGTTTCTTTAATTTATTTGATGAGAATTTTTGGACAGTTCTGGGGATGCATCTTTAAAACTAATTAAGCACTTTGGTATATTTGTATTTTTTTATTAAAAGTTATTTTCGAGGAAGTAATTATTATATTTTTAATGAAATCAAAGAAATGTTACTCTGCACTCTCTTGGCTGTTTTTCCAAACCCTTTTTCAACAATATATATTTCAATACGTTTTTACTTTCTTGCCTTATTACGTACGTAGTACGAAATTCTGCGGCAGAAATTCGCGATTTTTTGATAGAATAACTCATTGCCGACCCCTAGTAAGGAAAACGTAGATAAATATTGTTTCTACTTTTAGTAAATTACTTCCTTTAACGCGTTGTGCAGTCAAAATCCATGTTTTGATTTAATACTGATAAATCAATTGACGGCAAAATGTCTGTTTGTGTGTCTGAAGTCAAAGCACTTAAACATTCACATTTTCTCCAAAATTGATATTCTGTAATTGATCTGATCGTTTGGAACTCATTTTGATTTTGGAGGACACATATGACGTCCCAAAAAAACATTTTAATTTTTTTCAAAAATGGCTCAAATTTTTTTATTAAGGTTTGTTATCTAAAAGCGTAAAGAACACTTCAAATTGGGCAGGAGTCATTTTCATTGAAATCGCTAATTTTTTGAAAATCGCAAATGTTAAAAATGTTTCGCCGTTTTTCCACAATACAATATTTAATTAAGATAGGTTTTTTTCTCAATGAAATTATTGTTCAAAGATGAATCTTTAAACAATTGTTTGCCAATTTTTCGAAAATATAAGTAGTTTTCGAGTAGTTTTAGGTAATTTCTAAACAATTTTTTCTAAAAAACTACTCAATTTTTTTTCTTCGAATTTGTTCCTCGTATGCATCAAAGAACGGTAAAAAAGTGGAGGTGGTCCCATGTTCGGTAAATTCTATTTTCGAAAATTACAAAAAATTCTTTGCAAATGTACAATATTGATGATAGAGATGTTTTCTGAAAGGTCTCAAAGTTAATGCAATTTATAAAAAAATCTCCAAAACGGCTCCAATTTTTCCTCTATATTTTTCCTCTGATAGAGTAAATGACTCAAACATGACGCAGTCTCATTTTCATTGCACTTTCTGAATTTTCGAAAATTGCAAAAGTTAGGAACAATGCGAAAAAGAATCTGATATAGCATCACTAGTTAGTATTTTATTGTGCTAGATAATGGTGTAAAATACTTTAATATCGAAGAAGGCCTGCAACTGTGATAAGATGCCTCCGTCCTAAACTCTGTATTCTTCGAACCTGTATAACTTGAATATAAAACTCGCAATTAACCAGATCAAGAGTGCAACTTCCTCCGGATGTAATGCTGATCCTCTTAAAAAAATATGTCGACGTGCCGCGTCTCGGTCGACCTCCTCCTAAGTGTTTCCGGAGCTCCTTAAGAAGACCCAGCTGACCGGATCTGCGAGCCCACTGGACCTGAGCCAAGGTCATCAAATATTTAACGCGCGGTCCGCAGAGGAAGTTGACTGCACCGCTTCCTTTCCGCATCACTTGCATCGGCGCCGCAGGGTCGCGTGCCCTTCGGGAGTAAGAAGTTGTGCATTCGAGGGACTCTTTCGATCGAGGCGAAGAGATGGGTGCACTTGCTGATGTAGAAGCGTCATCGTCAACAAAACATCGATGTTTCTAAATATCGAAGCTTAAAATAAATCATGGATGTTAATAAAACATCGACCCAAAACCATCGATGTTATTAAACATAGATGGTTTTAAAACAGCATTAATTAGTAACTATTGAAGTTTACGCATGGGGGATTCAATTTGAAAGTGGTCTCGTTATTAATTTTAATTGAGATTTAACTGACAAAACAAAATCAAAAAAATCATTAGGACAATTAACAAAACTCGGATTATTCGACTCGATAATTCGAAAGTAATATAGGCTCCTGTAATGACGAAAACTCTTTAGTTTATTTATTTTTCAACCTTATTATGAAGAATTTTTAATTTATGGTGTATGAAAATTATTATAGAACTTTGTTAGAAATGTCCTTTTTCATTTAAAAAATATCGACAACGTAAAAATACTGAACACAAAACTGCGATGTTGAAAAAATATTGGCTTCAAAAAATCGATGTTAAATACGATTGAAAATCTAGACATCGATATTGCATCCCCACTTCCTACGGCGCGTGCAATGTTTGGATTGATGTATCATAGACAAATTTAGATAATTTTTTTCATTTCAATACCAAAGCACAGGGGGAGGAACTCGAGTCCCAACTAATGGCTCAACAACAATATGTTAATGCACATAAGTTGCTACTTTACATGCTTCTTAGCCACCAACATTACACGCGATATTACATGCATAAGCAGTCGGCTTACCCAGAGATACTTTTCTTTATATCTAAAAATGGCATAATTTTCTTTATATCTAGCCTGTAATTAATTCATTGAACTTTCTCATAAGTAGAGTATTGATTCTACCAAGTATGAATGTGTAGAGAACATTCCTACAGGTGCAGTCTTGCTTTCTCGGAGCCTTCTTCAGGTTTGAAAACGTCAAACCCTGATATTTGTTAATCGCTGATTATTTTTTCCTTGCATTATAATACAAGATATTACTGGTCACATTGAAAAATTGTTTATTCAATCACATTTTTAACTCCGAGAAACTGGATCACTGTATCTCTGCAGGAAATCATCAAAGCGTATGTCTAACTGAAGTGGCTTTTGGACAATCAGACAGCAAGTACATTCAACTAACTTGCCATCGTTTCATTTCACATTGTCATTACGCCAAGTTGTTATTTAACAGATCGACAACACTAACCTAGTATTTCTTTTCCCACATGAAATCTATAGATAAGGCACGAGACTAGACGTAACACTTTGCCACTTCATTCCTTTATACTTCACATAACCCGTGGTTTTGTAACAAGACCAAGGCATTTCCGAACTGCGAGAAGTCGGAAAGGACTGCGGACCCAGTAACAACTGTTAACGGGGCCTTTCCTTCGTCATTCGGGCCAGTAAAGTTGTATTTCCGAGTCGCCTAAACGGCCCCAGGTTGGACTAGTTACCTCCTTAAGAAAGTGTTTTACTCCTTTCCCTACAACGTCTCGCTTTCTGCCTTAACAGTATCATCCAGAATTTCCGCGAAAACACTCATCCAAAAAGCAGCGAGGCGTGGCAGCCGCTTACTCAAGAAATCTCACGGGAAGCAGAAGTTTCCAGCCGGCCGCCGGGCCGTTAAATGCGGCGACGCGCCTTTCGCTTCCCACGCAAATGACCAAGATAAGACGTGACACATGACGCATTACGTGGCGCATATTCACTTCCTTCTCTATCATTTCTTCCACATAACCAGCGTTTTGGGTAAAGTACCGGCGGAACGCCGGAGCAGTGCCCGTGCGTCGTTTCGCGTAGGTTGCTTTCTCCTTGCGTAAGTTGAGGTCACGGAAAAGACGCTGCGGGGAGCTGACTGGTCGGAACAGTTCCTGGTGGGAATGTGCCGGAACGGCTAGACAGCAGACCGATGGCCCGCGACGCCTCCGTGATGACCCACATCGATGGTAGAGGTTCTTCTTTGTAGCTTCTAACGGCTCCGATACGAGCATAAGAACGGGCTCAAGTTCGTGTGAAATGGTGTCATGATAAACAAAAGATAATCGTAATTTCCCTGCGTTTATCGGCCGCTGCCGCTGTGGGATGGATAATAAATTTTTTTTTCAGATTGAAACGCAAAGGCTGTGATGAGGTTTTGCATTTCAACCTCGACACTTGACCGGGGAGTTATTTCCGTGACTTCTTTGTGCTGGTAGCAATTACATGCACTTGAAAAATTCACTTTCACTTTGTACGTTTGAGGATATCCGCATCAGAATATTTCGTTCCATTCTAGGTATACAGAGATCTCGCTCATTAGGTAATGCCGTTTGTCTTGCACTATTATACTCAGGATTTCACAAAATTTGTGCAGCACATGTTCTTGCCCTTGAGGGTGAAAACTTTGTTACAAATACAGAAGTTTGGAAATTCGGAGCATGATTAATTGCTACTAAAATATATGTGAAAGTGCTTAAAAATTCCGTATTTGAAAGTTTCAGGAAAAATAACTCAAATCAATGATTAAACACAGCAATTGCAACATTAATGCAGAACGTTAATAACAAGTTGATATTCAAGTAAAATTGATCGTTTAACTAATATGTAAGCATAATTCTTTCAATTAAGGTCAGCAGAACTATTTTAATAAAAGCTAAGAATTTTAATATTTTTCCAGCCTGTCGGAAAGAAAGTAACAGGACGTTGTTTCGAAAACTTCCATCAGATTCTCAGGACCCTATGCAAACAGTGGACACCAGATATTTAAAAAAAACGAAGAAAAAATAAAGAAACAAAGAAAGAAACATAAACAAATAAATAAATATGAGAGAAATGGTAAATAGAACAGTGAAGAGTACGATCTCACGATTGAAGGAATTATTCTTCTGGATATACGTATTGTACACAAAACACGAGAAACAAGTGCTTTATTTTATTTGTCATAAAAAATCGTCAAAAGAAGATTTAAAGTGAAAATAATAGAAAATACTCACGTAAATTCCAAATGTACAATTTCAGAAAAGAAACTGTACACTTGGTTAATGACATTACGTAGATATTAGATACTGGGTCCGATATTAGATACTGGGTCAAAAATGTGGGTGTGGTGCCGGAGTGGAGGGCAACTGAGAAAATTACCACCCACGTAACTTAGGTCTAAAAAATGATACTGCCGAAATCCTTGTCTGATGACACCGGCTAGAGGCTTCGGGACTGAAGAAGCCATCTCGAGATGAGAGAGAGAGAGAGAGAGAAACGAGGGAAAGGAACCGCCGTGTGCAAGAACGGGAGGAGAACGGCATCTGACTTCCGGATTCCAGCAGCAGAGGCTGAGGAGCGGTACGAGTTTCCTGCAGCTGTTGCGCGGGGCGGCGCTGCACTCTCACTGCAACTGTTTCCAGGAGACCGCAACAAAATAAACTCGCACGCACGCGAGATCACACGCGCACGCAACAGTGCGGCGGCAACTTGCTTTCAACCTAACGTAATTTAAAACCACGAAAACACAAGTACACAGAAAAGACTAGACCGACCCAGGGCGCAGAGAGGCACAGATGGAATCGGTAGTTCAATAGAACAAAGGATAGGTCAGATCTCTTATTTTTCCTGTAGATTCTTCTAATTATTTTTCCACACATTATCCGTAATCATTCAGCTTGGTACCTTTATCAGCTTCATCATCACATCACACAACGTATCTAATATATAGGGTTTGGAAACTCATTTCAATTAATGAGTGTTACTCAGGATCTGAAAGTAGGAGGAAGTGAGTCTCTCAATTCTGTAACTTCCTTTCATGTCCGTTTCTGCTATGAACAGTAACGTCCCGTGACGTAGTTGGGGGAGGGGCAGGGGGGAGCGGTCCGCCCAGAGTGGCACCATTTTAGGGGCGACACTAATTAGAAGACACCAATACGTTTGCCGTCCTTTAATCTCGAAAAGTATTTTTTTAGAAAAAACGTGCAATTGTTAATTAGTTAAACTTTTTAGATTTAAAATTACATGTCAATTATACCGAATTATATCCAGTTTTTTAATATATTATAAATAAATGTCATGTGCAAATATACTTGAATTTTTATTAAATAAACTGGGAGCGGTAGCTCAGAGCATCAACTGATGTCACTGCAGCGCCTCTGACCGGGAGGTCGTAGGTTCGAGTCCTGACGGCGGCAGGGTTTTCGACACTAGCTTTTCAGCTAGGTCGATTTCAGTCGCTGTCTGGAGGAGAATTCTAGAGGCTGGCTGCTCCTATTAGTAGTTTTCCGTGGTTTCTCCGATCAACACCAGGCGAAAGCCGGAGCAGTACCCTACCAAACAGGTCACGGGCCGCGCGCGATCTTTCCTTCCTTGATAGACCTCTCCCCACACACACACACACACACACACACACTAACATGCACTACACTACCACATATTCCGGGAGACCGGTCGGGAGCTTAGAGCTTGTCCCGGCTGGGGCGGTGTCCCGCTGGTGGGAGAGTCCCGGTTAGGGGAAACCCCACAAGCCGACGGTAGATCGACGCCGGATCTCGCCATCCAGCGGAGGAAGATCACCGCCATCTCCCGAGAACAAACATGTACTACACTTACGGGACTAATGACTAGATTCGTTGACGCGCCGGAAAGACGAAAAAAATCAATCAAATCAATTCATTAAATAATGCATAAAATATTCAGTAATAAATATTTTTAAATTTCATTTATGGAGGGGGGTAATGTAGTTAGCTTCCAACATTTTCGGAATGAAGGAAGAGAAAGAAGTGGGCAACAACTTTCCTCGTGCGGTGAGTTCTTGGGCCCTGTTCTCAGGGCGGCGTTGGGCCGTGCGAAGCCCACTGCCGCCCGCCAAACCGGTTCCCCGCCACGCCCCCAGCTGATCTTCCGCGCGCTCTGGGTCAGTGGGGCTGCGAGTGCACCTTTCCTGCACACGTCACTTTCGGTTTCACTTCCTTTCGTAACTCTGACGCCATCGCGCGAGATGACGAGCGCATTCGTCGCCAACCTCCGCGGAGGTAATTGCCCCTCGCCATGGCTCTTCTTGTGTTTGTGGGGCGCTCGAGAAAAATATCACTATTTAGACCCGTACTTACGAAGGAAGGTCTTGTAGTAGTTTTAGGTGAGATGTAACGAGAATGTCCAACACTCGGTGCACACAAAATCTTTCAAGGAGTTCGTGCAGAAAGCTACAAAAGAGTTAATTGAATGAAGAATGAACAAGAAGCAAACAATTCTGGTCATGCCTGGTCATGCCAGGTCATGCCATTACAGGTTTTTATAAAGACAAAATGTGGAGGGAAATTTGAGATATATCAGTAACGGTATTTATATCTAAAGAAAGGAATTTATCATATTTCTGATCTAAAATTTTTATCAGAATGGTTTAAGTTCTTCTATACCATAAATAAAAACAAACTTAAGTCTAGAATTATGCAAGCAAAGAATATTATATTTTTTGTCCATTTTCCTCTTTACACGAGGATATTATTTTAGAAGTTCTTAAAAATATTTGAGTGATTGCAATGCTTTCATTTTAATTCAATATACTAGTATATCAGGAGCAATTAGTATAGCAGTATATACTAGTATAGCAGAGCAGTTCTGTGAACAGTAGACTCTGCAGGAAAAAAACGTTACTCTTTACGTCTCTTTTCCACTTAATCATCCCTCCTCCCGTATGTTCACCGAACCACAACAGCTGAGCTGTTTTATGAGGTGTCGATCCTTGCTGCACCTACTTACATTCTCTTTGCAACCGATGCACTCTCACTGCTTCCGGCATCTCCAGCAACGTCTCGTAAATCACAAGCATTTCTCACAGAAAGAAAGGAGAATACCATGAAATATGCATATATAACTTTAATAAGTAAAATGATTATCAATATCATCATAATCATAATTGTATATATATATATATATATATATATATATATATATATATATATATATATTATTATTACCATTAATTATCACTTATTATTCAACCTCCTCAGGGAGCTCACAGCTTCCCCTTTGGTGTATGCCGGTTGCAAGAAGGTCTGGGACATACTTCCCACTGTCTCCTTGTCTAAAATGGTAAAGAGAGATAGGAAGGGATGATCGCGCTTAGTCAGTGGCCCAACCCGTAGTTCAGTGTGTCGTTCCAGCATTCCATTTAGTATTATTAAAGGAAACTACCTTATAAAACCGTCGATCATGGTACTATCTCGGTAGGCGTCACAATAGAGATATTTTGCATTGCGTAGCGAAAAGTAATCACCAAAAGTGTGTGAAGTCTAAAGAGTTTTGAACAACTTTTTGTTCTAAAATGAAGCATTTCCAAACTGTGATGGCAGAGCGTGCACTTATTTCCCGTAATGTCACATCCTCTTAATTCGCATTTGTGTAACTAGAGCTGCCCATCAACCACTCAACAGTAGTGTAGTATAATATTACTAGTGGCCTGCAGTAGCAGCAGCAAAAAAGCTTATCTTTAACATGTGATAAATCGGGTTGTGGAGAAGCAAATATTCGTTCTACTAAGGCAGCACACGTGAAGCTTCAAGCTTCAAGCTTCTTTCTCCCTCGTCGTGTGACTTGAGTTGTGATATAAGCAGTCACGCACGGAGTGTGAGAATACGCACAGCATACGAATAAGTGGAATAGCATTAATACTTGCATTTTAAAGTCAAAATCGAAACTTCGATCATTTTGTTTCATTTCATTCGCGAGTACCCGAGTATCTAACAAACCAGACATCTCTTGTATCCTCGAAGGCTACTTTGTTTTCCATAAATTTCTCCGCTTAATGTGAACTAGTAATCTTGATTATATAAATATTATATTATTAAATTTATATAAATAATATTGTATATGCAAATAATTGTATTCACAGATTACCGCCACCAACACTATGTTGCATGGGAATATAGAGTGAGCAGCACACACTGCTGCCACAGTTTGAAATAAAATTCTCACAACTTGTTCGCTTAGCATTCGATATCGCTGGCGTCTTTCGCTAAATCTGGTGGAATAGCGAGATATGCTATCACTTCGAGTTCCAGTCTGCGCAGAGGCTCAAAATGGTGTAAGCTAAGGTATGTCACTCAATGCAAAATCTCTCTAATCACGCTCATGTTCCCGCGAGTTCCGTCAATGGCATGGTTTATCGCCGAACACTTGCCGATGCCTACGATGGTAATTGGCAAAGCTCCTTTTAAGTGAAAGTTAATGTTACATTCCTTTCTCAGGGTACACTTTCATGATTAATAATATTTAAAAAAACCTAAACAAGAAAACTATTGTTTCTAGATGGTTAATATCACAATCTTACATCAACTGACAATAACATGTGATTTGTGATGTATTTTTTGTCTGCCTTTGACAAATAGAACTCAATGTCAAAAATTCTACCAAAGAAATCCACCTTGTAACGTCATTGAAGAGTTTAATGACCACAAAAGCTGTAAAACGCCTTAAGCAGGCTGTAAATCTTTACAAACTATCAAGTATTAAATAATGGGAGTTTTTTAAGACGTCCTTCAGACTGTAAAATATTTTGTCTTTAGAGAGAGCAAGGAATGCACGCAAAACACGTGTAAAACAGATTTTTAAGATGTTTCCTTAAGATCGTTTTCACAGGGTATCGTAAATTTATTTTTCAGTGTTTCGAACAAGTTGTAAGAAATAATATACAATCAAACCTATATTAAGCGACCACTAATAGTCCTACAAAAAAGTGGCCTTTCGGCAGGGTGGTTGCTTAATAGGGAGGGTGTTATCTTTTATCAAAAAATAATATATTATTACTAGACATCGGATGTTTAGGAAAATGCCTATTTTCACCAATTGAACATATTTAACAGCATGTAACATACATTTTAGTGTATTTGCACTATGTGACACATTGTAAATTAGGTGCCCATAAACTCGCTTTTCTGACACAATTAGAAGAAAACGTCGAGTGGTGGGACTTAGGTAAGCCCTTTGCAGAGATTCCAAACGTAAACCAAACACTCGCATGTAAGAGGCAAATCTACCCTCTGGTTTCTGACACATATTCTACGTGCCAGGTATTCTCCAGCTCTGTTACTTCAAAAATTAAAAGCTGGGTCACTCATATCTGCCATTAGGAGAAACGGAACTAAGGTAGACGGAACAGCTGTGGTGCCATATCACTGGCTATGGTATTTTATTACTTGATTTCCAGAGTACCCCCCCCTCACCGCTCACGATTTCCTAGAGGGTTCAAGCTCAGGCATAGAGCATATCGCACTAATACCGTTTACAATGTCCCCCAAAATTTTCCTGAAAGAGGTCGCTTATAAGTGGTAAATTAAGAAAACTGCTATGAAGAGTGTGGTCTTCAAAGTCTTTTCTTTTGAATAGTGACGACTAATTGATTACCATTGCAACACTGATTTCTGCCAATATAGTATTTTGCTGTTTTATTTTCAGTTAGGTTGAATATATTTGGGGCTACACTGGAAAACGCTGGTGTCTAATCACAGAAAACAATCCGTATGCCCATGGCAGTCTTAACTGGTTCAGATCGATATTAAAGTAGTCTCGTAAAAAATATGCGAAAAAGGAATAGTATTATCTCTACTAACCTTGACGTGCCGGGGAAGGGCAAGGAACGCACAAGGTCAGAGACTGTGACATTTCCAGAGGAATTTCCTTTACACAATAAATAGTTGTCATCAGTAGCTCGATATCTACTTTACAGACTTAGATCCCGTCCACGTAACAGCTAAATCACCACGTACAAAAACACACACTTGGCTTGTGAAGAGCCAGAAATCATATATAGTTACATCATTTCTTTTGTAACATGGATTGCAGTGCGCTGGTTAATAACAAACGCTGTGGGCACGTGTTGAATACACGCAAAAGAAACTATCTTGATATAACAGTTATGAAGTGACAGAAATTCTCTTATTTCCCTTCACAAATTACATGCATGAGTCTCTAGTTTACTTCAGATTATTCAACGTGAATAGATCATCATGGACACAATAAAAATGACAAATATCGAGACACTTGGCTGTCAGGCTGTCTTAAAATAAATGCTACTTAGTTCCATTTAAAAAAAAACTGCTTTTCACGTTGTGAGGCATGTTACGAAGAATCCGCGCGTAGTCAACACGACACGTTCGCTTTCCTGCTCGCTCGAGAATGGTCAAAATCGCAGCTACCTTTCTCAATACGGGCGTCTACTGAACAAAATGCTTATTCGAAGACTTTTTATTATTATTATTATTATTATTATTATTATTATTATTATTATTATTATTATTATTATTATTATTATTATTATTATTATTATTAGCCGTAATTTATTTATTAGTTTAAATAATCCGTAACTAATAACTAATTAAAAGTATTATATCCGTATTAAACGCATTTTTATTTTACACATTTACATCACAATTACACGTGGGATGTCACTGAACTTTTGGTCCGAATTCCAACAGAATGACTAGTATTTGAGCTTCGCGCCAGAGGACATCTTTTAGGGAATTGCCTGCGAGTTTGATAGATTCTAGGTTCCTGGACTGAAACACGCTACAAAGACTCACATCAAGATACGGAGATAGAAGTGACGCTTTTTAATAGATGATACTGGGCGTACAAAACAAATGAGAAGAAAATAGTTTAAGAAGTTTGAAACTATCAGAAGCCCAGAAATTAAAATAACGATGTGCACGGATGCATCACAGCTCGGTTGATGCGATATAATCTTCCAGCTGTTTAGGAATAGCTAAGAGATCCATTGGGGACGCACAGAAATGCCTTCAGTGTCGTCAACTTCAATGCAATAAGGAAGTCTGGGATCAATTGTTTCAGCTGATTACTCCTTTTCCTGGAGGGTCTCACGCAACTTGTCATTTCGAGGTCGCTGCTTGCGTGCTGGAGAGGAACATTCGTGGATTATATCTGTGGCTGCCCGTAAAATTATGTACAATAAAAAAATTCTGCAACACGGAATATCATTATCAAGTGATGTATGTATAAATGTATACCTTTATTTATTTATTTATTTATTTAACGTCAAAAACAGTTAAAACCATTGTGTGACGTGCTACGGGGAGAAGGGAATCTTTCAATAGAACGTTTTATTGCTCTTAAGTCATTTGAGCAATTACAAAAGCTGCAAAAGGGAACACTTTTGTTTATATTTCATCCACATGATATCTAATGCATAGGATATACTGACGAGATAGTTTCCATCCAAAGTTACGGAGTTTCGAACGGAACATCATTAAAGATAATGACATTGAAATCATTTTGCCAGAGATAATGTAATAAATTTCTGAGAAGCGAAAATATCAATTTGTTTTACATTGACAGACAGTACAACTTTCATCAACGAGGCTCTTCAGTTGATTAGCCAAGTAATTTTGTACCAGCAAAATGTGACTGGGTTAACTTGTTGTCACCTCCCTAATTATGTTAACTGAAACCTTGAACAAAGATTATTGATATAATTCTGGAAACAATTGGTGGAGCGATGACAAGAGTTCAGAGAAGAATACGGTACGTGAGATAGGTAAATGTAAGAAATATTATATCCTTATCTAATATCAGATATTTAAGAAAAATGGGAAATGAGAGTGTTTCTTAGGCAGGAGAGTGGGGGTTGATCAGTTCCTATTTTTATGACTGCTCCTTCAGTTGATCAGTTCTTATTTTTTACTGCTCCTTGTGATTTAAATTATTGTAGAAATATTGTGCTAGTTTTGTAATAAAGAAAGTAATTGGTTCTATTGCAAAGTAGTTGCGGAGTCTTAGTGCTGTAACACCAGGGGCAAGTCGATGTCCGCTGAAAAATCTGGAGGACAATTCTTAATATTTCATTTTAAAAGGTTTTTAATTTAAGTAATTGAGGCAGCTCATGATTTATTTCATTCAATTTAATTTTGGTGCACTAAACATTTTTTTAAATGCTCATTGAAGAGTTATGAAAAGCTACATCTTTACAGTGAAATAACCACAGAACAAGGCCATTCCCTGTCTGTAAATAAAGGTCTCAATACCGTCATCTGGTTTCACTTTCTGAATTTAATCGCTTCGCACAAAACGTTTTAGATCGCGACAGTCATCTTAAAAGGCGCTCTTCATTTATATTCAAGTAATAATTCGCACCAAAGAACAACTGCCTGTAAATGAAGCGTTCGTGTTGCCACGCGCGCCTTAACGGCACTTTCGTTTCACTTTCTCATTCATCAACGGGCGATGCGCGCCCGTGCGGCGCCGGCTGAATGGCGGATGCGGCGTGCGCGCGCCGCGTACGGGGAGAAAGGTCCGCACGCGCACGCAGGCCAACGCACGCGTCACCGACGCACCGCCCCGCCTCCGCGCGGCCTTGGCTGTCAGGTAGGATGTTTCATCGATGGTTTTATCAAATCATCGATGGATATTTTTAAGCCCATGTTTTTCCAACATCTACGTTGTGTATTAGATATTTGCAGGTGGATGAATTTTTTCTAATTAAAAAAGCGCCATCACCAGAAAATTGTGTAATAATTTTCAGATTTCCGTAAATTCTTCAGATTTTCGACCGCACGCACTCGCCGGCCAACACACGCGCTCACGGCGCACCGTACCGCCTCCGCACGGCCGTGACTGTCAGGTAGGAATGCAACATGTATGTCAAATGTTTTCAATACATCGATTGTCTTATAAAATCATCGATGGATTTAACATGGATATTTTGAAGCCGATGTTTTTTCAACATCGATGTTGTGTTAGATATTTGCAGGTGGATGATTTTTTAAAATAAAAAAAGCGCCATCAGAAAATTTTTGGAATTCCTAATTGTAAGATTTGGTACACGTTTGCACTTTATTCTTCACGTTTCGTATTTTCCTTTGTCTTTCACGATAGTTGACCAATTTTTCTCATTTAAGGGTTTCTTATTGAAATAAGGTGGTTTTAATAATTTTTAGTTATACTCATTTTGCGTTTGTAACGATTAATATATAAATGATTCTTTACGTGTGAACTCACTCTCCAGATGTGGGGTAGGCAATTATTATATTGCGATATGTGCAATACAATACATCTATTAAAAAAGGAAATATAATTACAAAAGCCTGCGACCAAGAAATTAATTTAAGTTATTATTTCTTTTCGTTCTTACAAATGTAAGAACGTAATTAATATAAAACTAGATTTCAAAAATTCTACTAATGTGAACAAATATAATAGAAAAATTCTGGAGAATAGTTTTACTTTGAATTAAAATAAAATTGACTTGTTTTCACATATTTTCAAAAAAAATGTGTTTTCGGGCGCAACCATGTCTTGTTTCTCACAGTTTAATATAAAATAAATAACATAATTAAAGTCTCACAGCAATTGTTTGTAAGAAAAAAAATGGGTTTGAATCACTTTTTCGAAAGGAAAAATTCCTATTTATTTCACTCCTTTAATACGTTCTACCGCAGAAAAAAACGTGTGAAACATTCTTCTTTATTCCTCACAGCATATTCAATATTTAGCAGCTCGGGATGTTGCGTTGTAAAACAGGGACCTCGGTGAAGCTGTACAGGAATTTTCGATATTACACACTTTATGTTTGCACGTAAAAGTTATAAAAAGTAGTACATTCTACAATGAAGAAGGAACAGTATATTTTCTGAAAAGATCTAAATAAAGGAACATTTACGTAATCTTGTTCCTGGAATTTCCCATAAAGTATTGCAACCTAAAGATTACTTTGTTTGCTAAAGTGTAATGCAATATAGTAACAAACTTGATTACAGGTACAGTTCATTCTTATCATGTTGCTGTCATTTGTGCAGAAAACGGAGGAGTAACATATCTGTGAAGCTTCTTTTCAAAATTTCCTGACACTTTAATTTCAACTAATTGCCGATGGAGCAATACGTTACGACAGTTCGCACGGCCCCAAGCAATTGCATGTAAAAACTTTAATTGGGAATGTTCATCAACAACGATTTCCCGCGTCACCTACAGCCACCTGCTTTGCCTCATTTGCTGAGCGAACTCTATTTGGTTCACAACGGCTGGCGCCGTGGCGGTTAGTTCAGCGAACTCTTATTTGCTTCCAGCTGGTTTTTACGTTTAGGCTATAGGCAACCCTTTCATTAAAAACCTTTCAGAAAATGAGCTCTGAGTGTGTGTTGACATTTGAGCTACTTAGATGTCAGCTGTACGGATACTTTTACTCTCTAATTTCCCCGTGATGCAACGTTTCATTTTAGAATTTTCTTTCTTTCGAAAGGGAGTAGAACAAGAAGAGAGATAAGGGGAGCGGTAGCTCAGTGCATCAACTGATGTCACTGCAGCGCCTCTGATCGGGAGGTCCTAGGTTCGAGTCCTGACGGCGGCAGGAAATTCGACACTAGCTTTTCAGCTAGGTCGAATTCAGTCGCTGTCTGGAGGAGAATTCTGGCGGTCGGCTGCTGCTCTGATCGGTTGTTTTCAGTGGTTTCTCCGATCAACACCAGGCGAATGCCGGAGCAGTACCTGACAAAATGGGCCGCGGACCGCGCGCGATCTGTCCTTCCTCTTCCTTGTCCTATCCTCCCCCCTTACACACACACACACACACACACACACACACACACACACTAACATGCACTACGCTACCACATATTCCGGGAGACCGGTCGGGAGCTTATAGCCTGTCCCTGCTGGGGCGGTGCCCCGCTGGTGAGAGTCCTGGTTAGGGGAAAACCCCATTAGCCGACGGGGAAAGCTCACCGCCAGCGGGGGAAGATCACCGCCATATCCCGAAAAAACATGCACTACACTAACGGGACTAATGTCCAAAGCAGTTGACGCGCCCGGAAACACGGAAAAAATCAATCAATCAATCAAGAAGAGTCCTCTTCATAAAACGCTCTTTGAAGGCAAATGGAACTGAAATAATTGTTGATATTAAGCAGACGGGTATAAAGCAATAAGACTAATGATGCAATAAGACGCTGATATAACACTTAATCGGTAAAATAATCTCATACATGTGACAAGACTGTGTTTTGATTCACGTCACACTGCAAGGGTATTGAACGGTAAATACACAGAACTATTGAATAACATGAATAATATATTGTAAGAAATAAAAAAAATGAAGTTATTCAAACCACAAGACATATCGCCCGAGAATCGAACCTGCCTTCTGGTTGACGCTTAGATGTTTCGAAACTTGTGGAGAGAAAACTGTCCGTTGATTCCAGGGTTGTAATCATAACAAAAACATTTCTAAGATTCACACAGAATACACTGCTACATTGTATCTTTGGTAGATTTCGTTGTTTAAAATCGTAGTGATTGTTTATAATCTTGTGATCTGCTCGTCTATAATTTTAGTGAATCGGAATGATTTTGACAAAATTTCATCCACGAATTCTACGAAACTTGCGCGAAACAACTCGGAAAGAAAACAGATTTGGAGAACGGGTTAAAAATTGAGCGATGCATTTCTCTGCAAACGTTATATAAAACGCACGCGTATTGCGCTGAGTGGTGGAACAGTTGGATCTAGATTTAGATATCGGAAACTGTTCCTGCTTCGGTGCTTTAGCAGAAGCGGTCCGGCGAGGGCAGTCCATGTGCGCACAACCGGCTCCGGACTGACAGCGACATAAAACCACATTCCACCTTCCGCACGATTACGTGCACTCCGAGCCCAACCCACGCTGATTTCCTATTAAACTGAAGCTACCGGGAGCGGTAGCTCAGTGCATCAACTGATGTCACTGCAGTGCCTCTGACGGGGAGGTCCTAGGTTCGAGTCTTGACGGTGGCAGGATTTTCGACACTAGCCTTTCGGCTAGGTCGAATTCAGTTGCTGTCTGGAGGAGAATTCTAGCGGCCGGCTGCTCTGATCGGTAGTTTTCCGTAGTTTCTCCGATCAACACCAGGCGAATGCCGTAGCAGTACCCTAACAAACGGGCCACGGACCGCCCGCGATCTTTCCTTCCTCTTCCTTCTTATCCTCTCCCCTGACACACACATGCACACACTAACATGCACTACACTACCACATATTCCGCGAGACCAGTCGGGAACTTAGAGCTTGTCCCGACTGGGGCGGTGACCCGCTGGTGGAAGAGTCCTGGTTAGGGGGAAACCCCAGTAGCCGACGGTAGGTCGGCGCCGGATAATAAGGCAGGAAATTAATGGCTAATTTTTAATTAATGGCTAAGTTAATTCAAATATATTGGTTTAGCGGTGAAATGTCGTTGACTTCTACATAATTGAAATGATACAAGGTGTTGTCATTGCCAACAATACTGTTTATTTGACTACTAGCAGCTTTCGATTGCTTAGCCATCACCAGTTACCTGCTGTCTGGGAGCCACAAAAAAAGACTAGTCGTTTTTGTGGCAAAATGTTGATTTTATGTTCGCAAATTGATGGAAGCCAACCAAGGTATCTGGAGTAGTAACTTCAGAGAAATGTTCTAATTAAGTCTACCTCTGTGTCTGGGCGAGCAACATCGCATTGAATAGTTATTTAATTACGACTCATTCAAACTTTATGTCTTCATTTGCGATCTCGATATTTTTCGAACGAAACATTCTTATACTGTAACTTTCAGAGAGAAGAAACAGTGAAGAAATTTTCCTTGTTGCTCAGTCATACGGAATAGCGATCGACGCAACTGAAGTCGTGTCGCTTTCACTTGCGTAACGGTCTAAATTCGCGGCCACCGGTGACCCAAATCATCTTGGCACTCCATCTTCGAACTAACCGACACCTCAAGTGCATCTCGGATGATGAACAGTGGTCTGTTTGCAACACTCCCGAGTACGTTAAGGCAGATGGGCCTGCTCAGCTGACGCTACCAACACAAAAGACCGCGTCAATAGACATTTCTTAACGAACTGAAAGTGCATTATGGATAGTGATAATGCATTTCTAAGAGATATTGCGCAGCGACATCTAAAAAAATTGACATTGTGTAAGTTTGCAATCGTGAACACCTTGTAATGTTAAATCCATTACGAACTTTCTGAAAGTTCTTGTATTTCACAATTTTTATTTAGCAACCGTTTGAAGTTATTCAGTGATAAACACTTGCTTCAGTCAACAACAAAAAAAAACTTCGTGATGTAACATTCCGATAGGTTCACACGTAGACGAAAGTGACCGTAATGACACAAATTCAAATTAATTGAACCCATGCAACCTGTCTGTTTTAATAAGAGCCACTGGTGCTTTGGATAAAACATGGCAGAATCTATCACATTTCAACAAAACTCTGAACGCGAATGATCTGTCTTAATGTGATTTTCTTAAAGAAAAACCAGGATAACATTTCTTAACATATGATCGCTTCTCCTATAATCCACAATCTCCTGATCCGATAGGTCCGTGAAACTGACCGAGAGCCTTTATTACGTCCAAGGAATAAACGGGGAACAGGAAGTGGCTCAAGTTATCCACAACTTTTCCCGCCCAGTTGCTACTGCAAGTGGCCAAAGCTTCGATGGAGACGCACACCAGGCAATTGGACGAGCTAAGCTTTCCCTCTTACTCAACACCCGACCCGCAATGCCAAGTTCTTCTCGCGCGCGCGCACACACACATACACACACACACAGACGAAAAGCACCGCTCCCTATTAGCACAGGAAGTGCAAGATAGAGCCTCGTGTAACACTCCGAAGGGGAATCCTTTACTCTGTTCACTTCCCGCTCGTCACGTGCTTTCTCGTAGTATCCCGTTTCTCGCGATCGCTCGACCCTTCACGTCTGCTCGTCGCTCGCTTTCCAGAAGGCCCGGAAAACAATTGCCGCAAACCACGCCGACAGCAGACCGTGCCCCGCGAGTGAGATGAAAGAACGAAATTTTAAAAAAACCTTCGGTGTCGTTCGGCGTAACAAGTTACGTCACGTAATTTCTTTGTAGAAATTGTCGATGGCTGTGTTTGTTTTAGACTCGATTCCTCGGGGAAGCAGCTACATTTACGAGTGTCTACTTTCTCTGGTGGATTCTCCGCTGTTGGGTTCGGCGCCGGTTTCTAGTACGCGACCCTGACGAAGGTAGCGCGCAAGTAGCGTCGACGACACAGTGGTAAACATCGCCCTCCCGACAAATATTTTTGATGTTCGGAAGACCAAACAAATTAAAACATTCATTCGTTTTCTTCTAAAAATGCACCCACATAGTTTTCACTGATTGATGTATGAATGGGGATCCACTAATCACTTGTTAAAAATACGATGAATTTAAAGTAGTAAACAAACTCGCTTCAAAGATGGGAATCTTCCAGTGTCAACACTTAAGTTTGCTTCACAGTGTTGACGGAAATATAAAATGCCTTCAATAAATCAGATTCCATGAATGTGCTAAATACAAATTTGATAAACATTCGAGGCATCTAATCTCTTCTATACACTAAGAAAATATGAGGATTTTGTTCATTTTAGAAAACGATCATAGAAATAAAACCCAGTCAGTGTGCTTCTATGGACTAGTGAATTATTCGCAGCGAGCATCAAAAGACTAAAAATTGGACCAAAGGGGAAGGGGGCGTACACGCAACCCGCAACACACTTTACGCTGCGCCACACGTTACGTTGATCATAACTCTGAAATGTCCCTTAAAATCCTTTTCGTCATTCTGAAGGGACCCTAATTATGTTTTTTGTGTTGTAATTAACAATATGAAACATTTGTGCGGGTTCTATTACATTTGTGGAGGGTATCCTCACTCCGTAGAACGAGTTGCCACAAACGTCCTGCGTTGGGATCTAGTATAGATCTATTTTCTTTTCTGAAATAATTCTTCAAAAAGTGTGGAAAGTTTGCACGTCTCAAAATAATATTAATGACATGAAGATAATATATTTTTATTCATTCGTGAGCTAATTCGTTTCTGACAGTTAACCGCTTATATTTAATAGTCATGACCTTTGATTATTATAATTTAAGATTCAACTTTTTAGTAAGAAGAGTGGAAATTAGAATCAAAGTCTTCACAAGGTGACGTGGAAAAGATATTCTCATGAAGGTAATTATTCTAATGAAATCCACAAACAAAGGGCGTTAAGGTTAATTCTAAAACTACGAGTTCTGCGATTGATTCCGTCTAGAAGTTTTGGTGCTGGGAAACTACTTCGACAAAAAAAACTACTAATAATCATACCAGCAAGTTAAGGATTCTCAATACAATTCTTAGTATATTTCAAGAGGATGTTCATTACAATTTATGTTTTAATTGCTAGCGGCCAACGGTAAACAGTGATCTCTCAATTGTCTTCAGACCAAGAATGCAGGAGAAATAAAAACAAGTAAAACACGCAGCGAAATAGAAAACCATAATACTGAACAAATAATGTTATGTTCAGCAAACGCAATAAAATGTAATGGAAATTTCTATGAGTAAAACGTTTTCGCTTTTGCAAATAACAGTTCGAGTCGTAAACCAAAGAAATAAGATTAGATGAAGTCTGCGTACGAAATTCTAGTACATACACACGTAATGTTACACGTTGCACACTTGTCGCACATCATCTGCCTTCTTGTTACACAGACACGTAAAACCTGCGACTGACTGCTAACAGTGTTAATCAATAGTAAAACGTTACAAACTTCCTGTACCTAAAACTAACGGTTTAGAAACTCGTCAGGTTGTTGAAGTAACTTATTATCTAGACAGGAAGGTAAATAATGCAGTGTCAAGCAAATAACGCAATTGCAAGGAATTATTTACAAGAAAGCGTTATGAACATGGTTTAAATCTCAACACGTGGGTTATTATCAGTGACATGGAAATACTTCAGCATTTTTATCGGAGTTTTAAAATTAGAATTTCATTATGTTCTAATCATCAGGTTAGAAATTAAAAAGCAAATTCCTATTGTATTTCTAATTTAGAATTTTCGGACATTTGAGTTTTACTGTCATTGCTTCTCGAGAGTCAAATAAACTCTTCTTTGAGAAACAAGGTAAACATTAGTTTTCTTCATCTATGTCTAAACATATTTTTGAAAATTTCCTCTGTATCACTTGTCTGCCGTTATCTGATCTTTCTTCTGATAAGGTTCGTGCGAACTAGTTTCAGACTTCCGTTTCGCATTCGGCATAATTTATAGGGACAAATCTAATAGCCAAAAATATTTCTTCTCTTCCTTTATCTTGTAAGAGTATTTAATTACTTTGCTTCAATGAGCTTAATTGAAATAGAATGCAATTACTGCAACTCCTTCAAAGAATACGTAAAATTTGCAAGTTTGCATTACTTGCTGTTCTGGCTATTTGCGTTATGACGTCATTCGTACCGTTTTCACTTATACTAGTCATGCACGTGCTGTTTAGCACTTTCATTCGGTAGTAGTGATCTTAACATGTTTAAAAGAGTTCACAGCGCGTAAGAATTTCGTACAGCTCATTTACATTTAGTATTTGCTCAAAGATGTTTTTAAATCTTGTTTGACAAAAAAGTTGGAAGAACGTCCAAAACCAGTTCACAAAATGATGCTACACATTTGCGGAGATCTAGATGACAACATTACCGTCAATTTCGAATTATGCTACATACTTTACAGTCTGTTCGAAAACTGTGATCAAAACCTTTTGCTATTCCGCTTCTTAGACAAATTCTAATACCAATTTTCTTATACAATTTTAATGTATAATACTTAGAGAGAGAAACACTAACAATTCTTGACCAGAAAGATGAAATTTCTAATTATATTTTTTGTTTCACAGGATATGATGTGGGAAGTGAAATTGTAGTTTTCATCTTCATTTTCATATTATAAAGTTTCCACGAAAATATGAACACCCTGATCCATCGGAACTAGGATAGTGCAAACTGATAAAAATACATTATTTTAACCAATAAATTAATACATTTATTTTTAATGTAAATAAGCTACTTCCCAAACGATCTAAACGCTTATAATAAATTTATGATATATACAATGTAAACAATAAACCTACGCATTGTTAAAATTCATATTCGCAAATGTATTTCGAAATTTCCATCAAACACAAATAATAGCCGATATACTTTTGGAAACGGTGAAAGAAGACAAGACAATTTTTTTTATTTTGATTATTGCAAATTAATGGGTTTCATTCATTTAAGACCACTAGGTTAATTTCTTGAAAAATAATTTTATACAGGAAGGAACAAAGCGAGATTGACAATGTTTTTTCATGTTCGTTAACACGTAGAAAAAATACCAAAATTTTACAACAGCTTTAGAGTGTTGAAGAATCATAATTTGCAGGTACTGCGGATAATCGGATAATCATTATTCCCCAGGGGAAAATCTAATTAGAAACATAACCTGCGCGATACCTAATGTACCCTCTCCCTCAGAAAAAATGTCGTTCAAAATTCTATCTTCCACACCGCGCCAACAAACTTGGACACCCCTCGGCCTGGGGGAGGGCAGGGGGAGGGACGCGTTGACCAATCGCTAGCAGGTAGAACCACAGTTGTCTGTGATTGGTGCAACATCCCAAGGGACAGAAAGAACGCTGTCTCAGCGGGAGGGGGCTAGTTCGTTTACGTACGAGACGGAAATATCGTCATATTTCCCTGCCGAAGGAGATAGTTTGCCTGCGCGTACGCCACGACGAAAAAATATTTCTAAGCGGGGTTTTCCGTCCAGAATGATTTTCTATAGACCAGTAAATATTTATCATTTTAGCAACAATTATGCTAACTTTTAGTAATCGATTTGTAACTCCTGACAAACTGCTATTTTGAGATATTCATTTCAGGCACAATTTGCGGAGCCTTCCCGGCCGTTCTAACGCATATTTCGAATTTGTTTATAAAAGTATAAATTGTTGCAAAATTGTTAATTCGCTGTTTTTGGTTCTGGGACATCGGGAGACTCTCCCCACTTTAGATTTGCAAAATTTGGAAATTGTTTATAAATTTGCAATTGTTGCAAATTTTTTTATTGTCTAATCTGAATGGCGTTTAAATGTGATGCAAAATTCCGGAATCCGTTCGGTGCTATTATATCTCGTTCTCGAGATATATGTAATTGTTTATAAGAAATTAACATCTTAGTAGACCCCATTTGTTTGCGCTTAATTCATTCGCGCTAGCAGAATAGCGTGGGATGGGCATACTGAAAAAACAGTTCTCCAATGCCGCGCTTTTGCCTGCCACATACGCTTAAAATGCACTTGCTTGTAAACAAATTCTGTGGCCAATTTAATTATGCTAAATTCGTATTTTTACGGCGAGTATGAGCATAACGTTTATTTGGTTTTTATATTCTCTTTTAAGTCCTACAATTTGCAAGTCGATATATTTATCAAATAGGAAAGAAATTGATTATAAAAAAAATATTTTTCAAGGTGCATTACACCCAAACAATTGTTTCTGTTTTTCTATCAAAGGGGTAATGAGCAACGGAATAACTGTATTATTAATTTTTTTAAGTTCCCTGTTAACACCGAGAGTCAGAAACTATTTGTTCCTCTTGTTTAACAATTACCATTAAAAATAGGGAAACATATTGCTTAGCTGTTTGCTATAAACTGCATTGGATTGGATGAAGGTAGTGTTAAGGTTTTCAAATACAGAAATATTCAATTTTGTGTTTTGAAAGATCACATGAGTAGAATCACACATGACAATATTTACACAAGTATAGAAATTTCTAAATAAACGTATATAAACTTTAAGTTAATATTTTCAATTCAATTTATCATTCCTTTCTAAAACTGTTAATTTGATGATTTCATTGTATAATATTCAAATCAGAGCTTTATGTGCTAAATCTACGCATTGTTAATACATATTTTTAAACAACATTAATATATTTAATATACATTTAAAAGGTTTTTAGATTGGCGAACGTTTCAATGAAATTTCATGAATTCCTAAATGCTTGAAAATAAATACTTGTAAAATTAAATATTGTAGCGTGTAAAAATATAACAAACTCACGTATTTGGTAAAACGAGTTGATATTACTAAAAGAAAGCAAAACAGATGTTATAACAATTCAAAGAGATTTAGCGTTTGTTTACAGTTTAGTAAATATCAATGCACTAGCATTTCCCAGTGAAAATACATAGAACGAACTTGGTGGTCAAGTGATATGACCTTCCTAACACAGACTACATTTCAGTATCGTCAGAGTTCGAAGGTGGTTTGTTGGCCGCCATTCTACGAATCTATCAAAACCTTGAATTTTGCACGACCATCTGTACAGGGAGAACGTAGCGGATTATTAAACGGAAACGGGCCATTCGAGGTATCTAATGTGCACTCTTTGAAAACGTTTAACCATTATAAACTATCCCTAAGAAAAATATCAAATAAACAATGTTAAAGGTCACCAGCTTAACATTGCCTTTACTATTTGAATGTTTTCAACATCCCCAAAACCAACAGAAAACCCATGTTTTTACAGGTTATTATAAAACCAATTCAATAAATATAAGCATTTATTCACGTTATTATTTTTAAAACACTCAAATATCTACGATGTTATTTGATTCATGTCTTCATCGAAGATCTGAGATTAAAAAACTGATAAGCAGAGAAAATTAAAGTAATTTTGAGTGATTGATGAAGTTGAATGATCAAACGAAAAACAATGTTTCTTGCTTCATATAATGCTATCGTGTTTAACAGACATGTAATTACATGTGATACCTATATTTAAACATCCAAACTAATGAAAATTTTCAAAATTAAAATCATCAATAAAACGTTGATTCATCAGTAAGGATTATATTATTAAATACTTTTTTGAGATTCATGTGCTCCTGTGTGAATAACGTAGTAAACGTGATTCGTATGATCCAGTTTCTCAGAATAATACAAAACCTGCTAGACACATACACTAAACATAATAATTGTCAAATAGTTATTTACGACATGAGTATCATAAGATATCTTATTACAATACGAAATTGGAGAATTATCAAACAAGACTCTTTAGCCGAAATTGTTAACCAATTGAATATTGTAATATAATGTTACCATTTGAATATCATAGAAAGTAAGACGCAAGTTGTCAAAATTCATGTGAACTATAATTTTTCTTTAAATTTTACTCCTTATCCTGCGAAAGATGTGTGACAGTACTTGTGTTAACAGTTCTACTGCCATGGGTTTAATTAATTAGTTTTCAGTACGCAAATTATTGTTTTTGGTTTTAAAGAAGCATGGATATACAGAGTATCGGGGAAGGAAACGTCGAAAGTTTGAAAAAAGCTGTTTAAACAATTTTAATCATACTTTGTCTAATAAACTACATAGATATTTTGAATGGCTGAGCTGCAATAAACACGCAAATTTTGGTTTGAAAATATGATTTCTACGCAAAACTTTGCATTCTAGAATCATGTAAACAGACCAGAAACATGTAACATGTTTATTATTAACAATATAAATTAATATATTAGTTCAGAAAAAAATTAACCGAGGAATAAAAAAGCAGTCGAACTGTGAAAATTGGGTGCTTTTTTATTTCTAGGTTAATTTTTCTTTCTGATCAAATGTATTCATTTATTTTGTTAATCATAAACAATTTAGATATTAATGAAGTGTTTATATGCTTCTACAACGCAAATAGTTGCCTAGAAAACATATATCCAAACCAACTTTTGAATGTTTATTGCGGCTTAGCCATTTGGAATATCCGTGTAGTTTATTAGACAAAATAAGCTTAAAATTGTCTTAACAGCTATTTTTCGAAGATTCGACATTTCTTCCCCGAATATCCTGTATATAAAAGGCTTGATTTCTGTTGGTACGCGACGGAACGGCGTTCCGGTTCTTTGGAAATAATTATGAAATTATATTATATATAAATAGCTATTGCTATTATATTAATAATTAATTTGAGGCGCGTTTCGGGGCCTAAGATTTTAAAAATAAAGGATATATGTATCATAATAACTCTTATGACGACACTGTTCTCAGTTACGTCAAGTTTTAATTTAGAGAATCAAAGTGAATGGTCTAAGTTTACTCACCTAAATAAAGTTTATCTTACTATACATACTATTTAGAAAGTGTTTTATGTTCAAAACAAGTGTTGCCTCAACAGCATATATTTTCACGTATTATTCGTAATTGCTATGCAATATTCAATACGGACTATGTGAACCTGCAAAAAAGAAACAAAAAAAAGACCTACTGCAGCAGAAAATATTTTCTACTCGTCGGGATTCGAACTCGGGTCTTTAAAGTTAACTCACTTGACACGGTTCCCCCTCACCACCAGGTACACGACAAGACTACCTCCTTTCCGATGCGAAAAGAAAGTGAAGCATTTGCAGTTTTTAAAAAAAAACAGGGTGTTCAATTTATCTTAATACAAGATCTATTTTTAAAAAGAGATTTCATTAAACAAAAATCTCTAGCGTTCATATTGTTTTTCGACAATGTTATAAAGATCAGTCGGGGCTAATATTATACAGTAGAAAATTGGGGTTAATGTATTACACTTTAAGAGTTGTTATTTATTTATGTCCAAAATTAACAAGAAAATGACAAATGATAGGAAATATATTCTATTATAATTACCATATAGCAAACACTCAGAATGTAACAATATTTGGGAGGAAAAAAATCAAAACTAAAATGCCTAATTTTTCCAGTCAAAAACTTTACCACCGTGATATAAATCTTTTGATGTTACTTCATTATTTTTTATGACACGATATTTTTGAAAATAGGTTATCATTAAGAAAGAATTAATATTCTTTTCTGCGTTAAAATAATGCAATAATATTAATCGTGTCATGATATATACAGCCTCAAATTTGTGGGGCTAATATGATACAACTTAAGAGGCTAATGTAATACGGGTGTCGGGGCTATTTTGATACACTAAAAATTCACACGCAGACAACTGGAAGGGATTTTTTTATGTTTAATATTACATCAAAGGCGTTAAAATTCGGATTTGATGTTGATAAACTATCCAAGTGTTTATCTGAGAAAGAAAGACCAGGCGACAATTCATACAGATTTCCTCGTTCTCCTCCCTACCCAGTACATGGTGATTCACTTATGATTATCAATTGGCGGAAGCTTCTGCTGTTTCAGTGCAGTTACTGATTTTTCACTGGAATCACAAGGAACCAGGCCTACAATAGGAGCTAACACCATCCCTTCAACTCCAGATATCAACTGTTCTCATCCAGTACTTTTGAGATAATACTGTTGGAAAAAAATTAAAAAAACAGTAGCCCTCCAAAGAATAAGGAAGCGGTTAGACCCAATAGCAGCAATCATTACTAGTGAAGAGTGGATCATTACTAGGAAAGAGTGGAGTGTTTAATTTACATTAATTTAATATCTCTTTTTAAAAAGAGATTTCATGAAACAAAAATCTCTAGCGTTAATATTTGTTTTCGACAATGTTAATAGGTATTTGTTCGCAATTTTCGAAAATTCAGATCGTTCGCCCAAAATTGAACGTACGCCACTTTTAAACATCTTGTGCTTCGAGGAATAGATTTACAGAAAAATTGGAGCTCTTTTTGAGGAAATTATGTAAATATGATGGGGATTGGTGTAAAGTACCTTCAAAATTAAAAGATTCGTTTCAAATTCGAAGATTCGTAATATTAGCCAGATCGTTCAAGGAATATCCATTTTGGTGAAAATCGTGTTTACTTTAGGCTCTAGAATTACTCACACGAAGACGGATTCACAAAGAGGTTTTTTGGAAAATCACTTTTTCGGGTTCAAAAAACAAGCGTTTTGACAGCCTTGTGTATAGAAAATAAAAGAACAATACCAACAATCCACTTTTTTCGAACTAGCTACTTACAAAACGTGTTTTCTGTGAAAATTTCGACACTTCCTCCTACAGCATTACGTAACTCTCTTTACACGTGGAGGTAAAAATACTCCAGCGTTACTGGGATTTGAACTCGGATCCCTGTAGTCCGTAGGTTGGCTCGACCGCACTGTGCTATCACAGATATTTCTCAACACGCTGTCCAAGCACACTTATTACGAAAAGAATAGTTACGTGATATTCATTGCACTTAGATTTTTTATTAGAGGAATGTTCTACATGTTTAAAAGGTATCAAATTCGCAATAAGAATTCAAACGATTACAACCCACGCAACTACATAGCTCATTTTACTTAGAAATATTTTCAACCAGAAGCCGTGGTCTTTAGAACCCTCTGTGGAAGTCGTTGCCGGTCTTATCTTTCGGCGGCTATGGCCAAGGTTGAATTACGTCACAGATGAAAGTTGCGATAACGCTAGAGCTCAACACGGCGCTTGCAGACGTTCTGAAGCCAGAATCGCAATAGGGGCATATTTATACGTGATTCTTAAAGACATTAACACACTAAAATAAGTAGTGGCGCCTCAAAACACATGCTTTATGTGATATTTATAATGGATACGAATGATTATAACTATACAATTAACCGCAAAATTGTTTCTACCCGCAAAAATTATTCTCCGTGGATGAGATTCGATCTTACGTGCCTAAGCTTCTCCAACAGTGCGCTTACCTGCTATACCACAGAAACTCTTATAACTTTTGTCTCTCACAAAGATGATTTTAAACTGTCATGTATCACAGATTTGACTAAGAAAGAACGTGCGGCGTTTAGATGCTTGTGTTAACTACAGACGGACAGACAGACGCCAACATGAGATCTACACCATTTTCTTAAACGTTCTTGAGATTATGAAAAAAAATTAATCAAAACCGATGACGCCGCTTTTGAGAAAATTTTGAAAATATCTCTGGGGCTTTATGTAAAGTACCTCCCAAAATTAAAATATCGGTTTCGAATTAATGGGACCGTGATATCAACAAGATCGATTGGGTATTATCAATTTTGGACAAAATCGGTTGAACAATTTAACCCCTAGCGTTGTTCGCAGACGAAAGACTGATAGACAAACGTTTTGCCGTCATTCAATTTTTCGGTAACAACGATCCACAAAACATGAATTCTGGCTACACAACGCGTTAAAGGATTTCCCCCTAAATTTAGCAAATAAATTAATTCACTTTTTAGTTACCAGGATGGGACGGATTTTAAGCCGAAAATTCGCCGTATTTTGGTGCACGATTACAATACCTTTTCTTCTTACGACAGTAAGTTCGAGAAAGTAAAAATCAATAAAAACATATAATCCTTTTTTCCATTCCCATTTCCGTCTTCCTAAAGGCCTAATAAAATAGCCTGTCCAACATAAAATGTATTAACCCCTATGTTATTTTTCCTAGTTTACCAATCCCCGACTCAGTACAGGGGAGTGGAGGCAAAACTAGGAGAAGAAAAATCCCACACCACTAACACCTGGCTGTAGAGTCCCAACTGGGACAGGCAGCTGAAGAGAGCATCAACCTCAGAAGCGTCGGCAATGAGCGCAACAATGGATGCTGTGGGCAGCAACAATTGACGCTGCCAAAATTGGACACATATTTGCTCATCAATTCCTGTTAAAATTGTTTTGTTTTTCAGTTAGCATTGCTGTGATTAAATGTTCTTATAAGTCTTGTTTATGGACCACTAATTCGTGTTTCGAATACATAAAATTATTTTTGCCCGATCTCAAGATATTCTAAAATAATTCTTAAATATTATATTTTCTTTTAAATGATGACCTACAAGTACAACCAAACAAATCATAATTAGTCTCTTCATAAATAATTAAGAAATTAAACAGTTATTGATGCCCCGAAAAGCAGTAAGCCCGCTAAAACATTTCATTTTCGCACCATTTGATACCATTTAAACATGTAGAACATTCCTCTAATAAAAATCTAAATGCAATGAAATATCACGTAACTATTCTTTTCGTAATAAGTGTGCTTGGACAGCGTGTTGAGAAATATCTGTGATAGCACAGTGCGGTCGAGCCAGACCTACGGACTACAGGGATCCGAGTTCAAATCCCAGTAATGCTGGAATATTTTTACCTCCACGTGTAAAGAGAGTTACGTAATGCTGTAGGAGGAAGTGTCGAAATTTTCACAGAAAACACGTTTTGTAAGTAGCTAGTTCGAAAAAAGTGGATTGTTGGTATTGTTCTTTTATTTTCTATACACAAGGCTGTCAAAACGCTTGTTTTTTGAACCCGAAAAAGTGATTTTCCAAAACCCTCTTTGTGAATCCGTCTTCGTGTGAGTAATTCTAGAGCCTAAAGTAAACACGATTTTCACCAAAATGGATATTCCTTGAACGATCTGGCTAATATTACGAATCTTCGAATTTGAAACGAATCTTTTAATTTTGAAGGTACTTTACACCAAACCCCATCATATTTACATAATTTCCTCAAAAGAGCTCCAATTTTTCTGTAAATCTATTCCTCGAAGCACAAGATGTTTAAAAGTGGCGTACGTTCAATTTTGGGCGAACGATCTGAATTTTCGAAAATTGCGAACAAATACCTATTAACATTGTCGAAAACAAATATTAACGCTAGAGATTTTTGTTTCATGAAATCTCTTTTTAAAAAGAGATATTAAATTAATGTAAATTAAACACTCTACTCTTTCCTAGTAATGATCCACTCTTCACTAGTAATGATTGCTGCTATTGGGTCTAACCGCTTCCTTATTCTTTGGAGGGCTACTGTTTTTTTTAATTTTTTTCCAACAGTATTATCTCAAAAGTACTGGATGAGAACAGTTGATATCTGGAGTTGAAGGGATGGTGTTAGCTCCTATTGTAGGCCTGGTTCCTTGTGATTCCAGTGAAAAATCAGTAACTGCACTGAAACAGCAGAAGCTTCCGCCAATTGATAATCATAAGTGAATCACCATGTACTGGGTAGGGAGGAGAACGAGGAAATCTGTATGAATTGTCGCCTGGTCTTTCTTTCTCAGATAAACACTTGGATAGTTTATCAACATCAAATCCGAATTTTAACGCCTTTGATGTAATATTAAACATAAAAAATCCCTTCCAGTTGTCTGCGTGTGAATTTTTAGTGTATCAAAATAGCCCCGACACCCGTATTACATTAGCCTCTTAAGTTGTATCATATTAGCCCCACAAATTTGAGGCTGTATATATCATGACACGATTAATATTATTGCATTATTTTAACGCAGAAAAGAATATTAATTCTTTCTTAATGATAACCTATTTTCAAAAATATCGTGTCATAAAAAATAATGAAGTAACATCAAAAGATTTATATCACGGTGGTAAAGTTTTTGACTGGAAAAATTAGGCATTTTAGTTTTGATTTTTTTCCTCCCAAATATTGTTACATTCTGAGTGTTTGCTATATGGTAATTATAATAGAATATATTTCCTATCATTTGTCATTTTCTTGTTAATTTTGGACATAAATAAATAACAACTCTTAAAGTGTAATACATTAACCCCAATTTTCTACTGTATAATATTAGCCCCGACTGATCTTTATAACATTGTCGAAAAACAGTATGAACGCTAGAGATTTTTGTTTAATGAAATCTCTTTTTAAAAATAGATCTTGTATTAAGATAAATTGAACACCCTGTTTTTTTTTAAAAACTGCAAATGCTTCACTATCTTTTCGCATTGGAAAGGAGGTAGTCTTGTCGTGTACCTGGTGGTGAGGGGGAGCCGTGTCAAGTGAGTTAACTTTAAAGACCCGAGTTCGAATCCCGACGAGTAGAAAATATTTTCTGCTGCAGTAGGTCTTTTTTGTTGTTTCTTTTTTGCAGGTTCACATAGTCCGTATTGAATATTGCATAGCAATTACGAATAATACGTGAAAATATATGCTGTTGAGGCAACACTTGTTTTGAACATAAAACACTTTCTAAATAGTATGTATAGTAAGATAAACTTTATTTAGGTGAGTAAACTTAGACCATTCACTTTGATTCTCTAAATTAAAACTTGACGTAACTGAGAACAGTGTCGTCATAAGAGTTATTATGATACATATATCCTTTATTTTAAAATCTTAGGCCCCGAAACGCGCCTCAAATTAATTATTAATATAATAGCAATAGCTATTTATATATAATATAATTTCATAATTATTTCCAAAGAACCGGAACGCCGTTCCGTCGCGTACCAACAGAAATCAAGCCTTTTATATACAGGATATTCGGGGAAGAAATGTCGAATCTTCGAAAAATAGCTGTTAAGACAATTGTAAGCTTATTTTTTCTAATAAACTACACGCATATTCCAAATGGCTAAGCCGCAATAAACATTCAAAAGTTGGTTTGGATATATGTTTTCTAGGCAACTATTTGCGTTGTAGAAGCATATAAACACTTCATTAATATCTAAATTGTTTATGATTAACAAAATAAATGAATACATTTGATCAGAAAGAAAAATTAACCTAGAAATAAAAAAGCACCCAATTTTCACAGTTCGACTGCTTTTTTATTTCTCGGTTAATTTTTTTCTGAACTTATATATTAATTTATATTGTTAATAATAAACATGTTACATGTTTCTGGTCTGTTTACATGATTCTAGAATGCAAAGTTTTGCGTAGAAATCATATTTTCAAACCAAAATTTGTGTGTTTATTGCAGCTCAGCCATTCAAAATATCTATGTAGTTTATTAGACAAAGTATGATTAAAATTGTTTAAACAGCTTTTTTCAAACTTTCGACGTTTCCTTCCCCGATACTCTGTATATCCATGCTTCTTTAAAACCAAAAACAATAATTTGCGTACTGAAAACTAATTAATTAAACCCATGGCAGTAGAACTGTTAACACAAGTACTGTCACACATCTTTCGCAGGATAAGGAGTAAAATTTAAAGAAAAATTATAGTTCACATGAATTTTGACAACTTGCGTCTTACTTTCATGATATTCAAATGGTAACATTATATTACAATATTCAATTGGTTAACAATTTCGGCTAAAGAGTCTTGTTTGATAATTCTCCAATTTCGTATTGTAATAAGATATCTTATGATACTCATGTCGTAAATAACTATTTGACAACTATTATGTTTAGTGTATGTGTCTAGCAGGTTTTGTATTATTCTGAGAAACTGGATCATACGAATCACGTTTACTACGTTATTCACACAGGAGCACATGAATCTCAAAAAAGTATTTAATAATATAATCCTTGCTGATGAATCAACGTTTTATTGATGATTTCAATTTTGAAAATTTTCATTAGTTTGGATGTTTAAATATAGGTATCACATGTAATTACATGTCTGTTAAACACGATAGCATTATATGAAGCAAGAAACATTGTTTTTCGTTTGATCATTCAACTTCATCAATCACTCAAAATTACTTTAATTTTCTCTGCTTATCAGTTTTTTAATCTCAGATCTTCGATGAAGACATGAATCAAATAACATCGTAGATATTTGAGTGTTTTAAAAATAATAACGTGAATAAATGCTTATATTTATTGAATTGGTTTTATAATAACCTGTAAAAACATGGGTTTTCTGTTGGTTTTGGGGATGTTGAAAACATTCAAATAGTAAAGGCAATGTTAAGCTGGTGACGTTTAACATTGTTTATTTGATATTTTTCTTAGGGATAGTTTATAATGGTTAAACGTTTTCAAAGAGTGCACATTAGATACCTCGAATGGCCCGTTTCCGTTTAATAAACCGCTACGTGCTCGCTGTACAGATGGTCGTGCAAAATTCAAGGTTTTGATAGATTCGTAGAATGGTGGCCAACAAACCACCTTCGAACTCTGACGATACTGAAATGTAGTCTGTGTTGGGAAGGTCATATCACTTGACCACCAAGTTCGTTCTATGTATTTTCACTGGGAAATGCTAGTGCATTGATATTTACTAAACTGTAAACAAACGCTAAATCTCTTTGAATTGTTATAACATCTGTATAGCTTTCTTTTAGTAATATCAACTCGTTTTACCAAATACGTGAGTTTGTTATATTTTCACACTCTACAAGTTTTTAATTTTACAAGTATTTATTTTCAAGCATTTAGGAATTCATGAAATTTCAGTGAAACGTTCGCCAATCTAAAAACCTTTTAAATGTATATTAAATATATTAATGTTGTTTAAAAATATGTATTAACAATGCGTAGATTTGGCGCATAAAGCTCTGATTTGAATATTATACAATGAAATCATCAAATTAACAGTTTTAGAAAGGAATGATAAATTGAATTGAAAGTATTAACTTAAAGTTTATATACGTTTATTTAGAAATTTCTATACTTGTGTAAATATTGTGATGTGTGATTCTACTCATGTGATCTTTCAAAACACAAAATTGAATATTTCTGTATTTGAAAACCTTAACACTACCTTCATCCAATCCAGTGCAGTTTATAGCAAACAGCTAAGCAATATGTTTCCCTATTTTTTAATGGTAATGGTTAAACAAGAGGAACAAATAGTTTCTGACTCGGTGTTAACAGGGGACTTAAAAAAAATAATAATACAGTTATTCGGTTGCTCAACACCCCTTTGATAGAAAAACAGAAACAGTTGTTTGGGCGTAATGCACCTTGAAAAATATTTTTTTTATAATCAATTTCTTTCCTATTTGATAAATATATCGACTTGCAAATTGCAGGACTTAAAAGAGAATATAAAAACAAAATAAAAGTTATGCTCATACTCGCCGTAAAAATACGAATTTATCATAATTAAATTGGCCACAGAATTTGTTTACAAGCAAGTGCATTTTAAGCGTATGTGGCAGGCAAAAGCGCGGCATTGGAGAACTGTTTTTCAGTAGGCCCATCCCACGCTATTCTGCTAGCGCGAATGAATTAAGCGCAAACAAATGGGGTCTACTAAGATGTAAATTTCTTATAAACAATTACATATATCTCGAGAACGAGATATAATAGCACCGAACGGATTCCGGAATTTTGCATCACATTTAAACGCCATTCAGATTAGACAATAAAAAATTTGCAACAATTGCCAATTTATAAACAATTTCCAAATTTTGCAAATCTAAAGTGGGGAGATTCTCCCGATGCCCCCGAACCAAAAACAGCGAATTAACAATTTTGCAACAATTTATAATTTTTTAAACAAATTCGAAATATGCGTTAGAACGGCCGGGAAGGCTCCGCAAATTGTGTCTGATATGAATATCTCAAAATAGCATTTTGTCAGGAGTTACAAATCGATTACTAAAAGTTAGAATAATTGTTGCTAAAATGATAAATATTTACTGGTCTATAGACAATCATTCTGGACGGAAAACCCCGCTTAGAAATATTTTTTTCGTCGTGGCGTACGCGCAGGCAAACTACCTCCTTCGGCAGGGAAATATGATGATATTTCCGTCTCGTACGTAAACGAACTAGCCCCCTCCCCCTGAGACAGCGTTCTTTCTGCCCCTTGGGATGTTGCACCAATCACAGACAACTGTGGTTCTACCTGCTAGCGATTGGTCAACGCGTCCCTCCCCCTGCCCTCCCCCAGGCCGAGGGGTGTCCAAGTTTGTCGGCGCGGTGTGGAAGATAGAATTTTGAACGACATTTTTTCTGAGGGAGAGGGTACATAGGCAACAACAAAATATACTCTAAATAAACAGTCGGTTAAAACAGTTTTTGAAATCTACAGTTTTTCCCTACTTATTACGCGCTATGAAAACTTGAAAATTACAATTCAGTTAAGAGAATTGAAAGGAAGAAAGTTTTCTTTCATGTACACTTTTAATTATGCATTAATCTTTTTACATACCGTTACTCTTTCTGAATAAGAAATGTCCTCCGTGAGGCGTTTTATTTCAGCAAGCTCTCCGCTACCTTCTCCGCGGCAGTGACGACGTGGCTGGTGCCATTGCCTCTGCCTCCGTCGCCCGGCCGCCTCCCTCGCCGCCGCCCTCGCCGCACTCGTCCCCGCCCTCGCCCCCGCCCTCGCCGCCATCCTCGCCGCCGCCCTCGCCCCCGCCCTCCCCGCCGCCCTCCCCGCTTCCCTCGCCTCCCTCGCCCTCGCCGCCGCTCCCGCCACCCTCGCCCCCGCCCTCGCCGCCGCTCCCGCCGCCCTCCCCGCCGCCCTCCCCGCTGCCCTCGCCTCCCTCGCCCTCACCACCGCTCCCGCCGCCCTCGTCCCCGCCCTCGCCGCCACCCTCGCCGCCTCCCTCGTCGCCGGCCTCGCCACCTCCCTCGCCGCCGCCCTCTACGCCGCCCACGCCGCCGCCCTCGCCGCCGCTCTCGCCGCCTCTCTCGCCGCCGCCCTCGCCGCCGCCCTCGCCGCCGCCCTCGCCGCCGCCCTCGCCGCTGCCCTCGCCGCCGCCCTCGCTGCCACCCTCGCCGTCGCCCTCGCCGCCGCCGCCGGTCGTTTCTCGTCTGCTCATAAAGCGGGGCGTTCCCCAATCGGAGCGTTGGCGGCGAGCGCTCCGCCGGCAGACGGAGTAATGTCGCTTGCAGTAACAATTATATTACACCGCTTTATACCCTCGCCTAAGTTATGTTTTCGCGTGGTCACGTACTAAAGGTTATCTCGACTCGGAAGCTTCTAACTGCTCTATGTGCGACCTTTAAATCTTGTCAGGCTTGTAAAATACGTTCGAGGATAGATTGTGCGAGTGAAGATTCACTTTTTCATTTTCGTGAGCTGTAATTTCAAGTTTTCAGTCATTCACCCAGTGTAAGGGACATTTGTTCACTCGGGTTATTCTTAAAAATGCTGACTTATTGTTCAGTAATTATTAGGGAAAGGTTTCTAAGGTGCGGCTCCTTTTCAAGAATCTTGCTGTTTTCATATAGGGACTTTAATATACTATGTAATTGCGGGGATGAAATTAAGCGAAATGAATACAATTTGCTGCACCTTTTCGAGAGATTAGTACAGTTTGCCATCTTTGCCTTCTTCTCTTATGCTTCAGCTCCTTTTTCTCCACGCTTCTGTGCGTTTTTTAAATGATTAGTCAGAAAAATATATTTTTTTCTGTTCTTGAACAGTTTTTTTAAAATCTCATTTAATCACAAGTCAATAATATTTAATAAATATTAAAACATACTTTACGTAAACCACCATTAATTTATATCCCAGCAACAATAATTAATCTGGTGAAGTAAAGGCAAATTTAAAGTTCAACAGTGTTTCAAAAGTGCTGCCCAGACAGGCCAATGAGGACCTTTAACTGGGTGTGCAGAAATCCACTTGTCTGTGACCTGAGGAAAATGTTTACCGTTGTCATAGTGTAAAGTACTAGAAGAGCACTGGGAGCGCTTGTGGAGTTGGAGGGGAAAGGAGAGCGGAGTCGGGGGAAGTTGCCCGAAAGAGCACCGAGGTTCCCACGCCGGAAAGTGCTCTGTGCGGGCGCAGTTGGACGCGCCTGCGAAGTGTGTTCTGCCACGCGGTCCGCTAGAAAAATAAGTTCTGCCAGCACTGGCAATTGTTTAACAGTTTTCCATCTACTACCGTGTATGGTAAAGTATTTTGAATCACCTCGTACGGACTCTATAAAGAAGAAACATTTGGTGCAAAATGATACGTATACTTTGAAACTGAGTACATTAACTGTTTTATACCTTAATACAGTTCTTTCAGCAGTACCTTTTTTGCACCTTTTTGTATGTATTTTCAGAATCTTTTCCCACCTTTTGCCACAATAATTTGCACCTCAAAATCCTTTGCCTTATTATTATTATTATTATTATTATTATTATTATTATTATTATTATTATTATTATTATTATTATTATTATTATTATTATTTCAGAAATGTTGGAAGACCTGTCTATTATGCAAATATATTGATTTCGGCAATTATCTTTTTTGTACCTCCCGGTTTCAAATAGGGTGAGGTAAAATTTGGTGATTTTCAGAAAACTCCTGGAACTTTCCGACTTAAATAACTCGTTCTTAAGATGATTGCTTAGATATGGATATGGATTTTGGCACAAGATTATCAGGCGCTTTTTTTGGCACACCAGTAATGATTTTCAAAATTTATTTGTTTTCCTTATTGAAGGGTTACTTTACTATATGCAAGTAATTTTAATATTCAAAAGTGAGCACGTTATTGCATATAAAGTTAATTTTAAAGTCCTTTAAAATATCTTGATGAGAAGTAATAAAAATAGTCATTGAGTATGACACGTTTAACAATGAAATCAGAATGCAAAGCACTTGCGAAAGGACTTAAAGTATATAAATTCTTCTTATGTAGTATACATCTTTCATTCTTACCTTCAGTATTCACATCATACCATCACAACCGCTAAACCTTTTAGCAACGCTAAACAAATAGTTTTCATCTAAAAAATCAAATAAATGTGTAAATATAAATGACTGCAGGGTACGTCAACGTTCCGATCGCTACTAATTTTAAGAAGAAAATTGGACACATTCTTTTCATTTGAAAAGTAATCTAGTTTTAACATTTTAAACAATTCTTTGGGGCGGTGCAAAAGACATCACCCAGATCTCTGCAGTTTAATGCACTACTTTATTTCCATTCAATTGATTGATTAGTGATTCCGGAGGTGGCAACTACTAAGGTTATTAGTGCCGTACGTGTAGTGAATTATTCCGGAAAGTGGCGGTGTTCTTCCCCCGCTGGATGACGTGATTTGGCGGCCACCTAGTATGTGTGATTACTGGGATTACCTCACCCAGGTATCTCCTTTCAGCGAGGCACCGACCCAGCCGAGACAGGCTCTAAGCTCTCGGCTAGTCTCCCAACATGTGTGGTATTGTAATTAGATTTATTACTAATTCTGCAAATAAGTTCCAGAACTTGGTGGCAGAATACACTAACTAAACATTACAAAACTTAACAACTATACAAAATTTTACAAATTTTACACACTTTACAAATTAACAAACATTTCACCGTGCAAGCTTCCATAGCACTCCACTTCACTTCACTTCACATCACTACATTTCACTTCACTTCACCTCGCCTCGTCTCACCTCACCATACTGCCAATCACATTTTAATGTGATTCTGACACACTCTTTTCCCTCAACTTCACATCACTGCACTACACGCCACTGCACATAATAATAATAATAATAATAATAATAATAATAATAATAATAATAATAATAATAATAATAATAGTAATAGTAATAATAATAATAGTAATAATAATAATGTTATAATAATAATAATAATAGTTATAATATAACATAACATAATGCATGCGAGGGTAGGTGTGTGTGTAAGTAAGGAGTGAGAATATGACAACGAAGAGGGAGGGAAGATCGTGCGCGGTCCGTGGCTGGTTTGTTAGGGTACTTCTCCAGTATTTGCGTGGGGTTGTTCGGAGAAACCTCGGAAAACAATGGATCAGAGCAGCTGGTCGTTTGAATTCTTCTCCAGGTAGCGACTGAATTTAACCTAGCTGCCCAGCTCGTGCCGAAAATCCAGAACGCTAGGACCTTCTCGTCTGAGGCACCGCAGTATCATTGTCCTGAGCCACCTTTGCTGGTATAATCGTCATTTTAATAGAAAATGACCACTTCCCAACCGCTCACCCTTCACTACAAGGAGTTCTCTCGAGGGAGGAATTTAATTAGCAGAACAACGGGCCGCATTCTCGGTCATTTCCATGTCCCCTGAACCGCTCTCGAGTCCGGCCGGTCCTTCATCCGGAGGCGGAGCGCCCGAGCCCTGAAGCCCCGACAAGTTTTACGGGCGGCGCTGCCCTCTTGGAGCCCCAGGCCCTCAGCGGCCGGCCGGGCGCCCTTCTGCTCGGAATTGCAGAGCAGCTCCGTGGCACCGGAGCCCCGGCCAGCCTCTTCAGCCGGTTCGCTTGGAGGGCCACGAGAGCGACGCGCAGCTGATGGATCAACGAGAACGTCCGGCGGAGAGATGTCCCGGTTGGATTGATTGATTGATTGATTTTTTCGTGTTTCCGGGCGCGTCAACGGCTTAGGTCATTAGTCCCGTAAGTGTAGTGCATGTTTTCTCTCGGGATTTGATTTGATTGATTTGATTTTTTCGTGTTTCCGGGCGCGTCAACGGCTTAGATCATTTCCGTAAGTGTAGTGCATGTTTTTTACTCGGGACATGGCAGTGATCTTCTCCCGCTAGATGGCGAGATCCGGCGCCGAACTACCGTCGGCTAGCGGGGATTCCCCCTAACCAGGACTCTCCCACCAGCAGGGCACCGCCCCACTTGCGTTCTGATCTTTACGTCAGTCAAATATTCCCTCGACCACAACCGCTGCGCTTGTCAAGTAGAATCAAAGTGAAATTACTATCCAATTGATTTTAAATAATATTCCACATAAAAATTACTGATAATAAAAGAAGTTAAAACTGATAAACATAATATAACATTAAATGCAATTTTAATACACTCAATCGAACAAAACGTTTACTAGAACGATTCTCAATGATTAATGAAGTGTCAATACTTAGTTTGTAAACTTCTGTGATTGGTCAAGAACCTGTATCATAATGAAATCTGTATCGTAATGAGTATCATTATGCAACAGGTTGCAGCCATGAAATGACAGAATTATACAATGACAGTTGAGAAACAAATATTTTATTTACACCAGTACGTTGTACGTTAAAAACAATACATCAGAATAATATTTACAATAACTTATACGGCAAAAATATCCCGTTAAATCAAATAGTTATATCTTTGTTATAAATTAAAATGCTTTTTTATTTGAAATGTACTTTTTAATTTTTTAAATTGCACTGTAACTTAAGTTTTCTATTTGTCATATTACTACTAATCACAATTTCAGCATGATGCTTCCTTTTTTGAGCTGATTTTGAAAATGTGAGTAAATCCGAAATGAAGACGTGTAACTCTCACTGGAAAGACTTAAGAAATTCCTGAATTATCCTTAATCGAGAAACGGTAATGCTTATTACCATTAAGCTAAAATTGTACTTAATGCATTCATTAAGTTTTATTTCGTGATATGAGAATTCATGAGAGGTAATGAATAATTGATTTGCATGATACTGACTTATTCCTATCATATTAATGACTGGTAATACTACGCATTTATCTACGTGTTGTTTCTTTGAGCTGTCCAATAAATCTTTGGTGGTAAGTTTAGCATATTTGAATATTTAATATTTTTCTATGTCTATGAGCGTTAGTTTGTTAGATTTTTATTGATTCAAGTAAAACGGTAAGTAGCAATACGATCGGGAAACGCTAACCCAATGAATATACTATTTCTAGTTTCCCTCTAAAATAGTCTTTATGCGATGCAATATTACTGTTATATTTTTCATAAATAAATCTGTACGAAAGTATAATATTGTAATTAGAATCAATTACATGGAAGAAGAAATGAGCTAAAGAATTACGTATAATTATTTCCATGTAAATGGTATTTCCTTCAGGCTCTCAAGAATCCTTACAAACCTGGAAATGTTTTGTAAATAAAGTAAATATCTGTTCAGTAACAAAATGAATTGGTATAGTATTGTAATGTCATCTTGTCCTATTAAAATACAACCCGTGAGTGGATTCACATGCAAAGACGATTCCGAACAAATAAGACTTCTTTAGCCGAACGTCCTGTGAGTAGCCGCTATTGATCTGTGGCCAGGCGTGTGTGCTGGCCAGTGCGTCGCCACCCCACGCACGTGCCCTGGGCACGGCCTCGAGGGCGGGCGCGCACTGGCATTAACTAGGCCCCGCGTGTGTGGCGGCCAGAAGGTCTGGGGAATTTCCGAGCAGGCAGCGGGGAGCGGGGCGCGGGTTTTTTTCCAGTGCGTCGCGCCGGCGAGCGGGTTCGCGGCGTCTGCGGTTTGCACCCCTCCCCCCTCTCCCCCTCCCCCACTTTTCTCTCGTCTCGACCCGGCCCCGCCCCGCCCCGCCCCGCCCCGCCCCGCCCCGCCCCGCCCCGCGCCGCGCTCCTGACCCCGACCGAGGACCGCACGCCCACGCCTTCGCCCCCGCCCCCGCCCCGCCTCCACTCCGGCCTCGGCCCGCCCGTGCGCGACCGCAGACCGCAGTCGTCGGCCCCGCCCCCGCGCCCGCCCCCGCGCCCGCCCCCGCGCCCGCCCCCGCCTCCGCTCCAGCTTCGCCGCCGTCAAGCGCGCAGTCAGCGGCGTCGGGGGACGCGTGGGCTCTACGCGGTGACGCGCTGGCCGCCAAAATACTTCCCCCGCACAATTACGCCCCTCACACCTTCCACACACCGCCCACCTCAGTAACGCTATATACAGCCGACTCCGGTTATAGTGAACTCAGATATAGTGAACCCTCGGTTATACTGAATTTAAGTCACTGATCCCGTTTCACTTACATTTCAAATAAGCATAAGAAGATTCGGTAATAGTGAGCCTGAACCTCGGTTATAGTGAACGTAGGAAATAAGTCCTGGAAATGAATTGGATCTCGTATGTTATTAAGCGATTAAAAGGGCCTTCGGAGAGTGAGATGGCGTTCCGACGGTGCAAGAGGCATAGAAATATGTGGAGATTAAATAACCATATTTAGAAAGAGAGGACAATGCAGTATCAAGTATGGGGAGAGTACGAACTCTGAAGAACGATTAAATGAAAAATGTACGATGCAAACAATTGAAAATAATTAATTTTTAAATAATACAAATAAAGATGTTGAAATTTTCAGTTCGTGCTGTTACGTATTTTACTGTACAAAAACTTACAAACGTTTTCATCGAATCATGGGTCCTGCATTATCGCTAGGGAGCGGGCTCTGCCCTTTGTCTGGAAGACTGCGTACACCCGATGGGTAGATAAATTTTTCTCAGTAGATGAAGCAATGAAATTTCATTTTTCGTCAAAATTGAGTTTTCATTAGCGCTAGCCAACTCGCTCTGTCTCAAAGATGGAAAGCTGAGCAGTGCCGAAAATATGTTGTTTCAGATTAGATCAAACATTTGCTTAAGGATCAAGACCATTCCTCAAGTGACTTGCTTTGTACTCTTTACGTATTACTATGCAAATAAAGAGTAGAAGCTTGTACATGTAGATAGTACCTGAACAAACATAATTAGTTATTAAAGCATTAAGATCTACATTACACAATGGTGTATTTGTTTTAATGTACATTTTTATTAGCCTATGATTTCAGCGGACCAATAAAAATTATTTTGTCGTCTGAAGTTTCAAAATCGATTTTTATAGAAAATGATTCATATTTGAGTATGTCCTGTATTTCTTTTTTAAATACTGTTATTTTCAGTAATGTGTACAAAATCAGGAGAAAAAGAACGTGCTATATCTATAACTATCTCTCTCTCTCTCTCTCTCTCTCTCTCTCTCTCTCTCTCTATATATATATATATATATATATACATACACACACACTCGTATATACTTATGTCAAGAAGTTGAGGTGATGTATTTTCAAGAATTAAATACCATTTGGAACTTTTTATTTTGGAGATTCACGTACAACCCTTCAACACGTTCTTGTTGAAGATTATTCAGCAACGACTGCTATTCAACGAGCCGGAAAAACGTCGCCCGAAGCAGCAACTCGTGCTGAGCGGGCGGGCACCGTTTCATTTGCACGCGCGTGCCTCGCATCCCACTGCACGGAACGATCCTCTCCGCAATCGATTCTTTTGTGCAGCGGAGAGGCGTCGCGTCGGTGGGGCTGCCTTTGACGCGCCGGCGCAAGGGGCCGCCTGTCGACGCGCGCCTCCCCCCCCCCCTGCATCAGCCCTTGCGCGCGGAACGATGCTCGCGAGCGTGGGGCCTCCCGCGCAGCGGTGGCAGGCGGGAGGGGGCGTGGACGAGACGGCCTCCGCGGCCAAAGAGAGTGGAGAATGAATTGCCCAAGCCACAGAGAAGTTTTTGTTTGCGGACGCGGCAACTACTTAGGTTGTTCTCGTGAGAGAAGTGCATGTTTCATCGTACGATGCGGTTACCGGGAGTGTTAGCTCAGTGATGACCCTCCAGCGTCTCTGACCGGGAGATCCTAGGTTCGAGTCCTGACGGCGGCTGGATTTCCGACACTAGCTTTTCAGTTAGGTCGAATTCGGTCGCTGTCTGGAGGAGAATTCTAGCGGCCGGTGCTCTGATCGGTAGTTTTCCGTGATTTCTCCTGTCAACATCAGGCGAATGCTGGAATAGTACCTAACAAACAGGCCACGGACCGCGCGCGATCTTTCCTTCCTCTTCCTTGGCTTATCCTCTCCCCTTACACAAACACACACACTTACACTAACATGCACTACACTACCACATTTCTGGAGACCGGTCGACAGCTTAGAGCTTGTCCCGGCTGGGGCGGTGCCCCGTTGGTGGGAGAGTCCTGGTTAGGGGGAAACCCCATTAGCCGACGGTAGGTTGGCGCCGGATCTCGCCATCCAGCGGGGAAAGATCACCGCCATCTCTCGAGGGAAAAATGCACTACACTAACAGGAATAATGACCTAACCTGTTGACGCGCCCGCAATCACCAACCAACTAACCAACCAACGGTGTGGTTGTGTTTCTGTGGTAGTGTTTCTCCTCCGCTTGAAAGCGAGATCCGTCGCCGACCCTTGCGTCGGATTGCGGAGTTTCACTTTTTCACGTTTCTCCCCTATTGGACCAACGCCCCTGCCAAGACATACTGTGAGCTTCCGACTAGACAGCGTGTGTGCCTGTGTAATTCACTTCACTTAAAATGAATGCCTGATTTTACGTGGCGCCACTCAAGCCAAGATCCCTGCTCTTCCGTCGGACCACGCAAATTTCGTTACACTCCTTTCATCAACTAGGGGAGATTACTTGGGTGACGAAACAGGCAATTTGAATTTAGCTCAGAGGCTTCATTTAGGTTTGAGGATCTTTTACATGCAGTAAATCTACTAACATGGAACAGCCGGCTTTACTTCCCCTCCGAAGGTCGGGTTTGAACTCGCGAACTTCGGTATAACAGCTCAATACGCTAACCGTTACACCATCGCCGCCACAGACACTGACTCTGAACTGAATTGTTCATCGTAACTGATGTTACGTGGCGAATCGAATCGGGTAGCACACAGCGCCCCTGGCGGGGAGAGCGCGATGTGCTTGCCATCAGGGCTTAGAGCGGACTGCGCAAACGGAGAGTGGTGCCGCCGTGTTTGCATCGTTACATCTCAAGCAAACATCAGGTGATAACGATACTTCCCGTAAGCAAAGTGAACGATGTGGTCTTAAGGCTGGTAAATGCACGAAGCTGTACAGTCAACCTACGGAGGATTCAAGGGAAGGTGCAAATAATTATTGATTTATCCTCGTTGAAGGAATTGACGCGTTGGGATCGCACGTTCGTGATCACTTTCATTACGATGATTGATGTGATATGGAGTGGAGTGCAATCCCGAAAATCTCTTTGTATAACTATTATGTTTTGGTTTTAAGTCCTTTGTATTATATCCGCTGATCATTATTTTTTTCATTGACATATCATTGAGAGTGTCAAACCTTGACTTTATCTTCTCGAGAAGAGCCCTAGAGGGTGGGCGTAGGGATGAAAACATTTGAAAGAGTAACGATTGCGTGCACTCTTTGATTCATTGTGTATTCTTCATTGGAATTTTTCGGAACACGAAAACGAGTGATCGGAAAAAATAATTTGTAGAAAATCTCACTAACCAAGTCCTAATTTTTTCCATGTTCATTTTTTTTAAGTTTGAAACAAAAATGTTCCAGGAGGGTAATAAGTCAACAGTCTTCAGCAATAATCTATCGCATCGTCAGAAATTATAATCGAAATGCTTTGAGTTAAACATTTTTTTTATAAATATAATTTTTGACGCGAACGTTTCTAAATTAGAAAAAGAATATAAGAGAGACAAACGAGAGGCAAGATGTTTAGAAGTTGACCAGTAACGATTTCTCAATAGACGTGAACCAACCCTGATTCGTAGATGGAAGATGAATCAACAACTTGCGCCATTTTGACAGGAACATCAAGAAATAAGAATAGAAATTTTCACATTGGCGGTGTTGCACAATTATTTGATGTGCGTATTTCACGCTTGATTTTTTCCTCTTGCTACTGTGGCTGAAGGTGCTGCCATAAGCCCAGAGAGATGGTGAATAAAATCGCAAGGCTCGAGAAGTGTTCGAACTGCAGCCAAAAGCTGAGAGCGTCTCGGAATCGATATGTTAAACGTCAGGCACCCCAAATTAAGAATTCTAAAGGTCCAGATTTGCGGTGTTTTATTATTTTTTTTATTGGCTGCTAATGGTATGTTGAATGTTAAGTTAATGCTTTCTACATAAAGAAGCAAGGGCCACTTTCTATATTCATAACTAGAGACAGGATTTCTATGCAAATGCATCTTTCATTTAAGCTTTGTAGAGATTTCAAACTTTGTAAATATATGTTTCATGAAAAACTCGTTTAAAAAATGCATATTTTTCCGTGCATGTTTGCATGTTTTGGTAATTCTTTGGAGAAATATATGCATAATGCATGTTTTTTTAATTAATACTACATATTTAGACTTCTATTTAGCATATTACGTACTTTTTTATTATTTCAGTGTATAATTTGTGAATATTAAAAAAACTAACGCATATTTTGTATCAATAGTATATTGATCTTAGATTTTGAGAGCACGCAGTTGTGCTTATTGTTATACTACGGGTACCCATTTTAACCTTGCGGTACACCACTTGGATTTGCGATGCGAGTACTCGTGCGGGGAGCAACGATCGCGAAATGAATGATCATCGCCATATGGTTCGTCACTAAGGCTGCGGAAGATACACACAGAAGCCAAAACTCAATATCCTTTGAGAACTGACCAAGGGAGAGGAAAATAATAAAGAGCAGGCTCTCAGTCTGCTGGCGTGCAACAGAGGATTAACACAAGTTTCTTACTTGTGAAGTCAAGTAATAATAATAATAATAATAATAATAATAATAATAATAATAATAATAATAATAATAATAATGACTTTATTTATGTGGCGAGACTCGGGCCATCAGGCCCGCTCTTCCGCCTAACCACGTAATACATTTATTTATTTATTTACTTATTTAGTCAAGTATAAAATGACTTCTTCAAAGTTTTCGTGTGCAATGCTTTTCAAACAATTGGAAAAGATTGTGTGGAGGACGAATGGAAATGAAATTATTGCAGTTGCTGTAATAAAGAAGGAAGAAGGCTACTCTGTAAAAATTGATCATTAAAAAAATATATCTACTGATGGTGGTTTCCTAGTTGAAATGTTTGGTTCTAAAGTCTAATGTTGCTGCAGAAATGATTTAATTTGAAATACTGAAACTCAGAAAATGATAAAGCAATGTCAATTAAATAAATATGAAATGAAAAACAAAACTTTAATTTTTCTCTTGTTTTACTTTATTGTATGTCATTGAACATCCGTTATCTTCTGTTTTCTCCTCCTTTCCCTCAATCATTTTCTGCATACAATCGCGTAGTAAGAAACTCATTCGCAAACATTATTCTCTGCTTTTCCATTATAGCTCAATACACTAGATGTCTTTTTATCATTTAACTTATTTTTCTTTTCCCTTCTATTAATTTTCATAGTGGTATCTTCATGGAAATAGATATAACACAATGTGAAGAGAAATCTTAGAAGAGATATGAAATCCAGAGTTCCATGTGCAGCCTTACGTGTTGTTATGACAATGTTTTTTCCTCATTCGTTTCGAGATAGGTCCTGCCAGCAAACTAGTTGTACGTACTACATTTTTGTATTCTGTTTGTATATAGTTATCTGCATCTTGTTTTATTGTTGTTAATTTTTTATGAGAATCGAAATAAAAGTAAATAGTCTAAATTTCTAACTATCTCTAAACTAATGAATTATTTGGAGATATTATAGTGAACATATTTAACCATTCATTCCATTTCCTTATATTTGAAACGTTTTAAAAGGTTTGCTTATTCTAACAGCCTTTAGACTCGAGCCCGTGTCTTATGAAATTTAAAAATGAACATGGTGGTATCTTCCTTTAACCACCAATTCCTGTGTATTATAGTGTTCATTTCAATGATCTTTGCTGTGTCGGCCCGGTGGCCGAGATCGCTAAGGCAGTAGTGTCGTAGTGATCTCGGACCGAAGGGTCGCGGGTTCGAGTCCCGCCTCGGGCATGGTTGTATTTGTGTTCGTCCTTTCACCCCTTGTCATCACTATATCGCTTCATTCTCATAGTTACCATACCGTTAACAGCAATAGTGGTCGCTAATGACCTAGATGTTGATGCGACCATAAATAACCAATTAAAAAAAAAGATCTTTGCTATGAAATTTCAATCAGTGGAGGAAAACGTGAATTCTGATGAATCAGTGGAAAAAATATATTATTCACAACGATAATATTGACATTTACCCCTATGTCGTGGTCAAGACCACAGATTTGTGTAATTGCGCTGTACCCTCGCTGCAACCCCTCTGTCTCCCACCCCCGGAACAGCCTCGGAGCCGCGAGGGCCAACTTCCCCAGAGGCGACAGTTGCAAGGCGCTGCTACTGGAAATATTGTCCGTTTAATTGAAAATAAAAAAGCATAATTTAACACTAATTACTATCAGATCGGTAGTTTTTCGTGGTTTCTCCGATCAACACCAGGCGAAGGCCGGAGCAGTACCCTACCAAACGGACCGCGAACCGCACGCGATCTTTCCTTCCTCTGCCTTGTCCTACCCTCTCCCCTAACACACACTTTCACTAGCATGCACTACACTACCACATATTCCGGGAGACCGGTCGGGAGCTTAGAGCTTGTCCCAGCTGGGGCGGTGCCCCGCTGGTGGGAGAGTCCTGGTTTGGGGGAAATCCCGCTAGCCGACGGTAGGTCGGTGCCGGATCTCGCCATCCGGCGGGGTAAGATCACCGCCATCTTCCGAGAAAAAAACATTCACTACACTAACGGGCCTAATGACCAATGCAGTTGACGCGCCCGGAAACACGAAAAAATCAATCAATAAATCCACTATCAGAGCAGGGGTAGTAGCAGCGCTCATGCACCTGTGTAAACCGTCGCTGGATGGTCACTGACTCGGAATCTTGTGAGTTAGGAAATATATTAATAATATTATAACTTTAACAAATTATGCAACATTGTACTCCTCTTTTTATTACATCCATAGCTAGTGAGAAAAATATGCATTTAAAAGCCAAGATGATTAAATTTCTCGAAAACTAAAAATATTACGAAAAATAAAACTATGGCATATTACTTGCCTCATTGCCACTTTGTTAGACTTTCACTTGTCATTCATGATTTCGCACTGTTAAGCGAAAACTGCATTACGATATCGTGAACCGTGTAGAAGTTAAGAGCGTGATCCGTTGTTGGTGGGACAACCGGTATTTGACGCGTGAAAATTATCATTTTTTCAAATGAATTTGAAATTGTAAATCAATTGTTTTCTGATTAATTTACACAAACTTCATAATGTTCGTTTGAATTCAAAAAATGCTGTTGTGGGGAGTATCAGCAAGAACCACGTGTATAAACTGCGTAGAAGTGAAATGTTGGGAAAGCGCAGCCTTTAATGAAGTGTTGCGTGGGTGGGTGTGGTGAGGCGCGTGCCTTGAAAGCGGATCGCGGGCGCGGCGGGGAGGGGCATGGGCGGGGATGGGCGGAGGGGCGGTGCAGGGGCGAGGCAGGGGCGAGGCAGGGGCGGGGCAGGGGCGGGGAAGGGGCGGGGCAGGGGCGGGGCAGGGGCGGGGCAGGGGCGAGGCAGGGGCGGGACGGGAAAGGTCGCGAAGGGGAGGGGAAGGCGGGGCGGAGAGGAGGGGGAGGGCCACAGAATGGTTGGGCGGGGTGGGGCGACGCGGGGCGGGCCCTCGGGCGCCGGGTGACACTCGGTGCCTCTTGCGCCAGCCGCCTCCCCTCCCCTCCCCTCCCCTACCCCTCTCCAACCCCGCAGGCGACGTGCCGCCACCTGCCTCATTAGTGGCTCTACTCATTTCAGCGGCAGAATAAGCTCTTTGACTCTGCTCTTTAATGTCAGCTTGCTCTTTTCGGAGGTTTTAATGCACTACATATTAAGTTATATTTGAGGTCGCATTGAGAGGATTTCACACTGCTTAGAAGCCGTGGTTGAAGGCAACGAGTTTATGGTGTTTGTAATGTCAGGAAATTATGAACAAATGTGTAATTTCACATAATTAGAATGCAGAATATCTAATGACAACTCGGAAACGCAAAGGATGGTGTGTCACCAGGTGACTGCATTGTCTTTTAACGTCTTTGAAATATGTAGAGATTCTAAACCATGTATTTTATGTAACTTCATATGATTATCTGGTGCAAACGTTTTAGACGTTTCGTCTTATAAATATGAGAAAATATTATGTTCTTGTAGGACTTGATAAAATATTTAAATGATGTTGAACAAAAGGTCATTTGAACATCAAAATAAGATCTACAGAATACCATTTATAGTCGCCAGTTTAGGAATCATTCATTGTATACCAAAAAACATTTAATGATTAGAGGAAACTTTGGGTTGTACCCGTATACCCGTAGATCAATACCAACGAATCGAACTATGCGACACCCGCGGAGAATTGAAACATTAATAAGGAAAACGAATATATTAATTTTTATGACTATCTTGTGAGATAATTCAATAATAAATAATGTAGGGTTAATAAACGTTTAGTTGGAAATTCGTGTCGATTTTGAAAAAAAAGTCATGTTTTTATTTTAATGTTTTAATAAAAAGCAACTATTATATAAGAATTCTAGTTAACTAGCTATCTAGTTGAAGACTAATATATTAGGATATCTCGGAAAATAAATTTAGCTCCTTACATTATTCATTACACTAATTAAGTTGAAGAAAGATCGACGATACTGAAATATTATTTTAAATAAATCTCATTTCATACGCAAACTGTATCAATTATGTGACATGAAACTTTTTATATGCATTCATTTCTCATCTTAATTAAAGGAAAAATGTTTCTTCGATATCAGGAATTAATTACGTGGATATCATAAATACCATATCATGATAGTATGATTTTATAATCTGCAGTAAATATAGAGCGATATTATTGAGCTGTATAAACCGAATAATACATTATGTAGAAAATGCAATATAAAAAGTAAAATATCCCCGCTAATCAGTAAGTATATGTTGGGTGAATTCTTTTGTCCAACCCGTTCGTTGCTTTGAATCGCATGAGTCGCCGTCGTCGGTGGCATTGGCGCCAACCATCGCTCCTCGCCGCTCCGTCCTTGCGCCGCCAGGGAGTCCCCGGGCAGCGGCGGACTTGGCGGCGGTGGCGGCGGCGGTGGATACAGCGGTGGTGGTGATGGCGGAGGCGGAGGCGGAGGCGGTGGCGGCGGCGGTGGCGGCGGCGGTGGCGGCGGCGGTGGCGGCGGCGGTGGCGGCGGCGGTAGCTACAGCGGTGGTGGTGATGGAGGCGGAGGCGGTGGCGGTGACGGTGACGGTGACGGTGACAGTAGCGGTGGCGGGGGCTGTGGCGGTGGAGGCAGCGGCGAGGGGGGGAGGAGGGGCAGGGGGGCACCGACGGTGGCGGCGGTAGCGTCAGCGGCGGAAGCGGTGGCGGGGCGGAGCGGGGTGGCCGGGGTGGGGCGGGGGGATGGCAGGCAGGGCGTAGCGAGGCGTGGCGGGGGGCGGGCGGGTGGGTAGGAGCGAGGCGCGGCGGGGAGGCATCGACGGTCGCGGCGGTGGAGACATCGGCGGTAGCGGAGGCGGGGCGGAGCAGAGTGGGGCGGTCCGGGCGGGGCGGGAGGCGAGCGGGTGATGCGGAGCGGGGCGGGGCGGGACGGGTCCGGGCGGGGAGGGGGGGAGGTGGTCACCGGCGGCGGTGGCGGTTCGGGGGCGGGGGGCGGAGCGGGGCGGAATGAGGCTGGGCGGGGCGGGGCGGGGCCGCCGTGTGCCCGTCAAAACAAATATTTCCCCGCGCGCCGCTGCCGCTGCCGAGCACCTCGTGGCCTTCCTCCACTGCGCATCTCGCAGCTGCAGGAGCCCAGCGCAAAGCTCCCCGGCAGCCAAAGGCGCTTGCTCGCGACGGCTTTTTTGCCTAGCCTGCAATCTGACAAGCTTTTTCTTTGCTGCTCCTCCTTGGGAATAAGGCCCAGATTTAGGGCACTAAGCTCCACAGTCCAAGACTTGTTCTATTTCTGTTTTATTGTGCTATTGAACAATAAAACTACCAAAATGTGTCGAATTAAGCGATAATGGAGAGAATGTCTATTGTATTTAAAAGTAGAATTTTGATAATTCGGATTATATTGTGCCTTTATTTTTTTTATAAATCTTCTTTCAAGCCTTCTTGGGTCCTGCAGTCCTGATTTCCAAATTTATTAGCCACCACAACGGAAGGACAAAGGTTTGGAACATATTGTTGAGAGTTAAGGCTCATCAGCCTTATGCTGCACCTGCTGCCTCGCTCGAATCGCCGTGCAGTGCAGAGCAATACCCTACCCTTACTACAACCACACCCCGAACCTCACCAGTATCCTCCCTCCCATCTCACCTCCACCCTCAATCGTATCCTTACTTCATCCCTCGCCCCCACATTGCATTCATCTGCTTCTGATTCTCATCCTCATCCTCACTCCAGTTGGCGCCGGATCTGGCCATCCCGCGGGGGAAGACCACCGCCATCTCCCGATTGATTGATTTTTCGTGTTTCCGGGTGCGTCGACTGCTCTGGTCATTAGTCCCGTTAGTGTAGTGCGTGTTTTTTCTCGGGAGATGGCGGTGATGTTCCCCTGCTGGATGGCGAGATCCGGCGCCGACCTACCGTCGGCTAGTGGGGTTTGTCCCTAACCAGGACTCTCCTAACAGCGGGGCACCGCCCCAGCCGGGACAAGCTCTAAGCTCCCGACCGGTCTCCTGGAATATGTGGTAGTGTAGTGCATGTTAGTGTAAGCGTGTGTGTAGTGGGAGAGGATAGGACAAGGAAGAGGAAGGACAGATCGCGCGCGGTCCGTGGCCCGTTTGTTAGTGTACTGCTCCGGCATTCGCCTGGTGGTGATCGGAGAAACCACGGAAAACTACCGATCAGAGCAGCCAGCGCTAGAATTCTCCTCCAGACAGCGAGTGAATTCGACCTAGCTGACAATCTAGTGTCGAAAATCCTGCCTCCGTGGGGAGTGGGAATCTAGGACCTCCCGGTCAGAGGCGCTGCAGTGACATCAGTTGATGCACTGAGCTTCCGCTCCCGGTCCACCTCCCGAGGAAAACACACGCACTACACTTACGACACACTTATGACCATAGTGGACGACACGCCCGAAATCACTAGCAATCAACCAACCACCCTCACTCCAGCTTCATTCTCGCCACCACGCCCCCTCATCTCCATCCCCCCACCCCCGCCCGGGTGGAGGCCCAAGGGGAGACCACTCACCCACTCGCGCTGTGATGCGCCTTGTCGCCCCGCTCCGGAAGTGGGGAAGTGGTTTGGCTGCTGCAGCTGCAACTGCCACTTCGGATATACAGGCGTTGAAGAGTAGCTTCGTGACCGTTTTCTATCTTCCAAAGGCAATTGACGTAATTTCCAAAGTGACGCTTTGGAACATGTCTTTTTAGTGAAGGAAAGTAATCACTAGGGGATGTATTTTAATGAAAAGTCCTTTTTTTCTTTTCACTTTAGAACAATGCCGTTAAGTACAGAAATTAATTTTATATTATGAAAAAAAGAAATGACCCATTTTTATTTGTTATTTTTTTGCATTTTTCTTCGATTTCGAGTAATAAGTCATTTTTTACCTTTTCACGTCATTTTAATGCATTTTAATATGATTTTAACTCTTTTGCTTCAAAAAATATTTTCAAGATTCAACAAATACTTGCTACAGCATTCCTGAGTAGCTTTTTCGATTTGTTCACTCATGTATCGTAATGCCCGCCGTCGCGAGTACTGTGTAATCTGTTTCTGTGACTCCTAACCTCGCCGTCGTCACATCGGCCGATTTCGTGATAAATAAAGGCAGAGATTTTTTTGTAAAGAACAGTCTAAAGCAAATGATTGCAAGCTGAGTTCACTTGAAGAAAAGAAGTCTCTATTACATCAGTAACATATCCAACTGCTTGAGTTCTTCATCTGAAGTAGTTGCGATCAAACATTTTACGTAATTTTTCTTTGTTTTTGGGTCATTTAAAACACATATAAGAGCATTTATTGATCATTTTTGCGCGATGTTTTAGGTCATCAAAATCCGTCTCCTAGTAATCACATTCAATATTAAAGTTCAAAGAAGGATTCGACGGTTTTCACGTAACACTTAACATGCAATAAATGGAAGATTTGAACACAATATTTGGCAGCAAAATGGAGAAGGGTTTTAAGAATACGTAAAACTAGAAAACAAATGTGAATAGAGATACATCACTTTGGAAATAATTTAATTTAAAATTGTTATCGCTGTATTACATTACTACATTTTTCTAGTACTATAATAACTGTGATTATAAATTGAAAAATAAATATTGGCGATTTCGTTTGTAGTAGTACCTCATGCAGGGCGAGTCGTGAATTCTCAGTGCACCTAGCTCAGTACATCAACTGATATCATTGAACCGCCTCTGACCGGGAGGTCCTAGGTGCGAGTCTTGACGGCGGCAGGATTTTCGAAACTAACTTTTCAGCTAGGTCGAATTCAGTCGCTCTCTGGAGGAGAATTCTAGCGGCCTGCTGCTCTGATCGGTAGTTTCCCGTGTTTTTTTCGATCAACACCAGACGAATGCCGGAGCAGTACCCTAACAAACGGGCCACGGACCGCGCGCGATCTGTCTTTCCTCTTCCTTGTCCCATCCTCTCCCTTTACACACACACTTACACTAACATGCACTACACTACCACATATTCCGGGCTGGGGCGGTGCTCCGCTGGTGGGAGAGTTCTGGTTAGGGGGAAACCCCACTAACCGACGGTAGGTTAGCGCCGGATCTCGCCATCCAGCAGGGGAAGATCGCCGCCATCTCCCGAGAGAAAAAAAGGCATCCACTACACTTACGGGACTAATCACCAACGCCGTTGACGCTCCCGGAAACACGAAAATATCAATCAATCAGTGCGTCTAGTGTTTGAATCGGTGCTGCACCAGCAATTCAACCGCTCTCCTAATCTGCATAGACCACGCACCCCAAACGCCCCCTTCATTAACGCTGATTATTCCTCTATGATATATGGAATGAGCACTTGATGTCACGGTCTATTTCCTCTCATCTGCGGCGCCGAAGTGCGGGGCAGAAGCTGCTGAGTTCCCGAGCGAAGTCGGTCTCTCGTTTCTCTCGATAACTCGAGTGGCCATAACGCAACCGCAAATGCGACTCTGTGTCGACTAATTACGGCATGTATTGCACGCGCGGGTGGGGGCCTGCGGCGCGATTTCCGAGTCGCCCTTCATTCGTCTGGAAGGCTCTAATGAAGTGGCGCCGCTGCTCCTTCTGTTATCTTTCTCGTTGAGGCCTGCAGAGCCAATTAGTGCAACACCCAAGTGGGAGCCGGTAATGACTTTATTGTGAACAGTTGTAACTGTTCGTTGTTTTACTCCCTTTCAACTTCTCTCGAAAGAATAGAAAAGCAAAATGTTTGGGACGTTGAGAAGATAAATGTATAGGGATTGACTCACGTGGGATGACTCCGGTTGTAGTGACCTCGGATATAGTGAACCCTCGGTTATAGTGAACTTAAGTCACTGGTCCCGTTTCACTTACATTGCTAATCAACATAGGAAGATTCGATTACAATGAACCTGAACCTCGGCTATAGTGAAAGAAGAAAGTAAGTTCTGGAAATTAATTGGATCTTGTATGTTATTAGGTGGTTGAAAGAGCCTTCGATGAGTGGGATGGTGTTCCAATAGTGCAAGAGGAATTGAAAGATACCAAGACTGCATTACCATACTGAGACAGAGACGACCTTGCAGAATCAAGAATGGAGTGAGCACGAACTTTGGATAAGGATTTAAGGAAAAACGCACGATACACACTTTTGAAAATAATTGATTTTTTAAAGACAAATAAATATATTGAAATATTCAGTTCGTACCGTTAATGTATTTTGCTGTTTCTCTATATTAATAAAGTCATAATTGTGGAGAAATTCCATTTAATTTTGATTTGATCGGATATAGTGAACCTCGGTTATAGAGAACCAAACATGCTGGTTCCCAGAATTACACTATAACCGGAGTTGACTGTATTTCACTTTGTAATGGAGCACGTTCAGTGCAGGTGGCAGCGTCTCTCCATGGGAATGGATTAGATTCCTGGAATATAAGTGTTACAGAAAGAAGTATTCATAGAGTACCATTTTTTTTTATTATAATACATTCAATAAATATTTACTATTTCTGAGGAGGAGACCAAGTTAAGGCGCATTCCTTGAGTAACATTAACAATACGGGCAGAAAATCGTCGATGACTCTGTACTTTGTAATTCATATTCTAAAAACAGTGATTCCAATGTCCGTCCGTCAGCATTACTACATTTTTCAACTTTGTCTAGAATTCGGAGTGGCATGCTGAAACACATAGAGAAAAGGGAAAATGGAGGAGATGAGTTTGATAGTATGCAAAAACAGGCCGAAAAGTTAGTAATGATTTATTATTAGTATTATTATTGTATAATATTGCAATTGTCAATGTTTTCGTCGTTTTCATTAAATATATAGTTATTGCTTACATTATTGTTATTGTAAGGTCCACATATAAAGTGCAGTGGAGTGGAATGATGACTTCAAAAAGAACAAATTGTTCATTTAGAGATAATTAGAACGAGTTTGTATACTTTTAATTACAATCGTTATGTCTGTTAACGAGCTTTAGCTCAGAGCAAACTTTAATATATCTTATGTACCTGATTATTTATCCAATTATTAACAATCTAATTATTTCCGCTGATATTAGAATTGTATGTGTTTTTCCGCCTGAAGCTCCGCACCGTGTGTTCCCAGAGGTTACGTGGTAATTTCGCGGCCGCAACGGGGACGGTAGCTCAGTGCATCAACTGATGTCACTGCAGTGCCTCTGACCGGGAGGTCCTAGGTTCCCACTCCCCACGGCGGCAGGATTTTCGACACTACCTTTTCAGCTAGGTCGAATTCAGTCGCTGTCTGGAGGAGAATTCTAGCGGCCGGCTGCTCTGATCGGTAGTTTTCCGTGGTTTCTCCGATTAACACCAGGCGAATGCCGGAGGAGTACCCTACCAAACGGGCCGCGGACCGCGCGCGATCTGTCCTTCCTCTTCCTTGTTCTATCCTCTCCCCTTACACACACACACTAACATGCACTACACTATCACATATCCCGGGAGACCGGTCGGTAGCGTAGAGCTTGTCCCGTCTAGGGCGGTGCCCCGCTGGTGGGAGAGTCCTGGAAAGGGGGAAACCCCACTAGCCGACGGTAGGTCGGCGCCGGATCTCGCCATCCAGCGGGGGAAGATCACGGCCATCTCCCGATGAAGAAAGCATGCACGACACTTACGGGTCTAATGACCTAAGCTGTTGACGCGCCCGGAATCACTAACCAACCAACCAACCGTCCTCACGACAGTGCGTCGAGGGTCCGTGAGCCGCCCGTTTGCGAGTCGTCGCCCAGTCGCCTGGGGGGGGGGGGTGTAGAAGGGGACGGGAAGGCGCTGGAGAGCGGAAGAGGGCCAACGATACACGCGTTGCCCACGCGAATGCTTCAATGACGCGAATGAGCTCGGAGGACAGAACCCTACATTCGCAAAATCACACAAGTTTTTTTAAGACTATAAGATTTATGGCGACTTATGGCAACCATCAAGGGAACGAAAGTCACTCTAAAGAGACGGCGTCTGTTAAGTGTTTTAACAGTCCGCCGCTCGTTAACACTAATCGAAATAGGTGGGATGTAGTTAAAAAAGGCCCACGAGTACTTCTATTCCAAGGAAAGGTATTTATTATTTTTTTCTTATAAAAAGGTAGTATTACGAATAGTGTTGAACGACACACAGATGATTGAGATAAAATATTGATAGATAGATAGAATATTGAGATAAAATAAAGATATCACAAATAATTGACTTGCTTGGATATAACCCTCGCCGATGGACTCGGTTTATAAAGTGAAACACGTTCGTTATTTGCTCTGGTTGACTAATTACTAGAGAGCGGATTTTTATGTAATTGCATATTTTTAATGTTTCTACTTTGCGTTCTCAAAATTATAATCTTGGTGAATCGTCGCCGTCTAAACACAATATTTCATTTTTTCGTTACATATTTTTACATATTTGGTACTATATTACATATTTTACAGATTTTGCTATTTTCACAAAATATTTTTATTATTCTATCCATTGATGTCAATTTTATTACGTATTTTCTATGAAAATATTTTTTTAAATTAGCATTTTTCCCTACATTATCACTGCGTGCCGTCTGCTTGAGGCGCATTACGTGAAGACGCGGTAGGTGTTGACAGTCCGGCGCACCTGCTTCAGTTCTCTGTAGCGGGAAGTGCGCGTCAGCGACCGAATTCATTTTCGCCGTTAGGTGTAAAAAGTATATCTGACACCGCGTTTCGTGACCTTTTACCTTCATTTCCGAGAAATCTCTGCGATCGCCGACGCATAAAGTTGCGACGTGTAATGTTGCACGCTGCAGTGATTGTTTACCGGCCGTACATATCGCCAGTTTGTGCGATGGCTTCTTTTACGCCTAATCTGACTGCCAAACTACGGTCCTGCATAAAAATATATCAAGCTTTTACTACTGATTGACTGACTGAATGATTTTTAAAACGTTCGCATTCTTGTTTAGGAACTTTTTTATAAATGTAATTTCGTAATATGAAAATATGTTTTATAGTTTCTATATTTTAATATTACATATTATATCTGATATATATTTTTACATATTCTTATTGTTTTCATTACATATTTATGTACATATTTTGATTTTTCATATTACATATTTTTTCCGCCTCTCCTAATTACCTTAATAACTGCCTGGCGAAACCTAGAAAATTATGATGAGACTCAGCAAGAAGTTTCGAACAAAAATTTAGTTTGTTAAGAATTGTTTATGGAAATATATCTTTAAAATTTTTGTTTGTTGGAAATAAACATTTTTTCAATCCTTTTTTACAGTTTGTTTTTTAGATCTTCAAATGCCTCGTGGACATTTCGTTTTGTTTCGTTTTATTTCAGGAATAAAACCGATTTTTCATGAACGTGCGAGAAAAAGCATAATACATAGTATTATAATCTTGATAAAGTTTCCGAATAAATTTTGTATTTTCTACAATATTCTACTAATTTGTATTTAAATAAATAGATTTCTCAATTTGAAAACAAAAAAAGATTTTACTTTAAGGATTATTTGAGTGAAATTTGTATAACTTGAATCTGAACATTCTAAACTTGGTGCTAGCAAATAATTCGATGTATAGAAATTCGAATAAGTGAAAGGAAACTTAAAAATGTTGGGGAATTAGCCAATCAATTTGTATTAACGGAAATGCTCAACAGCTGTTCGCAACGAGTTAATAATTTTAAGGAGATACGGAATGCCCTATCCTGGCAATGTTAAATGTTTGGGTCTAATTTTCAGTATCTATTGAAGTTAGGCGTATGGAATTATTATAGCTTACAGATATCTCCCACAAAATAACACTGAAACAGCACTTTTGAGACATGTTAACAATTTTTGTAGATAATATTTTTTCAAATGTAATTTTTAGCACGTTTTCTATTGTAGAAATCACGACCGTTAATAAGTAGTAGGATAATGGATCACGGGATCGGTCAATTAATGAATTACATTAGTTTGCCAACGTTTCGGAATATTTAATTCCTTCATCAGGGCTTACTAATACATATACTGGTCAAACATAATGTTCCTCCACAGCACAACTCCAATACAGAGTTGCTGAAGCACACACGTCCATAGCAGGTCCGACCATGGCCACGGCCCGAAAGAAACTTTCACATAAAGATGCAACCCTCAGAACACGCCAGCTCGATAATATGTCTCATCATAATAATTTTCCAATCTACTTCCTTTTGACACATTGTTTATGTTAGTTACCTTCATAACATAAAGTTTTCAATTGACATTCTGCATGTCCAATTCTTTCAGTATTTATTTGCTGCATTATATAACAATATCTAAAAGTATTGGACTCTGCATCTAAGCCAATGAAAGGAGGACTTCACAAATAAATATTAAAACAAATACTTGTTGTACGAAAGAACAGTGCTTCGAAGTTCATGAATTTTGCCGTTTTCTCAACTCACCTTGTGCCTCAAAGGTTCCTTTCCTTGACTGAAATACGATATTAGAATTCTCATCTCGAGAGATCGAACCGAGGCGACGCTTGTTTGCGTTTTTTTTTAAATTCTCAAATGTAAAACTGTTTCGAATTACTTCATTTTCTGCCCGACAAGGGCGCTCGGTGCGGTGTCACATTCCCACGGATCAATCTCATTGTCAGCTCTGAGTCTGACCTCAACAAATGCCAGCTACCGCCAATGATTGAGAAACATTTGAGATTACTCCTCTAATAAATAAATTTAGCAAGGCGGTTCATATCGACTTGCCAGGCCCAACAATTTTGACGGTTTGTTTTCCTGCAAGAGGTTAACTAGAACATTACGTTTAATTTAAGTGATTTATTCATTCCGATTTTTATTCATTCTGCGGACTTAAAAAGAAATGGAACAATTTTGTTATCACTCATACATACACGTTAGTGTAAGTGCGTGTGTAAGGGGAGAGGATAGGTCAAGCAAGAGGAAGGAAAGATCGCGCGCGGTCCGTGGCTACGAGAAACCTCGCAAAACTACCGATCAGAGCAGCTGGCCGCTAGAATTCTCCTCCAGACAGCGACTGAACTCGACCTAGCTGAAAAGCTAGTGTGGAAAATCCTGCCGCCGTGGGGAGTGGGAACCTAGGACCTCCCGGTCAGAGGCGCTGCAGTGACATCAGTTCATGCACTGAGCTACCGCTCCCGGTAGAGTATACGGAAAAGGGGGCAATATATATCGACATACACAACAGGTTTCTAGAAATTTAAGTAATTGCAAGTTCAGTTATTGCGATTTTACGGAACGTCTCGTCTTTTTGCAGAATATTAACAATGTATTTAGAAAATGTTCGTAGGTAAAAATGTACTTAGAAATTTTTATATTTTGTTTAGGATTTAGGTTCTGATATAAAGAATATTTTAACATCATCGTTAAAGGAGAAATAGAAATGTGATTAATACCGATACCTAGAAAATACATGCTGAAATTGGAATTTAATCCTTTCCTTGTCTTTGAGATGGTAAATTGTTTGAAGCTTATGAATATTTGAAAAGCAAAAGTATCAACTAAAATGTTTTACGATATATCTGATTTGAACATTATATTTGCCATAATGATTTGTCCTTCGCCCACGGTCTTATCCGAATCGTATTTCAAACGGTCGTCGTGTTGTTCGAAAGGGTCGTAACAAAGGATACGACAGTCCTATTTCGTTCTCATAATATTCCTCGCGTAATTTATCGTTAGCCCTTTATCGTTACAGCTTTCCCGAGTACCTTTAAACGAGCCATTTTTGCGACGACTGGGCGGCCCAAGAGTTTTTCGTCGTTGGCGACTGGCGGCGGTGGCCGTGCCCGCGGGGCTGGCTTAGGCGGCCGCCGGGGAGCGGTGCATTAGGGGCGGAAGGGGGGCGGAGGCCGGCTTCGGAGCCCCGCCCACCCGCCCGGGCGCCACCGCCGCTCCGCCTCGACGCTGCCTCCGCGGCGCAGGTGCCCGACGTGGACGCGGCTTTCACGGCGCCTCGCTTTCGCCCGCGCACTCGCCTTCTCCCCCTCCCTCGTCTTCTCCCTCGCCCTCGCCTTCTCCCTCTTTCGCTCTCTCCCTCGCCCTCCCCATTTCTCGCCTTCTCCCTCGCCCTTGTTCTCGCCCTCTCCCTCGCCCTTGTCCTCGCCTTCGCACTCGCCCTCGCCCGCGCCCGCGCCCGCGCCCGCGCCCGCGCCCGCGCCCGCGCCCGCGCCCGCGCCCTCTCACTCGCCCTCGTACTCGCCCTCGCCCTTGCCCTTGCCATCGCCCTTTCCCTCGCCCTCGCTCTCTCCCTATCCGTCGTCCTCTCCCTCGCCCTTGTCCTCGCCCTATCCCTCGCCCTCACCTTCTCCATCTCTCTCGCCCTCTCCCTCGCCCTCTTCCTCTTTTGCCCTCTCCCTCTCCCTATCTCTCACCCTCACCCTCGCCCTTGTCCTTGTCCTGTCCCTCGCCATTGCCTTCTCTCTCTCCCTCTCCCTCGCTCTTGTCCTCGCCCTCTCCCTCACCCTCTTTCTCGCCCTCTCCCTCGCCCTCTTCCACTTTCGCCTTCTCCCTCGCCCTCGCCCTCTTTCTCGCCTTTTCCCCTGACTTCTCTCCTTTCACGTAAAGCTTTTACTCCCGTAATCGTTATTTACAATTCCAGACTTAGCATGTGATCAATGTAGTAAAGTAGGCAACGCTCCGGTCACATGCAGCTTAATTGCCCCCTTACCTCTCTTACACTGCACGTGAGTCCCGTGCAAGTATCCCTTGCGTTCTTTCGCTCTCTAAGATTGATGCTTTTACAAATGTTGCGATAACTTTCTTCAATTTTGCTTCTCATAGTTGTCGTTAGATTTAAATTAGCCCAACACAATTTGTAAATCAATTATCATTTATCACTTTAAAAAATTACGAAAAAAGACTACGATAAAATTACGACTCTTTCTCAATATTTTGCGACAATTGTTCAAAAAATAGTATCTATTCTTATTTTCATGATCGCCAGATTATTTGAGAAATTTCTCTCTCAGATTGAATGGTACAAACTTATAGCGAGTTTTGGTCAATTAACAGATAGTGGATATTTCCTATTGCAAAATGTTACGCATATTTACCCCTGATAATAGGAATTTCATTTTGCTCTGGTATTTCGCAAGTAAACGAAATCTCTTTCAGCGAGAACGTATTTTATATAATTTATTCTCCGGTACCCTGAATTTTTTTAAATGTTAACATAATCGTTAATAATGGAATTAGTATTCCTCTTTGATATAAAATGCTGCTTAAAACCAAAGTATAAAACATTAATTACAGAAATTGTTCAGCTGGTAAACACTTATCGTTGTTATCATTTCGTTGTTAATCTTTGAATCTTTATGTATTTCTTCTTCATTCAAAGATGAAACTGTCACCATGTGTGCAAATTCTATTCCTCGGCCGGTAGCTGCTTTGAGTCCACAGTGGAGTTGCCTAGGAGAAACCCGGCAAAGAGGGAAGTCGCTGACAGCTCCTTATTCTTTTAAATGTTGCGGAAAATTGCGAGGTGGTGGAAGACATTTGTTCCGGATGCATACAAGGAAAGAGCGGAGATTTTTGTATCCAAGTTTTCTTGGGGAAGGTGTGACAGTTTCGGCAAAATTCAAGTTTTGTTTTCTTTTCTCAGATTATAATAAAATAATAATAATAATAATAAAATAATAATAATAATAATAATAATAATAAATAATGCAGTAAAGATGATACAATCGCTTTTCTTTTTTATCCTGAGCAAAAATTTATATTGAAATTGAATACTTTCAATTACTACTAACCATTTTTTCTCATAACACTTTTATTGTAAAATAATTTAAAATATATTATTAAAGAACAGATCTGACAAAAAACGTATTTTTAAGAACTTTAAAAACTCGTCCCGACGAATTATTTTATGTTTACAAAACCGCTGTATTGGTAGAATATTAAATAGTCTATAATCTAGAACTTATTGGGTTAGTTATATCTGCGTTCACAGATGTATTTCATTTACTGCGTAAACACATTAGATCCTTGTTAGCCACGTGATATTTTAAAAGTCAGAATTTTAATTTTTAAATCATTTTTTGTTCATCGATACGAGTAATATGCGATTTTTGTCCATACGTACAGATAAATTGTAATACAAGTATCAGAAATTATATATATCCCTTGAGCATTCAAAGACGTGTTTCCACATTTTTAAATGTATGTTGTGTTGTCCGCCAATAAAATAAAAAAAGGAAAATCCGAACTACAGGGAACGTGTGCCCGGCCGCGTAAGAGCTAGACGAGTCGACCTTAGCGACAGCTCGTTACACGTTCAGCGCCTCGTGTCCTAAGGGGCGCTAATAGAGGGCCTCCAACCGCTCTTGCGGCGGCGAGCACTGTCCTCTTCATACCCCACCCTCCGCAGGGCGGCCCAGCCCGGCTCCCTCGCGTTCGGCCCCGTTTCATTCCGCCGGCCCCGCCCCGCCCCGCCCCGCCCCGAACCCGTCCCATACCGCTCCGCCCGGCCGCAACCCGGCTGGTCCCGCTCGGCCCCGCCCAGCTCCGCCCGCCCCGCTCCGCCCCCCACCGCCCAGCTCCGCCCCGCACTGCCCCGCTCCGCTCAGCCCCGTCCAGCCCCGTCCAGCTCCGTCCCGCCCGGCCCGGCCCCGCCCGGCCCCGCCCGGCCCCGCCCGGCCCCGCCCCGCCCGCCCCGCCCGGCCCCGCCCGGCCCCGCCCGGCCCCGCCCGGCCCCGCCCGGCCCCGCCCGGCCCCGCCCGGCCCCGCCCGGCCCCGCCCGGCCCCGCCCGGCCCCGCCACCAGGGACCACGTCGCTCGCCCCGCCCACCTCTTCCGCTCGCGCAGCGCTTTTCTCGAGACCGCAGCGGCGGAGAACAGTTTTATCGGAGGGCGGAGGCGCTTGGCTGGGAAACAGACACTCGGCCGCCTCCCCTTCCCTGTGCCGCCTCGCCGTGCGCCGCGCCGCGCCGCGCCGCCTCCTCGCATCCGCCTTGTTTCGCCGTCGTCTCTTTCCGCGCACCGCCCCCCCGCCCCGCCCCCGCCCCAGCCCTCGCTCGCAGTCGCCGCTCGCCCCAGAGAAGTCGCCGGGCAATTCACAGCGTCGCTTCGCGTCGCCTCGCGTCGCGTTCGCGCGCTGGCAAACGGGGCCCTGCGCCTGGCAGCAAATACGGCAGCGTTCAAATATGTAACGCGGTGAATCGGCTGTGTTCCATCCTTCTTGCAAACAGATGGATACGTTCTGCTACATCCAAACCAGCTAAGGCGCACGGAAAGATTCTTAAAGAGCGATGATTCCTTTCCAATGGGGCAGTATCCTTGCATGAGTTTCTGTTATCCCGTGAAGATTATAATAATTAAGAATTAGTAAGAACAAATAAGTTATTTTCTTATGCGATTTGAGAAAAAATCTTGGTATATTAACTTTATCCCCCCTAAAATGACTAAATCTCTATTAAATAAATAGTAGGTTCATTTAGAACTTTTGTAATGGATTCAATTGTTATATACATGAACGATGAATTATTTTTCATTTCTAACATGTTTATGTCATTGCGAATGATAACATGGATGCGGACAACTGGGAAGAATCTGCGATTTGGTAGTAATATTTTCTTGTTGATTAAAATTTAAATATTTTTGGAAACAGCATCCAAGTATTTGCAATTGTTAATTTACTCTTGGCGAATGAGAAGTACACCTTACAGACAAAGTTAAATAATAGAATTCATGAAAGCTGTCTTAACTCATGTTTGCTATACCGTTTCCTTTCGTTCCAATATAACTAGGCTTTATTTTAATATCCGCAACTAATTAAGCATATAGGCAAGTAATTATTAAGAAACAGTTGAAATTTTCTCAAATTTACAGCTCCTAATATCACTTGGAGCAAGGATCTCCAATATCAACATTTCTTCCCTAATTAACGTTTTGCACATTTATATCCAGATCAATTCTAATTGCAATATAATATTTTTCTTGAATTATTTGCATTTCAAATTGGTGAAAACGTTAATTTCATCAATAATAATTATGAAATTATTGAAAACTAGCGTACTCGTGCGAGAGCTCTTGCATGCTAAATTCCATTCTCTTCTCTATCCTTCCATTTCCAAATTAAGGGGGAAAGTTGTTACCGACCCGTATTTATTTGTTTAAATATGTATAAAGGTAACTTCCAATGTACTTATAGAATATCAAATAAAAACAACAAACAATAAAATTGATGTTTGAAACAAATTTTGAATAAATTTGTTGAATTTCGTTGTTATTGACAGATTTTTTGGAACAATTCATAGTTAATCCTTAAAAACAAAATTTGAAGAAATTAGACAACTTTGCTTCGCAGTTACCTTTTTGCTTTCTTGGAAAGTCACAAAAATATTTTTACTCTTAAGAAAGTTACGTAAAGTTATCCATGAAAAATACAGGATCGGACAAGTACAGTCCTACTTTTTGGAATATTATTTAACTTTGTTACCGAACTGAGAGATACACACGTTCCATTCAATCGCCTCGAATATCAGTAATTAGTTTAATTTCACATGCAATCCTATATATTACGGTGTGAGGAACGTGTCTTTAAAACCACTGGCCTCAAAATTCCAGATTTTAAGGCCCTAGATTGCTTCGTTTATGACTTATTTAACTAAATAGATTTTAAAGATGCTGTCCGAATGTTACGGATTGCAATTGACATGAATAGTTAAATACGTTTCTTTTAACAACTTCTTCATATTTTTGTCAAAGTGCTATTGGTCACGTCTGTGTGAAATTCTCTTTCTTTAGAGACCTGACTTTAGAGACAAAGATTGGTTGCGTGCGAGAGTCACAAAAGGTATTTATACCACTGAAGTAATATACGAGACAATTTTGTTGTTTTACGTGTGAAATCAATTTTTATAATAAAGCCTTAAAGTTAATATTTTAGCATTGTCAAATAAAAATGATTGAAGGAAATAATAACAAGGGAATTGTGCCGATTAAAAAACATGAAATCTAGTTGCAAGTTGCAAGTTAACCCGACATTTATTAACGGTGTATCAGTGTAGGTATCTGCATCTGCATCTGCACAAATATTATTTTCTTCACTCTCTATGAAATGCCTAACCTTATTACATCACATCATTATTCCTCCACACATTCAAAATGGATTCGACATGATTTGTGACGATTCGCCACATTGATTTAGCGACGTACACATAAATATAGATACCACGATACATTAAGTCTTGTAGTCGTTTTCTTCCACTTCAATAAATGAGAGAAACGTACGTTCATCAGAAGCCAAACCACTGCTAAAGCGATTTTATTCAGAGTTCATCTAGCTAATTACTACGTGGAGGTGCACATTTTATTTCTGAATCGTGTGGCGCTTTGCCGCTTTATCGCAGTTTGCTTGTGATCCTGTCGCGGGCTCGCTGCAGACGCGCCGTTCTGCTGGGCGAGTGCTATGTGTTGAACCGCCGCTGCTGCCTTCAGTGATAAGCCACAGCCGCGATAGCGAGTTGCAAACTCCGGCTACGAGCTCCGATGCGGTGATAAACCCCTTTATAAAGTGCACAGTTGCTCCTGAAAATTTGGGGCAAGGCTGTATGTTCGAGGAGATACGCGTTTCGTTTTACGATTGAAGCGGATGATAGAAATCGAGCGATATGTCGACGTTTCAGTAATCCAAAATCAGTCCCTGCGCACCATCACGAATGCCCCATGGTACGTCTCCAATGCACAAGTCCATAAAGAATTCCAGATAGAACCGATTACCAACCACATTATTTTTTTATCCACCCACTTCTTCCATCGAATTCTTCTTCAATGAAAATCGGAGAGAGACAAAATAAATTATGAGTTTAAGGTTGAAATATATTTCTTAAGTATTGGAATATTGCTTCTGATTAAAATACGAACTTCGAACCTTTAGCAAAATACTCGAATTTATGCACCTAATCTTGACATTTATGTCAAGACTTCTAAATTCTCGGATGCATTGAGTTTCAGAAACATTGTCCTCGCAAGTACGAAATTCGCGACTCAGATTTCTGTTCGGCTGAACGTTATGACTAACATTAAAACTGTGGCACATTTTCTCAACAAATTTCCTTAACTTAAGTTTGTATATAATTAAACCCTGGTTCCAACAGTTGACTCCTGTGCAAATTTGAAAAAATTACAAAAAGTGGAGAAAGGACGTAAAAAATTTATAGCTTTTCGAATAAAAATCCAACTTTTTAGTTTTATAGGATGTGAGAAGAATGCTATATTAATACTATACGGAAATTTTTAATGGAATGCTACTTTGTTTCTGCGTTATGGATAATTTTATTCTAATTTACAATCGCAATATTTTTTCAGATTGTTGATTACGTATCATAAGAACAATTATGGTTTAAGAATTACTAATCAGAAAGCGTTGTAGATGTAACTTACGTACAAATCTCTTCATTAAAAAAATAAGTTTTCGAATTCAAATACGAGTCAGATTATTTGAGGAAAGTGAAATATAAAATAACCTTCCGTTTACTTTGCTTCACCTCATAATAGTTCCAAAACTTTCTCGGGGCCTTTTCCCCTTTCAGGCTCCTCTGGAAAGGCGCCGTACTTGGTATTCCGGCGTGGAGCAGGAAGTTCCGAGGCGGCCGCCGCGGGCGCTGTGGAAGCAACGCGAATGGCTGCGGGGGTGGGCGCAGGGGTGGGGTGACGGGGCGGAGTGCCCGCAGCGTTTGGCATTCTTCCGGCGGGGCGATGGGCGCGGCGATGGGATAGCAGACTCTGTAAGCCAATGGAGTTTGCTTCCTGGGGCATCCGTGGGAAAGGGAGTATGAGCAGGCAGGGGTCGTTCTGTTTGCGGGACGGATAATGCGGCGCGCTGTGCTGTGCAGTAAGGCTCACATGAGGGCGGTCTCGCTCTAAATGAACGCGTTTGTGGTTATTTTGCAGATGGGCTCTCTTCGATGTATTCGAGAAGTCAATGATGGTGTCCACTTGGCACATATCGGACTATAACATATGATTTTTAATATGCTCTAGCATCCCTTACATCAGGAACTTGCTTTTAATCAAAGTGATAGCAGAAAACAATGATTGATTATGAGTATGGCGTGAAGGACAAAAATTCAATGCACATTCCATTAAGGACATCTAAAAATGGTAAATCCATGTATGGATTCGCTGTGTCTTGGTCGCCAACATGTCCTACGGGATATAGCAATAAAATAATATAGGATTTAGTATTACACTGACCAGACGCCCCTGTGCAGCAAGGAGAGCTCCGCCCAGAGATCCCCCTCCACGCGGCTCCACACATTCGTCATTCGGCGAACACCTAGCAACGGCTCGCAACCGCTCTCGAGTAGTGTGAATGAGTTGCTTGCTATTTGCCGAGTGACGAACATTCGGGGTTCGCCCTACAAACAGCGTATCGGTCTTTTGGACACATCAAAGAGAGCGAACATTCGCCGAACACGTCAGCTGTTCGGGATTGGGCGAGCGCTAGCTCGCTTCCCGGACCGGGAGCGGTAGCTCAGTGCATCAACTGATGTCACTGCAGCGGCTCTTCCCAGGGGGTCCTGGGTACGAGTCCTGACGGCGGCAGGATTCTCGACACTAGCTTCTCAGCTAGGTCGAATTCAGTCGCTGTCTGGAGGAGAATTCTAGCGGCCGACTGCTCTGATCGGTAGTTTTCCGCGGTTTCTTCGATCAACACCAGGCGAATGCCGGAGCAGTACCTTACCAAACGGGCCACGGACCGCGCGATCTGTCCTTCCTCTTCCTTGTCCTATCCTCTCCCCTTACTTACACACACTTACACTAACATGCACTACACTACCACATATTCCGGGAGACCGGTCGGGAACTTAGAGCTTGTCCCGGCTGGGGCGGTGCCCCGCTGGTGGGAGAGTCCTGGTTAGGGAGAAACCCCGCTAGCCGAAGGTAGGTCGGCGCCGGATCTCGCCATCTGACGGGGGAAGATCACTGCCATCTCCCGAGAACAAACATACACTACACTTACGGGAGTAATGACCTAAGCTGTTGACGCGCCCGGCATCACTAAAACACCCAACCAACACTGCCGCTCGGCGAATGCCGAAAGTGTGGAGCCGTTGTCTCGCAGAACTGCGCGCCACCGCCTGCTGAGCCTCGTTCGCCGCCCGCCCCTCCCCCTCCGCCGGCCCCGCCCTGTTTACTCCCGCAATTTACGTCGCCCGTCCGATCCTTGTCGTGTCGGCACATTTTCCCTGTGTATTTACCTTGCGTTGTCGCGCGAGGGGGGCGGGGCGGGTGGGGCGGGGCGGGGAGGGGCGGGGCGGGGCAGGGCGGGGTGGGGCTGGGCGGGATGGGGCGGGACGGGGCGGGTGGGCGGGGCGGGTGGAGCGGGACGGCGGGCGGGACGGGGGGCGGGGCGGGGCGGAGCGGGGCGGAGCGGGGCGGAGCGGGGCGGGGCGGGGCGGGGTGGTGTGGTGCAGGGTGGGTGGGGCGGGGCGGGGCGGGGCGGGGCGGGGCGGGGCGGGGCGGGGCGCGGCGCCTGCGGGGCGGGGCGGGGCGGGGCGGGGCGCGGCGCCTGCTGCGTGTGTCGGGCCGCCCGCCGTGGGGCGTCGCGGGCGCGGCGGGGGTTAATGTGGTGCGACGTGGCAGGCGCCAGCGGCGGCGGCAGACCCTCGGCGCCTGTCGGCGAGGCGCTCGCCCTCACGCGGCGGAGCGAGCGGCGTTGACGCGGCTGGGGAGTCAGGGCTGCCAAAGGCACTCGAATGCCTCTCGTGATACGTATCTTAATACCATTCGCCCCCGATAAAATAGTCTGGAATCGTCACCGAGATCATTGCTGCCAGTTCTTTTCTCTTCCAAATCCACAGATTTTCGTGAGCGTGCTTCACTCAAGGGCCATCAGTTTTTTAAGTTCCTGTTTCTATAAGATACTTATATAATTTAATTTTATTATTTCGCTCTTTAAAGCTGTCGCGCCTTTGCCCATTCCTTTTATCCAATGTCTCTATCTAGATTGAGATATCTTCTGGTGTGAAAAGAAATTTCTCTAAAAACGAAAACGAATGGCTCCAATTTATGTGCACCCCCTCTCAAAAAGAGTCAGCTACTAATTGATTTTCATATTAACGTAAATATTAAGTGAACATATAAAACATGTTTTTCTTCAAATATGTTACCTAAGAAACTGATAACGAATCTCCCACTCGTCCTTCCATCTAAAGGTGTTTCATTTCTTATGATCGTGCTAATAGTGGAATCAAAACTCTATACATGCAAATGTGGAAAAAATACTTTTCTATTCGAAGTTTCTTTCCTTTTATTGAGTGTTTTCAAGATTTCAAGAAATTCATTTTCCTCGAATTGTCTCACACCACTTTTTCAATGCTTTCGGTGTGGTAACCTCATCCGGACGGTCGGTGCGCGCTACATTTTTGCGTGCGTCTCCGATCACGTTTGAATTCGTTAACCGAGAAGTAAATTGTCTTCAATACCAGTGCTTCATCTAATTCGGTTTTGATTAGGGCTGCAGTCCAATCCTTCAAATAAAAATGTTTAATCACAACTCGAATTGCGTTTTTACTTTCTCGCACTTACTTCATAAGAGAAAGTTGTGTAATCGTGCGCTGGGAAACGGCGAATTTTCGGCACTAATATTCTTAATACGGGTAACGAAAAAGTTGATAAATCCTGTGGCTAAATATAGAAAAAATTCCTCTAGCACGTAGTGGAGCCAAAATTCATGTTTTGCGAGTCCTTGATACTAAAAAATCGATTAACGGCCAAACGTATGTCCGTCATGTATTTAGTTCAATCTGAATTCAATTTGAAGACGATCTCCTAATTTAATTCAATTTTAAAGACGATCGTACGCATGGTTTAGGCTCTGGTTGTGTTCACAAAGGGATAGACGGGCAGACGGACAGTTGACAGACAGGCGGACGGACGGACGAACGGACGGACGTTTTGAAAAAAGAAAAACAGTTTTGGGGACCCCAAAAAGAATATTTTCTTTGAAATCTCGAAATAGATATTCCACAGCATTACATAACCTTCTCTATGCTACTTATATTACTCCGTGTACAGGTACGTATACGAGAAAGTGAAACTATAATGTAGTTTAAATCAGGATTGAAATTGCTATCCTAGTGTATGTTGTTTTGAAATCTCGTTCTGGAAATAAAGGAACTTTATACTTCAAAGGGTTGGTGATATGTCAAGTTTGTGGATATTACATTGAGAAGAAACTTCCAAAATATCTTTTACGACCTATTTTGGGAGAGTTAGTGAAAGGCAACTCATGCTCTTCTGACCCATATGTTATCCCGTGTGCCCTGTTTTGTCTGCTCCCTGCTCTACACAGCTCGGCTGCTACGCCGTTTCTTATTCGCGTGTAATCCGCGACGAGCTCGAAAAATGGCTGCGCCATCTGTGGGCGGCTAATGAGCCCTGAGGCCTCACGTGCAGTAATTTCGAGCCGAATCAATACCGTCGTGCATTCTCTACAGAAGTTTCATTGGCGCACAAGTTCATTATAAGTTATGAACAGCCGAACGTAACAACAGACATGGTTACGTTTCACCCAGATAATCATATTAGGATTTGGTCCGCAAATAGAGTTCGAAAAGTCAGAGGGTCATGAAGAGTTGTTAATGAAACATTTTTCTCACTCTAACGCTTAGTAACTGCCGGCTTTGAATCTCAATGAGGCATGAAATTATCTTATCGTTTCCATCCACGGCCACAAATTTAATAACTATCTGATAGCTCCAGTTCATACTCTATTAATTGACTCCTGCGTTGGAATTATCTTTCTGTGGCAAATGGGCAATAAAATCCCCGACCTCCCTCAGTTGCAGCCCTTGTCACTTTTTGGCGAGATGCCCAGTTGAAAATTACGACAGATTCAGAGAACACAGGACACTGCTAACACTCAGACTCAACGATCAATATTTTTCAAATGTTAATTTGTTTTGTATTTCTATATTTGTCAGAGCCATTACGTAGATTACCAAGTTCCCAGAGTTGCGTGAACTTGCGGTAATAATGTCTTAACTCAAAACTTTGGCAGTAATAATTTAATTTACAAATTTCAAGAACGTGAATGTTTTGAAGTTTTTAAAATGAATGTTACCTTAAATTATATTATCTAACTGTTACCTTAAACTATATATATATATATATATATATATATATATATATATATATATATATATATATATATATATATACACGTTTACTTACAATAGAAGACGCAAAACCGTATTAACTGTACCCTTAGCGTCTTATGACATGAGAAAAAACAAGTATAAAATGAAAAGTTGCACTTATTTTGGGCTAGTTAATTTTTTGGGAACACCATATAGCAGTTACTGTACGTTTACAATAAGGTTTAAGAGTTTATTAAAATATTGAAGAATGATATAAAAAGGAATGTAGATATAAGTCAATACAACTTTATTTGACAGTTCATCACGTAATATTAGGTTGTCTCAAAAATGTGTTTGCTTAAGTCGTTTTTCACCAGAGATTATGTCATTCCTTCGATCCTAACTGGGTCGCTCATTCCTTCTATATTAACTGGAAGTCTTTCCTCTAACAGACTATTAAAAATCTGCAAAACCTTAATATGTCATATGTTTTTAACTTTCTTTATTGGACCCCCTTGTCTGGGGCCCCGAATGAGGACCTGCAGGGGAGGAATTCAACAAAAGATAAAACAAATCGCACTTTAAGCTTAGTTTCTTCATTGCGAGAGCCACAAGAGAAAAATATTCGAATTATTGACTCTTAATACAGCTTCAAACGGTAGATGGAGGAGTGGTGCGCATGTCTAGTGAAAGAATGTTTGATCAGAAAGATACATGAGAGTTTTATTTCGAAGAAATAATATTTTTAAAGTTCTTGATGTCGAAATCTATTTTGGGTAAATCAATGAGTCCGAAGCACACTGAATTTAAAGTTTTCCATGACAGTAACCCACATTGAACAAAATCGGAAAGGAACGTTTTAAAAAGTTGCAAATCAAGGACAGTAAACTGATATCTGAAGACTGAAACAGTAGCCGTAACATCTACTTTTCTGAAGGAAATAGTATCTTTTTTTAGTCATATCTCTGCTACGCGATTTAATTCAATATATTTATTACCACCAATGTTATTATTAGCAATCAGAACGTGTTACAATAAATAATATATTATGTTGCACTCTTAATTTCAATCGGTAATTTTGCTATTATGGTATGTGAATTATGAATAGTAAATTGACTATGAAATCATATTTTTTTGTAAAGAATACTCATGACTTCGCGATAACGGGATCATTGACGTTCTAATTTCTGTTGGCCTGTTTTTCAACTCTTGAAAAAATACAAATCATTTTGAGTGAGTTTCTTGTCGACTATGAGTGTTATTTTCAGTATAATTTGACTTCATTTTCACATGCAAGGTTTGCTTTTCCTCCTTAGTCGGTGCTAGTCACAAGTATAAATACTTCCTTGTGTGCGATTCTCGTCTCTCATGCTAACAAAAATTAATGTAATCTCTCATTGTACTTCAGCGGAGGGAGCCATTGTAACTTAAGAAGCATTCTCTGTTGTGATTCTGTTGCGAGTTTCACAAACCTCTGCAGTACATTGCAATGAAATGCGTGATTCTAATATTCTCTCTCGAACCCTCATGACTCCACTTCTCGAATATTCCCTTCATACCCACTAGTTTGTTCCCCCGTTATCGTGTGATTGACAAACTAACATTATCACGGTAATATCATGCGAAGGAGGCTTTCCTCAAAACCCATCATTGGAGAAAATATTTTTCATTGATAGTTGTAGGGTTGAAGAAAAACGCATCTGTGTTACCGTTTGCGAAAGATATGAAGTTGCTAAGTATTATTTCACCAATCCATTGGAGTATATGCAGAATTAAAATTATATAATTTACCGTTGAATACCTTGAACATATAATGATTTAAAAGAATGCCAAGAGAGCGTTTTTGAAAAAGCCATGATTTTTTCTAATCGTGAAATAATCATGAAAAGTCTAAGAAATTTCAAAACTCGTTAGTCCTTCCCTGAACTTCAGTTAGAATTTAACCACGCGAGAATGAGGACGGAAAATATTTCGCGTATGGAAAGATAGATTTCCATTGGTGATATTGCTATTTGAAGAAGTACGTTGAACATATGCGCTGAGAAAATATTCAGGCCATTAATTGACTACTTAATAACCAAAAGATATGTCCAACAAATTTACAAGCAAAAGAATTACGTTGTTCTTTGTGTCTATTTGTGTCCACAGATATTTTGTGCGAACTCTACAAAATAGTATATTGGTTTAGTGGTGAGTTATAGTTGACATTTACATAATTGAAATGATTGACTATGACTACGTAGTCGTTTTTGTGACTTCCAGACGACAGAAAACTGATGATGGCTAGGCCATCGAAAACTGCTCTTATTGAAATAAATAATATTGTTGACAATGACAACGCCTTCAATCATTTCAATCCACAAAATAGCTCAATCTGAACGGTCGTCACCAGTTAATATTCTTTTATCCAATAGTCAGAAAAAATATTTCAGGAAAAATTATAACAATCGAATGAATTAGAAAGAGTTTCCAGTTCATTAATATTGATTATGTATCGATTGACGATTCACCACACAAACAATTGGAACTTCTCACAAAACTGGATATAAAATGACGGAACGCATCACATTACTCTCTGCATCTGGCTTCGGTGGTGTAACGGTTAGCGCATCGGTCTTTTATACCAAAGTTCGATGGTTCAAATCCGATAAGTGTGGATTTTTAACGGCGTACATCTTCCTTCGGAGGGAAATAAAGCAGGCTGTCACATGCTGCAGATTTACAACATGTAAAAGATCCCAAGCTTAAAAGATGCCTCTGAACAGCGAATTAAATTTGCCAGTTCCGTCGCCCCTTTGTTTCTGTACTAGACGGTGAAGCCTGAGCCTCGCCTCGGAAAATAAGGTATTAAGGCTCCCACAGACCGACGCGAAAGATCCGCATTATACGCGGATTGGCCGCAGTGGAAATTTCGCGTTACATGCTACCATATGAGCACTTTCAGACCTGCGGGGCAAGCAAGCGTCGCGACAATGGATTGGCAGCATTTAATCGGCGGCGGAATTTCTAACGCGTTTCTTCCGCTGCAGCTCAAGTTTCGTGGAAGTCCGCCCGTGTTCGTTGCTCTCCTCTGGGTCGAGGGACCTTGCCAACCGTCACCAAACGCTGAGTCATAATTGACGCTCCGGTGTGAACGGTCGCGCGAATTCCGCTACCGCGTCTAGCTCGGAACTTTTCGCGCCGCACCCGCTGCGGATCTACCGCGCCGGTCTGTGGGAGCGTTTAATCGAATTGAATATAGGGACAGCACTCCCCTGGGTGGCGGTCGAGACGGCGGAGTTGCGAATCTCGCGTGCTTCCGCGGTCGCCTTCCGCCGACCAACGCGAGGCCCCGTCCGCCGCGCCGCCCCGCACGCGTGCGCGCGTATTCTCTCTCATTTGAATAGGCGGCCGTGAATAGCCCCGCCCCGCCCCGCCCCGCCCCGTGCCTGCCCCTGTCTCAGCGCCTGCCCCCGCGCCCGCATTCGCGCCCGCCCCCGTGCCCGCTACCGTCCCCGCGCCAGGCCCCGCCTCCGCCCAAGCGCCCGCGCTCTCCTCCGCGCCCGCCCCCACTACCGTCCCCGCCCCTCGCCCCCCCCCGCCTTCCCTTCCCCGTCCCCGTCCCCGTCCCCGTCCCCGTCCCTGCCCCCGCTCCCGCCCCCGCTTCCGCCTCCACTCCCGCCCCAGCCTGCTCGCCGGCCGGCACCCACAGCAGCGGCGTCGAAGGAGGAGGCGGCTTTGTCTGGAGTCCCGCCGAGTCTGCGGCGGTGCAGTAAAGTGGGCCGAAACGACACGAAATGCACGCAGAGCATATTGTCTCATTTTCCAGCGATTGTTCCCATTGTGGGAGCCGTGGCGAAGCGAGTGGCGTGTGGGGAAGAGAATTTATTTTGGCGGTTCCCTTTCCCTCTCTGAGTGACCACGATCGCGTACTTCCTTTCGAAAACGAAGAGGCGAAACGTGGAAAATAGATACTAGTTTGCAGATAACAGGAGCAGATGGGTGACTCGAAAGTGAGTAGTGGGAAAGTCTCGAAAATGACCTTCGCTCGCCTAAATTTATTCTCTGTGGATCAGTATGTAACGTCTCGGAACTAAGTGTGACGCGGAGAGTGCAAACCTGCCCTCAACTAATTTTCTGTGAATTGTAACAATTGGTAAGGATTAAAACCTTTAAAAAATAGAGTAAGGTGTGTTGCGGGGCGGGCACGGGGGCGGAGCGGGGCGAGGCGGGGGCGGGGACGGGGACGGGACGGGGCGGTGCGGGACGGACGGGCAGGAGCGGGGTGGGGCGGGGAGGGGCGCAGGGACGGGATGGAGCGGCGGAACCGGCGGGACGGGACGGGGCAGGGCAGGTAGAGGCGGGGCGGGGCGGGGCGGGGCGGAAGACGGGCGGGCGGGGTGGTGAGTGGGGCCGTGAGCAGGATCGTGAGCGGGGGCGGGGCGGGTGCGGGAAGAGGCAGGGGTGGGGCGAGGCGGGGCAGGGCGAGTGCGGGGAGAGGCGGGTGCGGGGAGAGACGGGGGTGGGGCAGGGCGGGTGCGGGGAGAGGCGGGGGCGGGGCGGGGCGGGGCAGGGCGGGTGCGGGCATGGGGAGCGGCGGAGGGGATAAGCGGATCGGCCAGACGCGCGGCGGGGCGCGCATTATTTTCCGTGCTCAAGACCTGAGGAAATCGATGCACGACGTTTCCCCTCGGGCGCTGTCTGCTCGCCTCCCGCCCACGGACGGAAACTACTCCGGGGAAGAGCACGTCGTACAGGCAGCACAGGGCATTCTCACCCCACCCCCAGCAAAAATACGAATGGAAGTCTTTTGGAAATTTTGCGAATACTGTTTCCGTGAATGCAATGAATGCAGCCAGAGTAAAAACTCACTTTTTGGTACCACTCTCCTGGATCACGTTCGATAACACAGCATTACCTGGAATACGATTACAATACATACGATGGATCAAAAAGTGTCATACCGGGAGCGGGAGCTCAGTGCATCAACTGATGTCACTGCAGCGCCTCTGATTGGGAGATCCTAGGTTCCAGTCCCGTCAGCGCCAGGATTTTCGATACTAGCTTTTCAGCTAGGTAGAATTCAGTCGCTGTTCAGTCGCGTACAGTTTGAAGACCCCTGCTTTAAGTAGTAAAGAAATGACTTGGATTGCATTTATTTACTCGTGAAATATTCTTTCAGATTAAGTATTTGTACAGTCTGTTTATGTTTCGTAAGATTGGACGATCGAAAATAGACCTTAAACCTATATAATCGCGATCTGTTGTAATCTTTATTTGTATTTTCTCTCGCGGAAATAATCTTTGAGATGGTGTATTTACTATTCTCTTGCCTCGGTTTACTTCATTTCGCCTCCAACTTTACCAACCACTATCGCCAACTCCAAGACTATAACGTCGACCACGTTCCTTTATTTCCCTATAACGCACACCACTGCTATCTATATCCAACATACCGATTAAAACCACGATAAAGTAACTGACACCACCAATAATAACAATAGCAACAACAACAGCAACAACAACAAACAAAAGCAACAACGACAGCTAATTAATTCATGATTACGATCTCGTTCCGTCATCGGATGTTTATCAAACGTCAATTTTGATTTGTTTAAGCCTGGTCATTAACGATGAAGCATCTACAAATCGCTCCATTTGTGATATCATTGACCCACAGCATATCGAACTGTGAGTCATCATCTTAATTGACTTTGTTGGAAAATCTCAGAATCTTTTAATGAGCCAATAAATCGATGCAAATTGTGAAATATTTATTTTCTACAATCTGCTCTGCTTTTCTGCTACTATCCAAAGCTTTAATCGGATAAAATTAATAGAATCAAAATTTATGAATAATTGTGTAGTTGCCCTGCGGAGAAACCGAAATCTCAGTATTTTAACACTCTCGGACGATATCAGATTTGTACGTCACGTAGAATAATTTAATACAAGAAAATTTCCACACCTTCTGATTCCGGGTGCGTCAACAGCTTAGGTCATTAGTCCCGTGACTGTAGTGCATGTTTATTTCTCGGGAGATAGTATTGATCTTCCCCCGCCGGATGGCGAGATACGGCACCGACCTAAAGTCGGCTAGTGGGGTTTCCCTGTAACCAGGACTCTCCCACCAGCGGGGCACCGCCCCAGCTGGGACAAGTTCTAAGCTCCCGACCGGTCTCCCGGAATATGTGGTAGTGTAGTGCATGTTAGTGTGTGTGTGTGTGTGTGTGTGTAAGGGGAGAGGATAGGACAAGGAAGAGGAAGGAAAGATCAGTGGCCCGTTTGGTAGGGTACTGCTCTGGCATTCGCCCGGTGTTGATCGGAGAAACCACGGAAAACTACCAATTAGAGCAGCCGGCCGCTAGAATTCTTCTCCAGACAGCGACTGAAGTCGACCTAGCTGAAAAGCTAGTGTCGAGAATCCTGCCGCCGTCAGGACTCGAACCAAGGACCTCCCGGTCAAAGGCGCTGCAGTGACATCAGTTGATGGATGCACTGAGCTGCCGCTCCTGGTTGAAAGATGGAATGCGGGGATAGTTTCATGCCTCAGTCATTGAGTAAAACAATACTTTCTGCGGATTCAAACCCCTCAATCTTAGTGATGCCCTATTAATCCCGCTGCTTCTGCCATTTATGTATATCCTAAGTGCTGTTCTAGGTACTTTTAACTATTGTTAACGATGTTGTGAAAATGCTTGATACTATGTTTAGTGAATATGATATTTTTAGTTCCACATACTTGTCATTCCAATTATAAAATTTATCTTAAATGCTAATATTTTGGCAGTGCAACCCAAGTTGAATTGTGGCATTACTTTTTAAAAATAGCACACTAATTTAACAATATATTACTGTGACCACTGACGTTTATATCGTTTCGCGATATTTTGCGTAATTCAATGAATAATATCTCCTGGAATTTGTAACTGGAACTTGGCGTGACTGAGTGTTGCAAAGTGAACAGGTACGTCATAAGAAACGGCCAAGAAAATTGCGTAGATAGGAAATTATCAGTGAGGCGATGCGAAAGTGTCGACGGTAGCGGCCACAATTGTTTGATGTCTGCCAACGCAAAACTACCGGTTGAGGTCATGGCGATATAGTGAAGAGAGTGAACTGTTGGCGGTGTCGATGGTAATGGCTGTTCGGTATTAGTGATAGTGGCTACCATGGTTATACTAATAACGCACGATTGTAATTCCGACTCATGGAGGCAACTTTACACGAAGATGAAGTGGTTCGACCAATTATTTCTTAAAATTCATTTTCAATTAATTTTTCTGGATAATTTATATAATTGTTTTATATTACATAAAAATACTATAAATTAAAAATAAATCTTGCGTATGTGCTCACGTATATTATACAGTATACATTCTTTTTCGAATTACAAAAAAATACATGTTTTTGAAATTTGACTTACCTTTTGAACAACTAAGTGGCGCGAGGATTCACTCTTTCACTCGAACAGAAACTGCCTATTATTTATTTCGATTATTACTGATATTATTATTCCTCTCATTCCATCTACAATAATCCATGAAGAAATGCTTGGTGGAATTAAGGAAAGTAGACGTGCCATTCCCAACAGAATTCAGAGTGAACTAGAAGGGATAGAAAAATAGAAATGAAATAACGTGATTCAAAGACATAGCTTTAAAAAGACTAGAATCGGAGGGTCACATTTTTGTAGTAGTGATTGGGTTACTAAGGGCCACACCAGACATCTGATGCACTGTAGGTCTTATGTTACCGGTAGACCCAGAGTAATCTTAACATACCAACTAAAGCAAAGGATAGCGCTACTCATCATCGCTCAGATGTTGGGTATATACTTCTGGGTTTTTAGGTTCTTGGATAGGGCACGCATCCAGTGAAGGATCAACCAGGCGGGTGTAGTTTGCGTATGACAATAATAATAATAATAATAATAATAATAATAATAATAATAATAATAATAATAATAATAATAATAATAATATCTATCCCTACAGACCGAAATATAGCTGCCTTCATTGCCAAGAAGAAGCAAAAATATCAGGACTTGGCTATTGAACTGAGCGACATGTGGCGGTTAGTATCTGTTGAGGTAGTTCCTGTGGTCATCTCTGCAAATGCACTGGTCTCTGAAGAAGTAACTTCATCGTCTGCAAGCCCTGGCCATAAGAACTGAAACATTCAATATTCTGTCCTCATAAGTACTCTCCGCATCGTGAAGAAGTTTTTATTGATATAACTTCATGTGACTTCACCGTCGAATCCTGACCGCCCGAGTTTTCAAGCGAAGCAGGCACCTTGGTTCTCCAAAGGTCCCGTAGTCGGCTGTATGGCACCTCGCTAGACGGGAGACTTGAAATATGTCGTGACCGGCCGCACATAATGGAATGTGCCGCCACAGGAGCACGTCAGTAGGGCGTTACCGCCCCTGGCGGCAGCGGTCAACAACAAGCGCGGGCCAGCGGTGCTCGGCTGAGTGCGGCCGCCACGCCTGAGCGAGCGGGGCGAGACTCGACCCCGCCCCTACTACACGGCCAGTCGACGGGCCTACGGCCCAGGGCAGCTATAAAGCCTCGGCGCGGAGCTGAGGCAGGCAGAGAGTGAGCGAGTGAGCGGTGGTGATAGAGCGACGAGCCAGTGATTAAGTGGTGGTTACTGTGTGGAGAGTGAGAGACTACGACAACTGCGCAACGACTACGGACTTTCCTTTTCGGCTACTTGGTGACTCGGCGTATAGTGGTACATCTCCTGGATTTACGGCAACACGGCTTCGTCTCTCTACCAATTCTCCTGGATATCCGGCACTATAGCTCTGTACCTGTTTCAGTCAATAAATTGTTTATTGAACCCTGGTGTTTTGGAATTTGGACACTTCAAAATATAATAAAAATAAATAATAATACAGTCAACTCCGGTTGTAGTAAACTTCGGAGGGCTGATATGTTTCGTTCACGATATCAGAAGTTCACTATATCCGATAATGTCAAAATTAATCTGATTTTCTCCACAATGATTTCATTCACATGGAGAAACAGCAAAATACAGTAACAGCACGAACTGAAAATTTCAATATCTTTATTTGACCTTAAAAAAGCAATTATTTTCAATTGTTCGCTTTGTACATTTTTATTTAGTAATATCTCTAGATTCTTCTCCTGAGTTCGTGCTCTCTTAATATTTGATTCTGCCTTGTCTTCTGTCTCTAAATATCGTAATGCACTCTTGACACTTTTCAATGCCTGTTGTACTGTTGGAACACCGTCCCACTGTCCGAAGGCCATTTTACTCGCCTAATAACATACGAGATCCAATTAATTTTCAGGACTTCTTTCCTACCTTCACTATACCTGAGGTTCAGGCTCACTATAACCGAATGTTTTATGCTTATTTGTAATGTAAGTGAAACGGGACCAATGACATGGGTTCGCTATATCCGAGTTCACTATAACCGGAGTCGACTGTAATTCAGCTAGAATACAAGCAGAGCTGTATAACAACGCGGGCCGGAGGAAAAGGTCGAAGCGAGAGTGCGTGTCGTGTTCGGCGAAAGGAGAGCTGTTGTCAGCGATGAATAGCCAATGTTTCCAGTTAGGCAAACGCACTCGAACCGCTGTTATCACTTCATAATCGGTGACGTGCGCACTCGTAGTTATTTGGCGGCGTGTTGATGCCTTACTGACAACGACTTCCGAGGCACCAGCTGCTCCTCTGCCAGAATCCGCCAACTGCTGACAATGTTAAGGTGACGACTAGTATTGTATTCCGCGCGGTTTGTCGGTGGCGATGATTTCAGAATTAAAAGTTGCTGGGATAGAGTCAGTGACATGATAAATTTAATGATGATCGTGGAAATATTTCATCACCAGCAATTTATGCCGTCAAGATAGATTAAATATTACTGTATCAGAGCACAACAAAAATTCAAATATGGCTTCTGCAGGAAATGCAAAAACAGTTTTGAATTGCCGCTGATGGAAAGAATTAGGTATAAAAAAATTAATACATATGGAGCCACTTTGGTAACAATAAAGTAATTTCCACGTACAGTTCGATTAAAACATTAAGTCCGTTGACATCTGTGAACTGTCATCCCATTGGGGGATTGAACGTCATAGTAACGCTCAAACTCCCGATTGGATAATAGCGTCACAGCTCACCATGCTTCAACGGACATATTTTGATTTATTTAGAGCTTCATTTGATAGATCAGCTGTTACGTTAGCATCCAATCGAGAGCTTACACGTCACTAGTGACGCTACTATAGTGACGTTTCACCTCCCGGTTGGATTTCGCCATGACAGCTGGTTTCCGTGAACCCACCCTCGTTTTTAATTCAAGTTTATATAATGTTTTAATCGAAGTAGCCTATATATCCTATTAGGACGTCATCGATTCTACCTGGGACACCGATGTAGTCGGTGTAGTGTAGTCCGTGCCAAGCACCCGTCTGTTTTTTTTATCGCCGTAGGCCCCAAAGCAGTTGTAGTTGCAATTGATTAATTGATTTGTGATTCCGGGCGCGTCAACTACCAAGGTCATTAGTCCCGTAAGTGTGGTACATTTTTTCCTCGGGAGATGGCGGTGATCTCCTCTCCTGAATGGCGAGATCCGTCGCCAACCTATCGTTGGCTAGCGGGGTTTTCCCTAGCCAGATATCTTCTACCAGCGGGGTAGCACTTCAGCCAGGATAAGCTCTAAGCTCCTGACCGTGATCCCCGCATGAGTGGTAGTGTAGTACGTGTAAGTATGTGTGTGTGTGTGTGTGAGTAAGCGGTAGGATAGGAGAAGGAATGAGAAGGAAAGATTGCGCGCGGTCCGTGGCCCGTTTGTTAGGGTACTGCTCCGGCATTCGCCTCGTATTGATCGGAGAAACCACGGAAAACTACCAATCAGAGCAGACGGCCGTTAGAATTCTAGAAGATATTGCTGAAAGAAGCCAATGATGACCACGATTACATGCGCAGGAAGTATGTTTAAGGTAGTACATAGACATTATTTTGAATTGTTATATGCGTTTTTTCGTAAAATGTGTGTGTGAAATGGGTTTAATAAAATTAAAGAAGTAATAAATGTTGCAAACCCCCTATGGTTGATTATCGAATGGTTACAATTTTGGTTTAGCTATAGATGCTCCCTAATTATTAATTTTGTTACGTTAAAAATTATCAAGATATCTAATCTAAATCAATTTTAAGATTAATCTACAGTAGGTAATGGATATTTTAAAACTTTTTACCGAATTAATAATTGCACTTTTTATAAAAAGAAAATTACTTTGCTCCCACGTGAACGAAGTCCACGAAAAAATATTAAGGCTCCTGAACCAAATTTGCACAAGCCCCTTTACCTTTCGTCTTAAAATACAGTCACATGTCCTCACAAAACGACGTTTCTTTAACTCTTCATTGAGTACAATAACTGCGACCACGACTCGCATCTTCTTCCTTCTACTAGCCATGTCGGAGTGAAGTATAACCTCACTTAAGTTTACGCGCCATTTTCCTCGCGACGTCACCAAACACGGCAACAAAAAAAAATCTAATGTAAAACGATCGGCAATATCTTGTCGGAAAGATCTTCCTCCCTACTTTCTGGCAACATATCGCCCCGTCTTGTTCCTGCTAGTGTAAAGAAGACCGCAAGATACAGCAACATATTGCTGAAAGATATAGCGGAAACCTATTTATCGCTAGTGTGAAGCCGGCATTATAGTGAGCGAAGTTGTGCCAAGCAGCTACCGCCACCGCGTCGCGGTCATCGCGGCCGCGTGCGTCGGCGGAGGGGAGGGGATGGGGAGGGGCGGGGAGGGAAGGGGAGGGGAGCGATAGGGCGTTTCTCCGAATTGGAGCGCTTCCTGCGGTGCGGCGCGGGTCGAGGCGGCCAGTGCCAGCGGCGACGCCGCCGACGCCAGACGTCTCGCGCCGCGAGCAATGCCGTGAGCAATGCCGCGAGCAATGTCCCCGCGCCACGCGCCACATTTCGACGCTTTAATTGATTTTAAATCGGGCACGCTGCTGAGTCGTTGGCCATCAAGTGGAATCAATAAAGCGATGAGACCGGGCCGCTGAATTGAGGGCCTGCTGTGAAGTGAAATACTGCGAAACCATGCTATACGCCGTGCTTCCTAGAAAGATTCGTGTGTGGTGCTAGGGGCGTTTCTTGTTTTCTGTTTTGTTGTTGTGATATTACCTACACGTCGTACACGTGATATACCTCCGTTGTATCGCTGACGCTGAAGATTTCGAATCGCTGTGACTTCCCGGTGTTTACCTTTCTCAAGTGTGAGTGGCGGTGTGACTCCCGAGAGCAAATATAAATTGTGTTCTGTGAGGCAGATAGTTGAAATAGGTACGTAATGCTGTAGAGATAGCTTGTAGTGTTTGTTGATGAAAATGTTGAGAAGTGTTTTCCAATAAATCGGTTCATGTGTCAATCTTGCAAGTCAGGTTATATTGTGAAGTAGATTATTAGGACGTTTCAATTTTGTTCAAGTAACGTATTTACTCATTTAATCTAAGCGAACGATTGAGTTCCAAAAAATAAATATATACTTTTTCATGTGGAGTATATAAAAAAGTGTATGCTCCTTTAGAGAATAAATGTGATGTATCAAAATAAATCTCTCCAAAGATTTTGTTTCATTATGCTCTGTTTTATAATTTGTGTTAATTGAATTAAAATCAGCCAAACATCGCATTCCCTGAGTCATATCCGGGAAGGTGAAAAGTATTTCAATTTTAATTTTTAACATTTCTATGTAAATTATTTATATTGTTTTTTAATTTGAGTTCATATATTCAAGATTTCAGTTCTATTATTGCTGAGCTTTCCTTATGCATGTTTCGGGCCCGTTAAGACAATTCAAGCCTGATCGTAAAGTGTTTTTAACTGATCTTTTTAATACAGGATTGCCATCCAACATATTTGAGGGAATATGTTTAATTGTTTACAAACTGAGAAAAGAAAGTAATGTGCTGAAAGCAGTTTGTGATACTCTGCCGGGTCCTTCCACTATATATTCATTCATTTCCATACAGTGTTTACTACATCACGGCGTCTAATTAGCTCATGACTCCTGACATTTTGCAAAGATAAGATGCACAAGGAGTAGCAGAACATATATGAAACGTGTAGATCTTGGAAGCTTTCTTTGTAAGATATATCCTTTAAGAGGTGCAGGTATTTATTTTATATTTTATATTTACTTAAAATTAATGAATTTCGAAATTTAAGAAGTCAAAAACTTCGAAAACAAAATGTTTTTAGACAATAATGGCAAACAATTATTTATGTAGTAACAAAATAAAAATGAATTGTGAAAAAATCATCGAAGCCGAAGCATGATAACACATATTTGTAAAACTCAGTTGGCGTTCACTTACGGATCCAAAATAACGACGTATTACATTTTGAAATGTCATGGTCTTTTGCTACTTTGAGTTGAACTTTCTGACAGTTCAGTATATTGTCGCACTTTCAACCCAATTTGCTTATCTGGAATATTTATACAAGGAACTCTGGGTGAACTACTTCGATAGCTGTAATTCCCAGTGATCTGGAATTTTGTTTGTTCAGCCACGTGTTTCTTGTATACATGCTAATCAACAATAATTCTCATGTAACTGTGTCAAAATATTTTGAATTTATACTGTATACTCTTCAGGTAAGTGGTAGATTCAGTGAGTGAAATAATGTGTGTTCATTTATTGCTTGGAAATCTTTTACTTATCCTCAATTTCATTAACAATATGGTTTACATCTTTTGTGGACCCATGTTGGACGGTCTTTGATGCACCCATTATACTTGGATTTAAACTTAGGGTTTGTTGTCAAAAACTAAGCTGTTACATTGTCATCCAATCGGGAGCTTGGATGATACTTAGAATATACTTGGGTTTTCGTAATTAATTCCGTAATTCGCCGATGAAATTAGGTTATTTCTACACCTCCTGCCTTATAAAATGCATCTTTATAACAGTGTTTAGTACATGGTTGGGGCCATGAGCCCAGTTGAGAAGGACGTTCGCGAATGAAATAAAAATATCCATTTTATAAGGCGGGGGGTGTAAAAATGATCAAATGTCATCGGCCAAAACGAAAACCCAAGTATAGTTACGTTTAAGCTCCGGATTGGAGGACACCGTAGCAGCTGACAAACGTCAAAAGACTGCAACTAAATCGAAGTATAAATATTGGTTTTGACTGTCAAGACCGACCGGGAGGCAATATTGTGATTCGCGCGGTAATTGCCAGTTGACCCCCGGCCCGGCCCTCACCCTCACCTGCGGGGCCTGTCTGTTCCAGAGCGTGCCTTCGCGTCGCTTCCCGCGCAGGCCGCGGGCGGCGCGGCGAGCGGGCGGGCGAGCAGGGCCGCCAACCTCCGGGCGCAGCCGCCCACGGCCCACGGCGCGCAGCGGAAAACTACCCGTCGGCGGCGGGAGCGGGGGCGGGAGCGGGAGCGGGGCCTCGCCTCGGCGACTCACCCGCTTGCCTGGCGGCCGGCGCCAGCCAGCGCCTCGGAGGCTGAGATTACGGCCCGGCCAGCGCGAGAAGGAAAAGCGGGCGGGCGGCGCGGGGCGCGGGGGCGGGGCCCGCCGTGAGTGACGAGGCCCGCAGTATCGCGCCGCCTGTTATCGCGAGCGGCGCCGGCGGCCGGGAGGCGGGCGAGGCGAGTGCGTGCGAGTGAGTGCGCCAGTGGCCACGAGGAGCGCCAGAGGAAGAGGAGGGGGAGGGGGAGGGGAGGAGGGCGGCGGCCGGACGCGGGAGATGGCGCGGGCAGCGGCGCACGCGGACTCCTCGCTTGACACGCGGAGCGGACGGTGAGTACTCAGTGCCTGACTTTCGCTTTGGGCGCCCTAGGCTGGCAAATGTTTTAGCACCCTTTTAATTCACTTAAATAACAACATTAAAGCTATTTATAATCTTTTGAATAAAAAATTTTTTAACGATATTGGTAACCGACGCAAATATTGTGTGCGTATAAATTATTGATTATACGTATACGTATAAATAATTCTCACCTCGATATCCATGTAATAAATATACAATAATTTTGTATTCATTTTATCAGTATACACCAATGGATAATGAACACTTTCTTTTGTTACAAATATGGAAAGAAATATTTCTATAAAAAGCTTCAAAAGTTCGCGTTATGACATTTTGCATCCGCCGAAATTCGCCCGTCCCCAAAAATAGCGCGCCCCAGGCTGCAGCCTACTCAGCCTATTGGGTAATATGACACTGCCCTTCCACGAGACAGTGTGGGACACGAATTGCACTGCGGGAGATATTTTAAGAAACTAAAGTCAATTAAAGCTCCGTGGTTTATACCGAACCATCAAATTCCAGAAAACTGCAAATGAATACCGAGCTAGAACATATGAAAAAGTAGCAAATCATTTTTATTCTTCCCTCCCCTCGTCTTACTTCGTAATGAAATTCCATCTAGGCCGAATAGCAAACATCCCAAGGAGAATCAAATCCAAATTTCCCAAAGATATGCTTGAACCTCCCTAAACTAATAATATGTAGAATCTTTGCTTTTCCCGTCTAATTGTTTGACAGGCAATCCTAACAGTTCATTCCCCCAAATCAAGAGTAAAATTCAATACCATCTAAAGGAAAACAAATTATATATTTAAGTCAGAGAATTCTATATTTTTCTATTTTCATTTCTATATTTTATATTCAATTTGTCAAGGAAAGTCCAAATCCCAAAAATTCAGAATGTAAAACTGAAATCTCTCGAAAGACCTTAGGTCGAACGAGTAGAAAAAAATTAAAAGAAAAGAAACTAAAGGCCCTTTTGCAAGGCAAACATGAACATAAGCATGGTGTTAACATAAAAGTTAAGACTACGTCCATAAGCGGACTCATTCACAATGCGTTCGCATAAGCGTAGCACGTAAGACGTTAACTTAATAGCTTGCAAGCTTCAAACTTCAGTGCGTATGCTTATGTCAGAAATAAGAAATGAACCAATCCCAGTACGTTAACTCAAAATTGAGTATCGATATAAGTCGATAGACGAACTAACGCAATCCATGGCAAGAGCCCATCATGGGCACGGTTGATATCCCGAAATCGATTCTCACATCCAACCAATAGTAATCTAGAATGTCTCACAGCCAATATAAACTCTTTACTTTGCTTACGCTTATGTTCGACGTTGTGAATACTTCAGTCTATCACTTATGTTAATGCTCACGTCTATGTGTTACGCTAATGCTTGTTTGCATCGTGAATGGGCCTTTACAGACGCGGGAATGAGCAAAGTAGGTGAAACCAGTGCCGAATAATAAATTCAGGAATCCAATGCATAGCCATACCTATTGAATATATGTAAGAAAACATTGTTACGGCAAATTTTTTCAACAATTCTTTATCAGTGTTTGAAAATCTGAATTAAATTAATTTTTTATGTGCGTATTAGTAATGAAATTGTTAACAGTTATCCTTATTTGTTTATAAAAATATACATTTTTGTTGGAAAGCACTTCTTTGGTATGTTATATATTAGCCACTGGATTAAATACTTTAACAAACCCTCGTGCATTTGGGCAGTACGGCTACGTTTCCGACTTTCCTTCTTTTGCTCTATGAGATATATCTCATTCACGACATTCAAAAGACTTCGGGGAGTGTATGTCTGCACGTGGTAATGTTTATGATGTTGCGACGACAACACGGAGTCCTTCCAGGTCTGCTGATGACGCAAACACATCTATTTAAGACTAGACGATAGCCTTGGGCGTCCCGCTTCCAGTGACAGAGCGCAATTGCCTATTCTTTTGCCATTTATTTTTCTCGCAATGTCAACAAACGTTCGACCGGTTGATGCTGAATAATCGTTTCGCATTTGAACTAAACATCGAAAATGCTGAAGGTATATGGTAAAAACAACTTTCCTTATGCTTGTGTGTTGAAGAGGTACGATTCAAAACTTCTGTATCTGTTACATTTCATTTCCGAAATTAATGTAAGCCACGTGCCAAATCGAGGGCGGATTGAATTGTCTCTTCACCCTCCTCACAAAAGTTTAGGAGCATTGCTTCAACTTGTGTATTTCCACTACATAGTCGATTTGTACAGTAGTGCCAATACTAAATCGTTTCTCTTTGAGGTTTTTATAGGCTACTACCGACGTGGTGTCTTTTGGACGGATGGATAGTACATGAGATTCTCACATTCCAATAGTCGAAATCCACAGAAGATAATTTCATCTGAAGCAGCCAATCCTAATCCTCACACATGCGCGTCTTATTTGCTTACGAAATGCGTAGACGTGTGCTCGATTGGAACAGCCTGCAGGTAGAAGGAAGCGACTGTCTTGTGTTCTTATGTCGCCGATGACGATCTTCGCGTGCAAAGGGCAAAGTTCATGGGCGGCTGATGCCCAAGAAAATCGGTTGCTGAACCTGCAAAGTACACAAACGAAGCACGATCATCTGAAGAAGGAATGTTAAAAAGACGCTTAAAGTTTAGTTGGTTTGGTTTTTTCGTGTTTCCGGGCGCGTCAACGGCGTTGGTCATTAGTCCCGTTAGTGTAGTGCATGTTTTTTTTCTCGGGATATGGCGGTGGTCTTCCCTCGCTGGATGGCGAGATCCGGCGCCGACCTACCGTCGGCTAGTGGGGTTTCCCTCTAACCAGGACTCTCCCACTAGCAGGACACCGCCCCAGCCGGGACAAGTTCTAAGCTCCCGAACGGTCTCCCGGAATATGTGATAGTGTAGTGCATGTTAGTGTAATTGTGTGTGTAAGAGGAGAGTATAGGACAAGGAATCGGAAGGACAGATCGCGCGCGGTCCGTGGCCCGTTTGGTAGGGTACTGCTCCGGCATTCGCCTGGTGTTGATCGGAGAAACCACGGAAAACTACCGATCAGAGCAGCCGGCCGCTAGAATTCTCCTCCAGACAGCGACTGAATTCGACCTAGCTGAAAAGCTAGTGTCGAAACTCCTGCCGCCGTCAGGACTCGAACCAAAGACCTCCCGGTCAGAGGCGCTACAGTGACATCATTTGATGCACTGAGCTACCGCTCCCGGTTTAAAGACGCTTAAATACTGACGATATGTTGTAGGCTTGTTTCACGTCGTATCACGTAAAAACTAATTGAAATCTTAATTTTAGTGTCTGCTGAAAGTTCTGCTGATAAATCCGCCTGTAAGGAATATTTTGATTCAGTTAATAGTACTGTTTCTGATATTAAAACATTTTGTCAGGATCCGGCGAAACGTGATAACAGTCGAACCACACTAATTCGACACTCAAGGGAAGAAATTTCTTGAGAATTCTTCTGATGATGGATTTCGAAGGTTTCCCAAGATATCGAGGTAGTAGTGATGATTTTTTGATAACGGGCTCATCTATTTGCATAGTGAAATTAATGCATAATTACCAAAATGGTAGTGAATTGTAGCTGTAAAAGTTGTTCATTGTTCACCTATTGTGCGCCACCTTAAAATCACTAAAAATACTGTTTTTATTTTACTCCGAGGGGGCTACAGCTCAGATTGGGCCATGGTGTAACATCTGCCTACTAACAGTAATATCGAAGTGGTGCTATTTATATTGAAGAAAGGTTTTGCTGTATAGCGTGCATACAGCAATATATATATATATATATATATATATATATATATATATATATATATATATATATATATTATGTGAGACATCTCTGTTTCATTCACAGAATTACACTACTCTGGACGACGAAGACTGCGTATTGAATAAAGAACAAAATATACAATGGGTTTTCAAGCGCCAGTAAAATGAACCACACGATGACGAGCGTTATATAAGTTTTTAGCCGTAATAGTAAAACCTCCAAATTCATTTTCTGGTTTCCTCGAAATCTTGAGTTAACTAAATGAAGGAGAAACGTCGCTATAATTTGGATACTTGTTTTCTCTCATTTAAAGAATTCCTGGAATTTTAAATGCAGGTACATATAAAAATAAATATATTGTAGTAATGCGAATAATCTCATTACCTCATTTTTACAGAAATTTTAAAGAAAAATTACCGAACTTTTTTCTAAATACTAGTCATATCTAGTCTTAAATAAATATAATTATGCAAATTATGTTTTTAATACATTCCATTGCAATTAATCACAAATTAAGGTATTTACATTAAAAATACGCATTTTGAAAAATCTCACGTGAGATTAGAAGGGGGAGGGGGTCAAGTCAAATCTCACGACATCTCACCAAGGGGGAGGGGGAGTAGAAAAACGTAATTTATGCGAATACACCTTAAAAATAATTTGGAGTGGATATTTTCTTAATGTGTTTCAGAAGAGCCTCCATTTCCTTGCCTTTGGTGTCCACAACAAGTTTATTCCTCCGTGAATATTCGCGCATGAACGAATCGTATGCATCCGCACTCGGTCACAAACTGCACATTAGCCAATCTCTATCTCCATCGACTCAGATATTTTTTTAACTGAAATCAACTTTTTTTAAATTAAACGTGTATTTGCAATGTGTTCATGCATGAGAAAAATAAGTAAATTTGTTGATTAGATCTAAATATGTTGAGTAGAATATTAATGTGAGCTTGAAAGATTTAAATTGTCGATACTCGAAACTGGAGTTCTATTGGGAGAGCATCACATCGTAGATCTGTTTCTAAAATTTCGATCAATTCTAGTTGTGTAATTTTCATCACAACACCTCGTGTTGTCGCGGTCGCATTGTGTTTTTTCTTCTTTCTGACAAGCTGCAATTGGCATTCAGGTAATTGAAGTCAAAGAAGATCTACAAATCTTTTTTAAATCTCTTATTCCTGCACTGCTTCAACATCTGTTCCACTCATCTTCCACCCATTGGAATTAGTCGTCTTCCTCGGCATTCATACCATAATATTTTTTGGTAGGCGTCAACCTCCACTTTTTCATTATCATTTATTGTCTTTTGTTAAATTCCCTGAATTGAGTTTTAGATCAACTTGAATGACATCTTACCTCGTCATAAGGTATATCAACCCCCTCAATACTATTAATGTTCTTGGATGAATATTATATGATAATATATACATATCAAGAAGTGGCTGTAATTTAGGAAAGTGATGACAGCGAATTGTGGCTGCTCAGGACGAAAACGAAATGAATGACTTAATAGGGCCATTAAATTGAAATCCGTTTTTCCTAATTACTCACAAATCCAATCTCTTTTTAGGCGGCAAATATTGCTTTTGCAACGGAACAGATACGATCCGACTTGCTGGAGGCAAAGAAAATTAATTTTTCCATGATGCAGAAAAATCAAGGACTTAAGAGATAATTAATTTTCAAGATATAATTAATTGCTTTCAATTTCTAGTCAGTAAAGTGAAAACGACTATCCTTCAAATACTTCTTATTAGTAACAGTAAACATTTGCTTTCTTTGTGCAAAAAGTAACTCATTTGCAATCAAACGTACCGGGAGCAGTAGCTCAATGCATCAACTGATGTCACTGCAGCGAACCGGGAGGTCCTAGGTTCGAGTCCTGACGGAGGCAGGATTTCCGACACTAGCTTTTCAGCTAGGTCGAATTCAGTCGCTGTCTGGAGGAGAATTCTAGCGGCCGGCTGCTCCGATCGGTAGTTTTCCGTAGTTTCTCCGGTCGACACTAGGCGAATACTGGAGCAGTGCCCTAATGAAGTGCCACGGACCGCGCGCGATCTTTCCTTGTCATATCCCTTCCCCTTACACACACACACACGTACACTAACATGCACTACACTACCATATATTCCGGGAGACCGGTCGGGAGCTTAGAGCTTGTCTCTGCTGGAGCGGTGCCCCGCTAGTGCGAGGGTCCTGGTGAGGGGGAACCCCTACTAGCCGACAGTAGGTCGGCGCCGGATCTCGCCATCCGGCGGGGGAAGATGATCGTCATCTCTCGATGAAAAAAATGCACTACACTTACGGGACTAATGACTTGCGGATTGTTGACGCGCCCGGAATCACTCAACCAACCAACCAGCGATCAAGCGTTGTGTTAATAGGGTGTAAATGCGTCTTGGAATAGCAATTGTGTCCTCGCGGGTTTGCACCGAGATTTCTTGCAATGGTCAGAGAATGCATTGGGACTTTTCGTAGCGGTTCTGAAAGAACGAGGTTGCCAGCACTGCGCGCGCACATGTTTGCCCACGTCCGTCACTTGTTCCCCATCGGCATCATCTTCTCCGTATTGTTTTCTTTCTGCCGCCGTGTGTTGATCCAAGCAGGGACGATTTGTTGCCGTTAGAATCCGTCGCCCCTCTAGAAATGTTTGCAGTGTAATTCGGATGAGACGGGGCCCAAACAACCGATCTGTGGAACGGACGCTTCACACGTATTTCCGGCACAATCCACACATTATCGGAAACAATAATATAGGGCCCAAATTCCTACTGGATTTACTACGCGTGTGGAACTGAATGGCTTTATAAATGTCGAAAATAGATTCAATATAAGAATGTGCTACTCTTTGCTTTACTATGAGACCCTTTGGGAAATATGCCGATATTTACTTGTTACTAGACCGATATTTACTTGGAATAGAAATTCTATAGTCCAAATGAAGATAGATTACAGGTCAATACTCTCTTATTGCATAAAATGTATTCCAGAGATAATGTAAAACTATTTTGCTATATTGAAGATTATTGTTTTCTGTGTTTTTATTGTTTGGTATTCCTTTGCAGCTCATGTATTAAGACAAATCTCCCATCTCGATCGGGTTTTTGTCCAGTTTCCCTGATCCATTGAGCAAACGCTGAGATGGCACCTTGATTTGCTTCTGGACGTAAATATAGCTTCGCTATGCGCACGTTTTGTTGAGCTTTCCTTTTGCTTGTAGTGGTAGTAGTGCTTAGGGTGAGTTTCTATTTTGTTAGCAACACAGAAAAATCAAATTGCAGTTTGTTTACCGTTACAAATAAGTTTTCTGTAACACGGAAACGAAAATATCTAGTTTTTGAAATGTTAATCTCGCGCTTTTTAAAATTTATTATTATTATTATTATTATTATTATTATTATTATTATTATTAATAATAAAAATAAAAGTATTAAAGGGAGTATCCCATGGTGACGTCTTCGCCAGGCGGCGCTTCACAGGTCAGCGTGGCGTAGGCGTAGGCGCGGGCGCGGGCGCCACCGCGACCTCCCTGATAAGAGCCGGGCAAATGGCAACGCCGCCGTCCTGCCCGCGGCCCCAGACAGTTGAACGCTTCACGTCTCCCCGCTCGCCAGCCCGCCTCCTTGCGAATGTCAACCTCGAGGGGGCACAGCGCCCACAGAGGAAGGAGTGGGAACGGGTGTTTAAATCGACGGGCAATTGCGGTGTGCGAAATGGATTTGCAATAACTCGGCTCGGTTTCAACCAAACGGTTTATTGTTCCATAACCAACAGACGCGCTGTCTGGAGGAGAATTCTAGCGACCGGCTGCTTTGATCGGTAGTTTTCCGTGGTTTCTCCGATCAACACCAGGCGAATGCCGGAGCAGTACCCTACCAAACGGGCCACGGACCGCGCGCGATCTTTCCTTCCTCTTTCTTGTCTTATCCTCCACACTAACATGCATTACACTACCACATATTCCGGGAGACCGGTCGGGAGCTTAGAGCTTGAATTTCGATAATGGTATATTATATTTTGGAGATATTAAGCTTAGACGGCAACGATTCACCAATATTATAATATTGAGAATGGAAAGTAGAAAGACAAAAAATATGTAATTACATAAAAATACGGTCTAGCTATGACACGCCTTGATACCATGTTCGTGACTTTCGCCAAAGCCGAACCGTATCGCCTTCGCGATTTCGTGCGAGTCAGATGAGCGGCAACGTTGGACCCTAGCTATGAGGAAGTAAACAAATCCTCGCAAGCCGATTGCTTCAGAGCAGGTCACATGACGTACCACAGCATGTGGCGAGAGAACTGTCAGAGTCGCTTATACGCTGCCTATATTGTAGGCAAATCCGCCCGCCCGCCCGCCCGCCCGCTCGCCCGCCTGCCCGTTCGCCCGCCCGCCCACTCGCCCACCCGCCCGCCCACTCGCCCACTCGCCCGCCCGCTCGCCCGCCCGCTCGCCCACTCGCCCACCCGCCCGCCCACTCGCCCGCCGCCCGCTCGCCCCCCGCCCCCGCCCACTCGCCCACTCGCCCACTCGCCCACTCGCCCACTCGCCCACTCGCCCCGCCCGCCCACTCCCGCCCCCTCGCCCGCCCGCTCGCCCGCCCGCCCACTCGCCCACCCGCCCACTCGCCCGCCTCGCCCACTCGCCCGCCCTCCGCTCGCTCGCCCGCCCGCCCGCCCGCGCCCGCCCGCCGCCCGCTCGCCCGCCCGCCCGCTCGCCCGCCCTCGCCCGCCGCCGCCCGCCCGCCGCCCGCCCGCCCGCCCGCCCGCCCGCCCGCCCGCCCGCCCGCACGCTCGCCGCGCACGCCGCCGCCGCTCGCCCGCCCACTCGCCCGCCTGCCCGCCCGCCCGCCCGCCCGCCCGCCCGCCCGCCCGCCCGCTCGCCCGCCCGCTCGCCCGCCCGCCCGCCCGCCCGCCCGCTCGCCCGCCCGCTCGCCCGCCCGCTCGCCCGCCCGCTCGCCCGCCCGCTCGCCCGCCCGTTCGCCCACCCGCTCGCCCACCCGCTCGCCCGCCCGCCCTCCCGGAACATATCGCGGCTCCCTCGCTCGCGGTGAAGCCTCGTTCTCCTGCAGACGATGTTTCTCTACGTAATTACGAAAGTTTGTTCCATGGTTTTCAAAGGTTTCTTGCGTCTGGAGGGTTTTCTTCACGAAGTAACTCGGAAAAGTATGCTTTGGAGATGATGGAATATATTGGGTTTAAAAAAGAAATTTAGGAACGTTTATTTTGTACGAGAATAATGAAGCCTGTAACTATCACGAGACATATCCTTAACGCGTATTAGAAAACTGTTCGGAAAGTATATTTCGATATCTAGTTGTTTTTTTATTCTAAGTTAGATTATTAACCAAATAATGCGTCAAATATGATAAATAATAAAAAAAATATTTGCCTTCAAAAATATCAATTGAGAGGATTTCCTTTAAAATAATAATAATAATAATATAAATAATAATAATAATAATAAACACATAAATAAATATAATTTACGGCCTACGCCTAGGCACTAACGGAGTTCTAAAAAGGGTTCGAGAATGCATTCTGCAGAAGCAGAAGGATCTGTTTGAGAAAGCAGCAATCTTGTGGAATTCTATCATTTGTAGCCTATTGGATTTATTTGCTCATATATTGTAATGTCACCTGGAGTGACTCCTACGTAATCTATGGTTGCTGTGATGACTATCAGCGCCATTGCTGGTTCCGCCGATTTTGCATTAAAGTCAGAGAATTCCTGATAAAGAACAGTCCATACCAAACGTTTGCATGCTATGTTCACTTGAACGAAAGGAAGTAGCCTCGATTATAACAGTAACATTTCCAACAGCTTGAGTTGTTCATTTGAACTAGTTTGTATCACAATATTTACGTCATTTTTCTTTACGGGGGCATTTTTGAATCAATTTAAGAGAGTTTTATCGATCATTTTTTGTGATGTTTTATGTCACAAAAATTCGCCCCCTAATTACACTGCTCAACTGTGATTTTGTTAAATTGCTAACTCTAGCTGATTATTATGTATTTAGCTACACTAAAGCACACAAATTGCCCAACGGGCTCAGTTTTCGAACTACTAAAACAATATATGAATCGAATGTACTAAAACTATATATGAATCTTCATAACAGTGATAAGCACATGTTTGAGGCCATGAGCCCCGTTAATAAGGAAATTTCGCGAATGAATTAAAAATATTCATTTTATAAGGCGTGAGGTGTAAAACTGATCAAATGCCATCGGCCACGTTACGAAAACCCAAGTGATAGTGCACGCGGACTGAAAGTAAGGGGCACTGAAGAGCAGCGTTAACTTTTGTACGGACGGGAATGGCAAGGCGGGGAAGAGATTGGAGGAATGGATGGCGGATGAAAAGAGAATGGAATGACTAGGAAAAAGGATGAACGACATGACCTGATAGTTCATAGTTGGCAATTTCCTTTCAATTTCTTGGTATATCTTTGACGTTTTCATAAGTCATTGGCATATTGTATAATTTTATCTTACGGTTTATATGGCGAAGCGTAGTGACAGGCAAAATTGGGCAACGTGCATTAATGTGTATGCTTTAGTTTGAAGAGATACACGATTGTAGTAGACTCGTGAGTGAGGGGAGAAAACGAAGGCAATAAATAGACAAATTCGAAGCTAGGCAAAAATGATTCAGTGTTGTCGAGACGGATTCGAGGACACGGGGGGATGAGTAAATTAGGAGCATCTGCAAAATACTGCGATGTATACTTAAGAGTTAACGTGTGTGTATATGTGTAGGAGGATGCTGCACAGAGATGTGGATGTGACAATATATTAAACGGACCTGAATATTTTCGTAGAGGTGGAGGGCAGAGAGGGAGGAGGAAAGGATGATGCGACTGGAGTGGTACAGCGAAAAGCGGAACGGAGGTATTATGCGCGCACGCTTTCTTCAGCCCCGGAATATCTACCCCCACTCCTTTACCAACATTTGTTGACTTAAGAATAAATGATAGAAACGAGCGTTGTTGGCAAAATCTGATTATCAGAACTGTTCACTCTCATGTAATAGAAATTATTTGGTATCGTAAACCGAGTTTCAGGTTTGATGTAATATTCCTGTCGTCAAAATAACTAACCCCCCCTCCTCTCGCACCTGGCGAAGCGAGGGCTCAAGTAAACGTGCGCGGATAATACACGATGAAGTAGTCGGGGATGAGGGGGGGGGGATTCGGCGGCGACATTGTGGTAGAGGCAGGCGAAGTGACTGTGGCCATAGAGTAAAGATGTATAAAGATGTACCTCTGTAGTCTATGCTGTGGCAAAAGTGAGTGGCAATGACAGAACATATGGGAGAATTGGCCAGCAAGCCCACGGAGCAGGGATGAAATTTTGAGAAATCAACGTGTGGGGGCGTATTCGAGGAGGGTGGAGTATGAGCAAAGTAACGACAATGCTTCATCTGACGAAAGCATAATGAAATGAGGGACACCAGTGGCGGAGATTGACCAAGAAACTCACTGGCAGTGCTGGCATGCGGAGGCAGGCCTCCGAGTAATTGAATCGGATTAGCTCGCGATTAGATCGCTCCTTCGGTTATCTCCCATTCAAACGACGGAGGAAGAAACGGAATCGGTGGAATCGGAGGTTCGGTTCCACTCGTTCACATGGCGAGACCCGTTCCATTTTACTGGGCAAATCACAATGTCCTTACGTATCTGTTGCCTATCGGTCTTACCTTGACATTATAACGCGTAGGCAATAAAGGGCCAAGTAATGTAGACGTAGAATTTGTCTGCTTCTCTTATCTATTTTACATATTGTATTAGAATGTAATAATAATAATAATAATAATAATAATAATAATAATAATAATAATAATAATAATAATAATAATAATAATTTGTAATGGTACAGCACATGTCATGAATAACAAGTTAAATTACAGACTCTTACTTCACTTTACTAATTGTTATTTTGATACATAATAATATATAGCCACCCTGCTAGAAATCGTATCCTGGGGAAGTTAGACAAAGGGCGCGGACATGCGTAGGAGTCAATATTCCGGGAGACAACGCTCGATGGGTAACCAGAGCCACATCTTCTCAGGAGGGGTTTTTTCCTCATACTCGAATGTGTTGATCAGACATTTCTCCCCATTCATGAGCCTTTCGCGTTATGAACATATCCCCGCCTGTTTCAAGGAAATACACGAGAATGGAAAATGTGAGATATTTTGAATTGAAGCGTCAGATACTTGAACATGTGAATATTCCAGTAGTACTTTAGGGAGTCTAACGATAAATTTGAAGCTACATTGGATATTTTGAAAAATAAACTATTCAAATAAATATTTTGTAAATACAGTATTTGCTTACAATGAAAATGAACTAAAGGACGGAATAATAATTGCATTACTGTATTTACGACGTTAAGAAAATAATGGGCACAGAACATACACAAAACAAACACATGCAAATAATTTACATGGAGCAATGAATTAATGTGTCATTCCCAAACATGGCATAATCTATTCACCGAGCTGAAACGTACTATGTTTCACTACTACTGCACATCTTCCTATAAATACATGGTATTTTAAATTTGGCAAATGTTAGTCCTTGATTCAGTTAGTTTAGCTAACCAACCAAATTACACTTCCTGAAAAGGTAAAACATTAAATAAAATTGAATATCGCGTTGTAGAATTCGGAATAATTCTGGTTCAACATTTTTAAATTGGGCGCAATCATGTTCTCTTCATATAACCTCACAACCAACTCGGCGGAAAGGCCATGCCTATCGTGACAATGAAGTCATCGGCATTTCGGAATGCCCAGAAGAACCAGAGAAGTTTCATTGGAACTTTTGCAAACGATGGAAAGTGCGGATAGTAATTCTCAGTCCTGCCGCTAGAGTCCCTTGATCTGCAGCACTGCTCAATGCGTTCACGATCATGCTACATCTTGCGACAGGACTGAGAAAGACGCAAAAAGTCGTGCCGAATTCCATCTTGGAGATACTACCCTTAGCCGCCACGTTAGATAAACCCCTGTATAATCAAGTGATTCCGGGCCTGTCAACAGCTTAGGTCATTAGTCCCGTAAGTGTATTGCGTGTTTTTCCTCGGGAGATGGCGGTGATCTTCCCCCGCTGGATGGCGAGATCCGGCGCCGACCTACCGTCACGTAGCGGGGTTTACCCCTAACCACGAAACCACCTAAAAACGAAATCATCATCGAAATATAATCCGAATCATTAAAAGTCAGTTAATATTAAATGCATCCGAACGCCTCAACTGTAATTTTTAAAATTGTAAATTAATTAAAGTGGTTAGGCGGAAGAGCAGGCCTTAAGGCCTGAGCCTCGCCACAAATAAAGACAATTTTATTATTATTATTATTATTATTATTATTATTATTATTATTATTATTATTATTATTATTATTATTATTATTATTATTATTATTATTATTATTATTATTATAGGTGCGTAGTAGTATGTTGCAGCAGCACATTGAACCGTCTGAGTCGCCTATATGCTGCCAGTGCTGTAGCGCGTGCGTTGGTGGGGTCGGGTCGGGACGCACAAAAGGAACAAGGAGCGGACACGGCGGCGGCGGCGGCGGCGGCGGCGCGTGCATCGTCGTCGGCCGAGGAGCGCGGCCGTCGCTAACGAGCTTCGTCCGGTGCTCCGCCGCCGCCGCCGCCGCCACGGCCAGGCGCTCGCTGGCCGCCGGCCGCGGTAGCGCGTCGGCGGCGGCGGCGTCCGCCCGCGGCCCCAACACACCGCGTCGCCGCACACTGCTTGAACCCTGCCCGCAAGGGCAACATTCTTCATGTAGTGTAACGTCGCAGCATTTCAGTAGCCATCGGACCGGGAGCGGTAGCTCAGTGCATCAACTGATGTCACGGCAGCGCCTCTGACCGGGAGGTCCTAGATTCGAGTCCTGACGGCGGCAGAGTTTTCGACACTAGCTTCTCAGCTAGGTCGAATTCAATCGCTGTCTGGAGGAGAATTCTAGTGGCCGGTTGCTCTGATCCGTAGTTTTCCGTGGTTTCTCCGATCAACACCAGGCGAATGCCGGAGCAGTACCCAACCAAACGGGCCACGGACCGCGCGCGATCTTTCCTTCCTCTTTCTTGTCCTATCCTCTCCCCTTATACACACACACTTACACTAGCATGCACTACACTACCACATATTCCTGGAGACTGGTCAGGAGCTTAGAGCTTGTCCCGGCTGGGGCGGTGTCCCGCTGGTGGGGGAGTCCTGGTTTGGGGGAAAACCCACTAGCCGACGGTAAGTCGGCGCCGGATCTCGCCATCCAGCGGAGGAAGATCACCGCCATCTCCGGAAAAAACATGCACTACACTAACGGGGCTAATAACCAAAGCAGTTGACGTGCCCGGAAACATCAATCAATCAATCAATCAATCAATCAATCAATCAATCAATCAATCAAACGGGCACGTTCGATGCAGCTGATAAAAAATGTTGTTCTTCACCTGTCGTACAGATCTGAAGTCTCCTACCCTGTTCTGTCACATGGCAATTCAGTTCCAAATGTATAAACGCGTTTAAATATTCCTATAGTTCTTGAAAATCATGAATTTTATTCTGAAAAGAGAGACAACACGGAAATCCACATTTATGAATGAATTGCAAAGTATATTAATCTAACTTCTACAAAAATAGTAATATTGAGAATGTATAGAGATTTTTGCCCCAGGCAATGTCGTTTGTAAAAAATCAGCTCCTTAAAAGAAGTCATAAGCAATACAATTTTTTGAAAACACCAGTAATTTTCTCGTAAATTGCGTTTGAAATTTATGGAATTAAAAGTTCTCTTCGCTTAAAAGTATGGCAGCAGTCTTGTTTTCGTTGAACTCTCCATATTTTCGAAAATTGTAAGAACTTATCATTTGGAAATCAGGAAATGGAAGATTTTTGTCTTAAATAAAATCTGTTCTAGAAAATCAGCTCATTGAAACCGGCCATGTACTACATTAGTTTGGAAAAACTAGTAGTTTTTGAGAAATTTCTGCTTGAAATTTATGAAATATATACTGGTGTCCCACAAGGGGTCACGATAAAAATCTCCGAAGAGAAATGGATGAAAAGGGTATGGAAAATAATTTAATTTTAATTATAATTTACTTTTGAAATGTCCAATACTAATTCAATTTTTACTCTATTCTACAATTTGTATTTGAATTTAAATTAGTGCAATTAGGGTTTTCACTTAAAAATACGATTTAAGTGTAATATGAAAGAAAAATTGAAAAACTGAAATCCATAATTTTGTACGAACTTTTATTACGTTAATTTTATGTTACCTCCGTGCGCTCAGTGGGCAACATTGCGGCGATGGATATTTGAGAAGTTCATTGTTGAGCGACGATATAAAGGGAAAGATAAGATAAAGCGGTTTTACTTATATGTTACTGATACAATGTTCTCTACATTCAGTAAAAGGATATATTCAACTTTATTAAGGTCGGGAAAATGGTATATACAGATATACATCAGGTAATGAAATCGTCGTTTCAAATGCATTTATAATGCGGTATATTGTATGGCCTTTAATTCTAGATGTTTAAATTATATACAGGCAAGCAATTTTCCTTGCTAGATTGTACGATGTACTAGAAATAATGCAAGCAATTACGAATAATGGGAGAATGTATGTGCTCTTGTAGCACCATTAGTTTCTTAATTAAATGTGTTCTTGAAAATTAGTTACTATTTAAATTAGATAATGCGCAAGTTTTTCAAAATATGAGTCGTTTTCGCGCAATTTTGCGTGAAATAAAAGCAGTTTTAAAAACATTATTTTCTCGAAAAGAGCTGAAACTTTTTTCTTGTTTTTTTTTCTCGGAGAGAAGAAAGTACCCTTATAAAAGAGGCGCAGGTCCGATGTTAGTTGAACTTTGTAAATGTTTGAAAATTGTATTACAAGTAACACGAGAAAGTTTACGTTCTTATAGATACAGTAGTTTCATTTCATGACAAGGTCATGTTTCGTAATATTTTAAATTTACGTACGGTCAAAACAATAAACATTTTTTTCATTGTGTTTGAACAATCAAGCTGAGTGATCCATTTACTGGTTCATGTGCTTCAATCTATTTTATTGAAGAGAATGCTTCTGAGGTCAAGATTGTTTCTGATATCAATGTGTCCTCTTTTAAGAACAATTAAAATTCACCTATGCAATGGTTGACTAAGCAAATGTTTTGAAATCAAAAGTACTTTCATGTATTCTGAAATACCGGTTAATACGACAAAGACGAATAGGACTTGAAAGACATGAAAAATATTCCAAATTCTTGAATTTATAAAACTCAGTTCTGTGAATTTTCTCTTAGTTACTGTCACATTTTGGAGGGTTTCTGCGAGTTTATCTTATAGCTTTTCTTGATTTTAGTTCTAGAGAGGGATCGGTTTGCAGCAGCAAACTTTAGAAATGGAAATAAGCCAGTGACACACAATGCAGCCTAGGAACAATAAGAAAGTGCTAGGCCCGTGCATCAACCCAAAGAAATCGGCTTTAAATTCAAAACCTAAATTCCTGTGTTGGCATATTTGAGGGTTTCTGTAACATCAGGGAAACAATTTCGATAGGACACAATAGGAAATTTCGTAGCGGAATATCTGTTTTTCAGAATTTGTGACCAAGTTGAAGAATTGTTCATCTCATTTGTTATCAACAAAAACAAAAGACAATTTTTTCAGCAGATTTTTATTTCGTAATCTGCTTTAGACGATGTTGCCATCATCATGTTGAAGAGATGTCGGTTGACTATCAGTTATCTTTGCCGCGCTGTATTTTGACAGTACACTGACTTTGGACTTTGGCCATCTTTTCACGTGAATGATAATGGTAACAGTGTCAAAAATCATAATCATTTCTTTCTGAATTGTGAAAATGTTCACAAGTTGGTCTTATTTTTAGGATTTTGATATTCAGAAATACATTGGCGTGTAATAATATTTTCTGCTCAGAAAAGCAGGATACCATGACCCTAGAAATTAATATGATTTGATTCTGTAAGTGTTATTTTATAATTTAGCGTGTGTGTGGTCTTTAAGAATCTGGACAAATTCGCCAGAACTTGGATTCCTGTAAAATACCGTTTCCTATTGTAAGAATATGGTTTACATCTTTCTGTCGAGAAATAGTCTAGTTTTTCATCTTTCTATTCTGTCTGTTCTACCAAATTTGTATGCATATGGGACAATTACAAGGGGATGTTTCTCTGAGAGGGACCGGCTTCATCATTACGAAATAAACATGACAGTAAGTGGCACTAATAGTGTCCTTCTCAAGTTAGATTGATCGTTTCTGCTCAGTAATGCGTAATTGCTTCGGAACGAGTTGATTGCGTAATTCGACCGGCGCCTTGTTTACCACAGGTATCTTATTTCGACTGATGGAACTGATTAAGACAGTCGATAAGTAGAACATCTGACACACAATACAAATGAGTCGTGAAGTGCTCACGATGAAAGATGTGAGAACAGAAAGTCCAACAAACAACATGTTTCGAAAGGTCACTCTGATTTGATCTGTTCTAGTTTCGTACGTACTCCAATGGAACAGAATCGGTAAAATGAATGAGGCCTGGTACAAAAGTAAAAAAAAAAAAAAAAAAGTAGTCTGTGTCAGGCAGCCGTGTGGCATTGTGAGACGGATCTAGGTTACCTCTACGCACATTCATTCACTCAGTTTGAAAGTTTTCTTTGTCCGTTTAGTAGTTTCCATTTCAAGAAACATGCGGAGAGGACAAGAATGCATTTCGTTTTTTCAAGACCAGGAGCCTTCCATTGCGTTCTTCACTCGACCACGTGCTCGTCCAAGAACAAGAAATAAAGTATAATTGCAAATGCACTAGACTGCCGAGTCTTACAATAGTGAGGTTGGATTAAATAATTATGTGGTAATGTTATCCACTGCTTAATGACATGTTACCAAAAACCATTTCAATGCAAAATACAACACCGCGAGTACAAGTGTAAAGAAGTGCTACAAAACGCCAAAACTTAATTTTTAGAATTCCTTGTTTTCAAAATGCGAGTTTTTAAAATTTAAAATTCTGAATTATACCATTACTATTCAAGTAATCTAATTAATTACTAGTTGGAACCCGTCAACATTTGAGGGTTCGATTGGAGATGAATGTAAAATACTGTTCCCAGACTAATGTTCACCAAAGCAAATTCTTAAATAGGAAGAAGAAAGAGTAAATTTCTCTTATTTAATGATTACTTTTGCATCTCTGAAGATAGGCTCGAAGGCAAACTTATTTTTCCATTAAAACAACACAGAGTAAACAGATTTGCAGAATTTCTCTCGCAAGAGAAGTACAAAGCAGAACCAGACATTTCGTAAATAATGACTCAATAGAAAACGAAATTACGAGTACTTCACTATCACGACATGTGCAGTTTCTCTTTCCCTACGTGCATTTACGTTCCGTTTGCATCTTTTTGGGCACGTGTTCAACGATTAGGAATGCGCCATAACCTCTTCATAACCTCACTTCTTCAGTAAAACAGAACAAAACCCACTGTGCGATTGTTCTCAACGAAATACACCACGAAAACAAATACATGCAGTACCAAAATGCAAGTATTTCACCTGAATCAAAACCCTGACGAATTAAAAAACAATAAAAGCAGCGTGAATTGGTATTAATATCTATCAATATAATCATATCTATCGATTACTGAAACAGAGAGCCTTTGGAAGAAAATAATTGTTTTCCTTGAGACCTACTATTAAAGAATGCTTTATTTAATTTACACCGTAAATGCTGGTGAATCAACACACTCTCTGATAACACATCATGGGATGACATTGTTTCATTCAAAAGAAAAAGAAATACAATCGGTTCAGTAGAAGCTCGAAAAAAAGCCAAGTCCAAATACCTTATTTTTTTTAAAATTTAGATTGATATTTCTTGAGAGGTAAAAGCCGCCTGATCGTATTTTTTGTTTAATTATATTCACCAAATGATGAGGCAAGTTAGCAATTGTGGACACTCTTCCAAGAATGCCTGGGACATCATTAATTCAATCTGAACGAGAAACTTGATAAATTACGCTTGGTTAAAAAGACGAAAGTGGGGGTACAGAGTGCTTCCATTACCTTATTTGTTAATCCACCCTGCTATCTTCCGTAATAACTCATAAATCACCCCGCGGCCACCTCCAGAGAGCAGTGGGCAACGGGACCGATTTGGTTGGTTGGTTAGTGATTCCGGGCGCGTCAACAGCGTAGATCATTCATCTCGTAAGTGTAGTGCATGTTTTTTCTCGGGAAATGGCGGTGATCTTCCCCCGCTGGAGGGTGAGATCCGGCGCCGACCTACCGTCAGCTAGTGGGGTTTCCCCCTAACCAGGACTCTCCCGCCAGCGGGGCACCGCCCCAGCCGGAACAAGCTCTAAGCTCCCGACCGGTCTCCTGGAATATGTGGTAGTGTAGTGCATGTTAGTGTAAGTGTGTGTGAGGGGATAAGGACAGGACAAGGAAGAGGAAGCAAAGATCGCGCGCGATCCGTGGCATGTTTATTAGGTTACTGCATTCGCCTGGTGTTGATCAGAGAAACCACGGAAAAGTACCGATGAGAGCAGCCGGCTGCTACAATTCTCCTCCAGACAGCAACTGAATTCGACGTATCTGACAAGCTAGTGTCGAAAATCCTGCCGCCGTGGGGAGTGTAACCTAGGACCTCCCGGTCAGAGGCTCTGCAGTGACATCTGTTGATGCACTGAGCTTCCGCTCCCGGTAACGGGGCCGAGCTGTAGGGAGCGAGACCCTTGTCTATTCGATGGCCGCCGGCGCTTCCTGGAAGGCTGCTGGTCTTCCTTCGCCCGGATATCGTCGCAGAAGCCCCCCCCCCCGCCCCCCCCACTTCCCTCACTCCTCTCTTCAGCTCTTCCACCCCGCCCCTCCCGCCCCGCCCCGCCCCGCCCCGCCTCGCTCTTCCCCGCCCCGCCCCGCCCCGCGCTGCGTCGGCGTTCCCGGAACGTCGTCAATGGCCGCCCACTGTTCGGGCGGCGCCGGCGCCGCGTTGTGCTAAGCGGCTCCCCCCCCCCACACACACCTCGCTGGCGCCTTTTCTTCGCAGCATTCGGCTCAACTCGCAAGAACACGACACGTGCCCTCACCTCAACCGCAGGGCGTCAGTCCCTACACCTGGTACAGACACATGCTTGTACCTCATATTCAAAAATACAGATTTTTGATAATTTCCCATTGTAACGTAACACATGCAATATTTTTGAAGATGTTATAAATAATTTTAAATTGACAAATACAAATAAATTTTAAATTCAGTGAAAATGAAAAAAATCTTTATGACAAAACATCCTCTGGTCTCTACGTCTACATCTCTACTTCCGCATCCTAAAAAGATTCTACTTGCAGCACTGTATCTCACTGACCGTGTTTTCGAGAATGGCAGTTGGCCCTTAGTTGGAAGGCGGAGTGTGAGAAACGATGACTGAAATTTCATTTCGATAAAGCGACTCCACCGCTTGCAGTTTGTAGGCATTCTTTTGTATTGTGTTGTAGTAGTTTGTTATACGTGAACATTACGCTTCTAGAGTTCTTGCAGGCGAAATGTAGACTCGCCGATACTAATAGTATATGAGAAGTATTTCATTAAAACTCATTCAAAAGAGTATGTTTTATTCGTCAAGCACCAATAATTTCTTCTTGACTCTGGGACATGAACCCTTAAGGGATAATGACACGAATGTGCGAGCGTACTGTATCATAAAGAGTGATTTCAAATAATTAAAAGAAATAGTTCAGGAAAAAAAACTGTTGAAATAATAATATTCGATGCCAATTTTCACTCTGTGAACGATAATTAAAATGAAGGAGGTGCATGAAATACAGAAATCACAAGCGTATCTCACGATTTGAATAATTAATAATTATCGTAGTAGTAATACTCGGATCGCGTGCGATTCTTCTTAATTCCCTCTAAGAGGATTTTCAAAGTAGTTGGATTCCAGCCTTGATTTTTTGAGTTGGGAAGGAATTAGGACAGTGGTAGGACAGTAGTTACGGACATTTCACAGGAGTTGGACAAGCCCGTCTGAAGGAGTGAAGCTCGTTTTGTCGGAACAATTTTCACATGAGATTGTCTGGGAATCGAACCCGGACCTTGATGAAAGGCAACCGACTTTTGCTCTGAGTCCCGAGTTGGCTGTTTACTATGACATGCGATACTAAATATTTGTGCATTTTGAAAAACTAAACAAAACATGCCAGTTCTCTTGGAACTGCTTGTTGAATGATTAATTATTTCGTGATACCGAGTCGTCAAGAGCTCAGGCCATTAGTCCCTTAAGTGTAGTGCTTGTTACCACGTCGTGGTGGTGGTGGTGGTGTTCTCCCTCCGCTGGGTAGAGAGGTCCGGCGCTGACCTACCCGGCGGCTTGTGGGGTTTTCCCCTCCAGGTATCTCCCACCAGCACCGGTCAAACTCCCGTCTGATCTCGTGCCATGCGAGTAGTGTTGGTTGTGTGATAGTGTGGTGCAAACAAGTGTAAGTGTATGTAAGCAAGGTTTGAAAATAAGGCAGAGAAGAGGAAGGAAAGATCGCGCTCAGTGTGTGTTCCGTTTCTTAAGGAGCTGCTTTGGCATATAGTGCAGTCGATAGGTCATTTTATCTTGCAAAAGGTGAGGTAGAAGACTTTATTTTGCTTTTATCTTTATTAGTAAGAATCCCCAGTTTTCGAAGTAGTACGGGAAAAAGTTTGAGTAGCTATAAAACCACACTTTCGGGAATTTTTTTGTCACAAGTTTTTGGTACTCAGTCGAACAGACGTCACTATAACCAGTGACGTTTGTTGGATACTCTACGACCAACAAGGTCAAATTGTTCTCACGATAGCGACTAACAAACTGGATATTGTTATCCGGGATTTCGAGAAAAAAAATGTTTGCTTGTAGATGTTGCTGTGGCTAGCGATCGAAAAGTCGTAACCAAGGAAGCAGAGAAGCGACTTAAATACAAGAGAATGGAAATCAAGATCAGCCGAACGTCGGACATAAAAACACATGTCCCGACCGGTATCGGAGCTGTGGGATTTGTTCCGCAAAATTTGTTTAAAACTTCCCAGTCTTCCAGGTCATTCAAACGACTGGGAAGTGCAAGACGTTGCTTTGTTGGGAACAGCCCACATTTTGGGTAAAGTATTGTATAGGCACCGTCAGTCCCTAGATCTGCTCCTTGGGACCCAGGTTGCAACCCGGAATAGAGTTTCAATCAACAGACTCATAATATCTTTAGTCGTGAATTTAAGAAGATGAAACCAACGTCGTTTTTGCTTTAAAATGGTTGTGATGTAAGTAAATCTACGCCTACTGCTACTATTATCAAACCTTTCAGAATTTAACTTCAGAAAGTATTAAAAACATTTGTATTCAATCGCTTTTTAGACATTAGGAATACAAAAATACTGCATTAGAGATACGATTAGTTACTTGGGGAAACGCCGTTTCAACAAATGCATTCCGGGAGAAACGCAGTGTGGGATCTTTCTGCCAGAAAATGTTACAGACATCTTACGTCAACATACAAGGCCCACAAAAGGCACGCTACTTTCTGAGAATCGCTAGTTGGTAGCATCTCAACGCCTCCGAATGGACATGACTCACAGTGAAATGAAATGACATCCAAAGCTCAAATAACGCACTTCCTGTAATTTTCAAGACCGAAGAATTTCAGTCGTTCATTAAAATGCTTATTATGCAAAATACAGATTAGAAATGATTCGATCGGTTTTAGAAATGAACAACAGATCTAATCTTTGAGATGGATGGCAAAAATGGATTCGTGCAATCTTTTCCGCTTTTGAAGTGAGGCTGCAACACTTAATAAAAGATTACAGGTGCATGGCATTATGATATGCTTACATTTTTTTAAGCGTATTATTTTATGTTTATTTTCAATGTATTCAAATTTACTTTCAGTAAATTGTTTGTTACAAATTATTTTTCATTTACACCGAGTATCACATAAATATGTATTTGAACCGGAAAACAACTGTGTAGGATATGTTCTCTGTTAAACCTTTGAAGATTTACTTTACTATTAAGCATGGAGATGGCTAAACCTTTTGAAAGCCTGTGTTGAAGGGCGGATGGTAGGTGATTTTTCGATCTTGACGTAGTGTCAGGGTATATGTACCAGTTACAGGGTACGTTAGCCATTTGACGGAGGTATTTTGATTCAAATTTACGAAGAATGGATTGTTGGATGTCTGGCAGAAACCACAGCTGCTTTGCGAAGTTCCATACTGGTCGGGAAGTTGCTTTGTAGAGGAGTACTTAGTTTTGTACCTTGTGTAGATCACTGCATTTCTAATTTCCTGAAATTATTGGTACATTGCAGTTCTTTTCTGATAATACTTTAATTGGATTATTGAAAATGAAGCGTTTAGTTGATTCGTTCAAACGCGTCTTTTCAATAAAGTTCTCATAGCCAAATGTTGAGAGATCCGACTAAAAAACCATAAGTGCAAAAAACGGCACGTTATTAAATCAAACGATCCATTTTAATGTATGAGTATTGTACGTATTTATCGGCAGGTAAGACAATGGATGGATCTCAAAAAATACCCCCCAAATACGAGGTCGTCTAATTGGACGGATACAAAAACGTTTTTCACATTCATCTGAGGCTAATGGTTTCTGAAGTACTACGGCCTCACTTTTGTTGTTGAGAAGTTCGTCATGTGGTCCCATTCTGTATCTTCTTCTCGAAACGTTTTAGTGGTAGTACATACATGTTCGTGATTCGGCGCGCCCTTCCACAGTCAAAACGCAACAATGATGAAGGAGGCTTTTCCTTTATCGTAATTGTACAACAACGCCCGAAGGCCCTGATTAGTGTGAACGATTGGCAGAAGCCAGTGCTGCCAGTTGTCAGAAATACTGATCTATCCATAGGGCTTCCAGGGTAGTCTTATAGGACAGATGTATACCAAAACTATTAAACCTTAACGAAAATGTATCTCGTCTTATATGAAGGTCGTTCTTTGTGCAGAAACATACGGTAGTTTTAAGATTATTTTTGCATTAGAGGGGCGATTTTCATGGAAAGGAGATTAGTAGCCATTTGATATAAAGAAACGTGTTGTCTACTTACATTACTATTTTACAATTCTATATTACGTTTTAATCAAACCAAAAACAACAAACTTTGTTTCTGCCAAATTGAAGGTGACCGAAAAAGTTTTACTCGATGATTCGGATAACAAACATTGCATGTCAAAACGTTTCAGCATATCTCACAGGGGCCCGTTTGTTATATATATATATATATATATATATATATATATATATATATATATATATATATATATATACACATTGTATATCTTCTGAAAAAACGTAATTATAGTTCCAACGTTATTACATGAACTGCAAATGATTGGAGTTGAATATTTTGTCTATTGTATCACAGAATTAACAGTTCCACATCTGGCAAGACATTGGTGATGTGAAGTGACGAATTTTGAAGTGGTGAATTTAACGTAACTTTTTCTATGCGCTCTTTTCATTTAATTTCAGAGGCGTGGGGGTGGGGGTGAGAGAGTGGGGGAAGAGTGGCGGGCGGGTGGGCGCTCGCGAGCTCGCGCGTTCGTACGATTTATCGCGGGCGTCGCCACCGTGGGCGAGCGGCGGGGGCGAGGGCGGGGGCGGGGCACAGGTGCGGGCGACAGCCGCCTGCGCCGCGCGCGGCCAAAGGGCCGCCGGCGCAAAAAAGAGCCCGCGGAGGCGTCAGCGAAAGCCCCGCCCCCTTCCCACTCCCCCTCGCGCTTGCTGCAGCGGCGCAGCACATCAGCGGATGCCTCTGACTGGGAGGCACTGGGCTTCCAGTCGTGACGGCGGCAGGTTTTTCGACACTTGCTTGTCAGCTAGGTCGAATTCAGTCGATGTCTAGAGAATTCTAGCGGCCGGCTGCTCTGTTCGGTAGTTTTCCGTGGTTTCTCCTATCAACACCAGGCGAATGCCGGAGCAGTTCTCTACCAAATGGGGCACGGACTGCGCGCTATCTTTCCTTCCTCTTCCTTGTCCTATCCTCATCCCTTACATACACACACCTACACTACTACACATGTCGGGAAATCATCCGGAAGATTAGAGGTTGTCCAAGCGGGGGTGGAGCCCCGCCGGTGGAGATACCTGGTTGGGGAAAATCTCCGCAAGCAGACGTAGGTCAGTGCCGGATCTTGCCAGCAAACAGGAGATCACCGTCACCTCCCGCGATGAATGCGTCCTCTACACTTTATTTATTTATTTATTTTACGTCAAAAAAAACAGTTAAAAACTGCGTATGACGTGCTATGGGGAAAAGTGAATTGTGTGCACATTTTAAAAATTCTGTGATCCCTACACTAAGTCATATACTTTCGGGGGTAATGACTATAGCAGTTGATGCGGCGAGAACCACCAGTCAATCAATCCTCTCCGCGGGCTCTTTGTCTCCCGAGCTCCCCCGCTGGGCACTGCGTTCCGTCGCCAATGGTGGGCATGGGGGAATTGGGGGGTGTACACGTGCAGTGGTTCCCAAAGTTGCCCTGTTTTTAAAAAAAAAGTATTTAATTTAAAAAGTACCATTCATATACCTCATGTCATCGAAAGCAGAATTCACAATATGAATATATTCGTACACATTTTATCATAACTAACAATTAAGAATAGTTATTTATTCGCTAAAGTCGTTGTAATGTCGAGAGGCGACAAAATGCTCGAGAACCTTTGGTCCAGGAGCTTTTTATAGCTCGAGATCATTACCACCGGATAACGTCCGTGAAACACACATACTTTTATTTTTACCTAATTTTATGGATTCGAATTTTTTTAGTTAACTTGACTCGGTTTGTCATTTCATATTTACTCTCATAATACCTTCCAAAACAGAACATGTATCATCATTCACTGTTTTCATATTTTCCTCGTAACCGCTATCCTCTCGATCCAGGTAAGTTATGCAGTGGATATGGAGCTCTGTATCGAAGGCAATAGCGGGCTATAACGTACCAGTAAAAAATAAATACTATTTCAAAACTGTTTATGAGGGATAATCTGAAATTCCCCCTCTCCGTACCCTCTCCTACACATTCCTCTCGCACACACAATTCATCGCACGACAGGTGTATTTCCTTCGCTTCTATTCAAATCATAATGTCGTACCACGTTCCCCATATTGCAGCGTTTTGTTCTTCACTGGACAATTGTTTAACTTAAACTTAAACTTTTTGTGTTACTTAAGGTTGCTTTTCAACTACTAAGGCCATATAGTGACCACTGCAAGTAGCATTAGGGATAACTGTAACGGTGTTCTGAAACACAAAAACATCCACGCACCAGGCGGGATTCGGACCCGCGACCCTTCAGGTATAAGGCAGCTACGGTTCTTCAGCCTTAGCGACCTCGGCTCTCATAGCCGGCGAATTTTAACTTTATTTTTAACTATTGTTGAGTTTATTTTCTTCGAGTGCTACGAAAACTGGTGAATAGCATAACTTGTAAGATTTTTCTAAGGTGATTTACCATCTGATAATCATTTTAAAATGTTAAACATCTTCATTATACACTATTAGTTCCTTAGTTAAATGGCAAGTATTATCTTATTTTTATTCTTATAACAGTGGATTCGGCAATGCTTTGCTATTGCAATATACTTTACACACTACTGATCACTTGATTGTTAATCACGTTTTACACTACGCTCTGCAAAAATTTTAATTACTGAAAAACATTCTGGCGAGTATGGGTTTGTTCTGTGTCCTGATTTGGACATGATTGAAAAGTATCCTATTGCTAAAACGTTCTCCCCCAACTTTGGGCATGCAGTCGCTATGCCACTGTCTTGGAAAAAATTGATTTGCTTGTCGGAGATAACGTTCAAGTAATAATTCCTGTCGATATTTCACAATCGCACCTTAATACTTGAGCGTGAGGCAGGTTGCGTTGCGCTTCTGTTAAGGGGCGTCGTAAACTCGTACATCATAATCAACAACGCCCCCATTTTGTGTGCATGTGCTACAGACCAGTTATACTATGACGTTAACCTTCGCGCAAATGCAATCAATAAGTTGGCAAATGTTTATCGTAATCGGATAAACGGTACGGCTGCGCATAAAATACGAACAAACATTGATTTTATATATTATATTTTAGAAAGCTTGTGATGTTCAGTGGTACGTGAACCGTACTCGAGTTTTACTGCTTGACACAGATTATTGCGGAAAAATACATTTTCCTTTCACTTTCCAGAAATTTCTTACTCGTCCCTCAGTAGTCTCGGATATCGCATTGTGATCTTTTGATGATCCCTCCTGTTCGTTCCGTTTCTAAGAAGGCAATCCTTTTATTACTCCAGGTATGGTTCTATTATTATCCGACCTCTACAGAAATATTCATAAAGATCCTGTCCTCTTTTCACGTCAGTGCAACTTTATACCATATTGCATGAATTTTCATTTTTCATCTCTCGACTCCGAGACAATTTGAGAATTTCATTTATCCTTTTTAAACGAATTTATCTGGTCTTCCTCAAATTCATTCCTTTTAAATTAACTTCCCATACTCATGGTTTTCCAACTTGAAAGAATCAGTAACGTCATTTGTCTTTTTAAATGCACGTACTATTTTCAAACAAATGAATCAAATTATTGGAATCATTAACACTCACAAATAAATTTAAATCAACGGATCAATCAATGGATTGGTATCAATCAATCAGAAAGTAGAAATCACTGGATCGATCAATGGATTGGTATATGCCGTGCGCCAAACACTCGGTGCTCGCCCATCTCGCACTGTGTTGGTCTTTTGGCCTTCTCACAGGAAGTGACCATTCGCCGAGCAATGTGGCTGCTCGGGATTGGGCGAGCAGTCGTTCATCCCTCGCCGAATACCAAATGTTTGGAGCCCCTTCAGAGTATGATGCACAGCCAGAATAAACTGGACTTGTAGAACGAACAAGGTCACTGGTGGTTGATCACTTCAGCACACCGTTCAGCATGCGGATGTTGCTTTATGAATGATGCTAATGTCGCTTTAACATCCATGAATAATCCCATCTCTTTTTGCAGAATTGCCAAACGAGAGATTGAAATACAGACTCACTTGCTCACTCACTGTATCATGTCTTGTGCTCATGTAACAAAGTTTTGTTGTATTGTGATGCACATCGCGACACCCCTAGAAACCATTGCGGCATATGTAGAAGAGGGAAGAGGCGTTCTCTCTGTGGAAATCCACGGCCTCTGCAAACCACTGCTCTGATGCTCATTTCCGGGTTTTCCACTCCTCTGCCTGCCATTTATGCACGTCTCTTAGCGCCCACTGTTTTGAACCGGTTCATTTGATGTTTGGTTGTCTCGAAGACTGTTTATCCTCTCTTGCTCCTGTGTTCGTATCGTGCACTTCCTTTTCCATTCAGTGATCACGTACATCTCTCTTGTTTACTTGTCGCGGTTGGGTTGCAGACAGTATAGCTCAAGGACGCCTGGTTTCAAAGCACGAAACAGTCTTGGTTAGTTTTCAAGCAAAATACTTCAACATACGCTGACGTAACAATAAGAGTTAACGAAGGGCTGCAAATAAATCTGCTGCATGAGTTTCATTAAGCTGTTGTTGTTCAGGTACTCGTTTGAGTTTCCAATTTTCATTTTCAAAGACTATCCTTTTCAATCGAAGGAACGGATAACAAGATAGCGAAATAAGTGGATATATTGAAACGTTCTCTGTGGGACCTCCGCTTTGAAAACAAATTTTAAACGTTATTAATCTCATTGGATATAAACATTCAATCGCTGAGCAATACCTTTTGAAAACATTTCTTATTTATGTTTGAAAATATTTCAAAATTTAAACAATTTAATTTTTTATTATAATTTTTTCGAATACTCGACTACGAATTGTTTACATGATTGAACAATACGTGTATCTTCGACCCATCTCGTACAGACTGGGTATTCTCTGAAAACGTAATCTGTTAAAAATAAAATGGTTGATCAGCGGAGTCTTAACTATTACATAAATCTGCCTGTTTTCCAATAAAATAATTGCAGCATTTATTGAGTTCAAGTTGGCGGTGGCGGCAAGGGATATCGAATCCCATGAAATTGTTTGTGTGGGAATGTCGGCGGCGGACTGCAGTGCGGCAAGTGACGACGGCGTAGCTGCGGCCTGCAGTGACGCGGTGACGGCGGCGAGGGACGGCGACGCGGTGACGGCGGCGTGGGACGGCGACGCAGCAGCGACGGACGGCGACGCGGTGACGGCGGCGAGGGACGGCGACGCAGCGGCGACGGACGGCAACGCGGTGGCGGCGGCGAGGCACGGCGACGCAGCGGCGACGAACGGCGTCGCGGCGACGGCGGCGTGGGACGGCGACGCAGCGGCGACGGACAGTGTCGCGGTGACGGCGGCGAGGGACGGCGGCGCGGGGGCAGCGACGACGAACGGCGACATAACGGCGGACAACGACGCGAGAACGGTGGCGAGAGACGGACTTTCGCTATGTAATCGCGCAGAAGGTGAGTCTCTGGTCTTTCTGCAGGTTAATTGTAGGAGTATTTATAATAAAACTGTTCATTTCTGGAACACTGTAGAATCTTATAATGTAGATGTCGTGATAGGTACGGAATCATGGCTCAATTCGGAAATATTAAACGCTGAAATCTTCAGACAAAATTTCTCAACATTCAGACGTGATAGAATAGATCGCATTGGCGGGGGTGTTTTTATATGCGTAAAAGACAACTTTGAAGCAGTAGAGGCATGGATGGATGACAAATTTGAAATAATAGGTGTACACATTCGAGATAGATATTCAAAAAACCAATGGGAAATTATAGGTGCGTATAGGTCACAGAAAGATGGGCACGAACCGTTGCAAAGACTTGTAGAGCGAACCCGCGCAATCAGGAAAAGTGGGAAAAACGTCATTATCGGAGGAGACTTAAATTTACCGCACGCTACCTGGGAGGGGGATGTGGGGGCTGAAGGCGCCGCCCAACGCCTCGTTAACGAGTTGGTTTGGGACAACGGCTTAACGCAGGTAGTGACTAAACCGACACGCGATAATGCTTTACTGGACGTTTTCCTTATTCGACCGGTGGACAAACTTCTTTCCTGCGAAATAATTCCTGGAATTAGCGACCACAAAGGAGTTCTTCTAAAAATGTGCAGAGAGGGTAAGCGAAACGATCCCGTTAAAGAAAGAAAAATTTTTCAGTTTTATAGAACAGATGTTACAAACATGCAATTATATTTGAAAAGCAAATTTTCAACTTGGGCTTCTAGTGGATGTACAGTAGAACAGATATGGACAAACTTTAGGAACATAATTTTAGAATGCTTAGAAAAATTCGTGCCTACCAAGAAACTACGGTGCAATTCGGATCCGGTCTATTTCAACAAAGAAGTGAGGCGACTGAAAAGGAAGGTTAGGAAAGCGTATAGTAAACGTAATGTAAACAAGGAACAGAAAAATAATTTTCTACAATTATCTAAAGACTTACTAGAATTAAAGTTACATACCCAAGAAAATTACCTAAAATCAATTCTAAACGATCGATTGAACTGTTGGCAAAATTTCTTCAAGTATGTGAGACATAAGAAAGGGAACAAAGAAAATATTCCAGCGATCTGCGGAGCTGACGGTTCGTTAATTACAAATGACAGTGAAAAGGCGGCTTGTTTAAATAGGCATTACGCGTCGGTTTTCAAGCCGAAGGATCAGATTTCAGTAAATAAATCAACACCCGTTATAGAAACCTTTAGAGTCGATGCAGGAATTATTAGAAAAAGGATTGCAAAAATTAGGAGAAATAAATCTGTAGGTCCTGACGGAATACCAGGAGAAATATTGAAATTGGGAGGGGAAGCCATGATTCCTTACCTTGCTCGGTTAATGGACGTCACTGTAAATAATAATACGATTCCTCAAAATTGGAAAGAGGCAATTGTAGTGCCGATTCACAAGGGAGGAGACAAAAGGATTGTTAATAATTACAGGCCTATAAGTTTGACATCAGTTGTATGCAAGCAGATGGAACACATGATTGCGGAATATATTAGACGAGTCTGGAATAAAACCGACTGGCTTTTTCAAAATCAACACGGTTTTCGTCCTAGCTATTCGTGCGACAGCCAGACTATTGCTTTATGTCAGGACATAGCAGATTCATTAGACGAAGGGAGTAGGGTCGATGCAGTAATATTAGACTTTTCTAAAGCATTTGATCTGGTTCCACATGGCCTTTTAATTGAAAAACTGTCAAAAACTGGATTAGATCATCGAATAATCTTGTGGATAAAAGAATTTCTTACGGGCCGAACTCAAGCAGTCAGAATAGGTGACAAACACTCATCGAAAGCCGATGTAACCTCTGGGGTCCCCCAGGGGAGTGTGTTAGAGCCATTGCTATTCTTAGCGTTTATTAATGATATTGCAACAGGAATAAAATCGAAAGTTAGACTTTTCGCCGATGATTGCATAATATATAGGAGTATTGACGCGTCTTCGGATGAAAATGTTTTACAGAACGATCTTAACTGTTTATGGAACTGGGCGTGCAGAAATAAGATGGAATTAAATCCGGAAAAGAGTAAATTCATTTGTTTTACCAAATCTCGTTCGAATGTACACTCGAATTACAAGTTAGGAACTAACGATATACCACGTGTAAAAAACTGTAAGTACTTGGGTTTGGTCCTGCGTAGCGACTTGGGCTGGTCGGATCATATTAACAATACGGTCAAGAAATCATGGAGGGCGCTGCACTTTGTAATGCGCATTCTAAAAAACAGTAGTTTGAATGCCCGATCCTTGGCATATACTTCACTTGTTCGTCCTATTTTAGAGTACGGGGCGGCCTGCTGGGACCCGTACAGAAAAGGGCAAATCGAGGCGTTAGATAAAATTCAAAAACGGGCCGGGAAGTTTGTAAGTCATGGACGCGTTGATGGACGAGATGAATGGGAACCCTTATCTAAGAGACGGGAACGGGCGCGTTTATGCGTAATGTACAAGATATACAAAGGGGACTCAGCATGGGCAGACCTCAGTAAAAGATTACAGAAACCTGATTATAAAAGTAGAGGAGACCATCCCTGGAAAATACGATGTAGAAAGCAAAGGACTGATGTAGGCAAGTTCTCCTTTGTGAATCGTACTATAGTAGATTGGAACAAACTACCTGCAAAAGCACTAGAGACTCTTCCTTCTAATGTAGTGAAATTTAAAAATATACTTAATTCTATGTAGGTCATCATTAATAATACTGGGACTTTTATCATTATTATTATAATTATTACTATTATTATTATTATTATTATTATTAGTTTCATTATTATAATCGTTAGTATTATTAATAATATGGTCATGTCTCTTATACAGTGAAGTGAAGTGAAGTGAAGTGTGGTGGGGGCATGGAAGGGGTGGGGAGTGAAGTGTAGTGCAGCGCAGTGAAATGAAGTGAAGTGGAGTGAAGTGAAGTGTTAGAAAAGCTATAAGTCAACATATAGATAACTCAAAATTAATTATAACTAGGATATTAATCTCTAATTCTAATTGTAATTATATTTGTAAATATTCATAATAGTTTTGTAATTGTCGTATCTAGTTGTAATAATGTTGTAATCTAGTAATAATGTAATCTAGTTGTAATAATGTTTGCCACCGAGCATTAGCTCAAAGCGAACTTTAATAAAT
>BLKR01002600.1:0-187152 GCA_011170035.1 Teleogryllus occipitalis | reverse complement strand
TAACTAATCAATTATCCGGCAACAAGTGGTTGAGTTCAACCGACTTCACTGCATCTTACTGGCAAATAGCGATAGCACCTGAATGTAGACAATATACAGGATTTATTCACCGGGGAATTTCGTATGTTTTCAAAAGAATGCCATTTGGACTCCAGAACAGTGCATCTGCTCTTGTGCAATGTTTAGACAATATCATTGACAGAGAGATGTCTAGCGATGCTTTTATCTATATTGATGACGTGCTCGTGTATTCGAAGACATTTGAAGAACACATGAACAAGCTAGATATTTTGCTGAAACGTCTCATTGAAAATAATTTACAGTTGAATTTGGAAAAAAGTAAATTTTGCACTAAACAAGTTAAATTCCTGGGGTATGATTTGACAGTCAACGGAGTCAAGATGAACTTGGAGAAAATGCAAGAAATAGATAAGATTGCACCGCCTAAGAACACGAAACAACTCAAAAGTTTATTAGGTTGCGTGAACTATTACTCAAGGTTTATTCCGAATTTCGCCATGCACACTGCAATATTTCTTCAGTTGTTGCGAAAGCACACTAGATGGAAGTGGACTGAGCATCATGAAAGAGCTTTCAACAATTTAAAAGCAATGTTTCATGAATCATGTATGATAGCATATCACGATTTCACTAAGCCATTCATATTGCAGACCGACAGTAGCAATCTTGGAATGGGTGCCATACTATTCCAAGAAATTAATAACCAAGAGAAGATAATAGCAATAGTGAGTCGTGTTTTGAAAGAATGTGAGACTCGTTACACGGCCACAGAGAAGGAAGCGAATGCTATTGTATGGTCAATACACCGATTGAGAGAGTATCTTGTAGGAAGATCATTCATTATTAGAACGGATCATAAAGCCTTAGTTTTTCTAAAAAGATGTCATCCAAATAACGATCGACTACTGAGGTGGATAATATGGTTACAACAATTTTCTGTCAAGGTAGAATACTGCCCAGGCAGATGTAACTTGTTGCCCGATTTGCTTAGTAGGAATGTCAATGCCGAACACAATTCAATGCCTAACACTTTGTTCCCGGCTTCTCCAATTCAGTTAAATATAATGAGCATGCCAGGTTTAACTTGGGAAAACATCGCAAGATTTCAAGATGCCGATGCCATAATGGAAAAGATGAAAAGATTTTGCAGAGGAGAACTCGAACCTACGGATCCAGATGTACGACGGTGGACGGTTGACCCATTGAAATGGAAATTGGTAGATCAAGTTTTGCTCATAAGGGTGCAACAACAGCCATCGCTTTATCGAATCTGGATACCGCAAGTCTTAACAACCGGGATCATCTGGTTCGTGCATACCTCTTTAGCACATTTTGGGGCCGAAAAAGTAGACCAAGCAATTAAGGAAGTTTGTCATTGGAAAGGGAGAAAAAAAAAAGTGGATAACGAGGTTGCCAAATGTGTACTGTGTCAGAAAACCAAGTACCCGAATCGACATTATTCGGGCGCAATGCATGCTATAATACCTTCAAAAGAAAATGAGCTAGTTGCCATAGACTTATATGGTCCTTTACCGAAGGCCAAATATGGATATAAACATATTTTTGTATGCATCGATGTGTTTTCTAAGTTGACCCAAGTATACCCTGTGAATAGAGCGAACACTAAAAATTGCCTGCACCAACTTAATAAGTTTTTTCAATTTGCTGGTCCATATGCCAAGGTGCTGACAGATCATGGTGCCCAATTCACTAGTGAATCCTGGTTACAGGCCATGCAACATATGAATGTCAAACATATATGTTCCAGCATTAGACCCCCACAGTCAAACCCTTCAGAAAGAGTAATGAAGGAACTGTCGAGGCTATTTCGAGTCTACGTGTCGAGGCAACATAGCGAGTGGTCGCTACTAATTCCAAATATAAATAAATGGTTAAACCAAATCCACCATGAGTCAATTGGAATGACCCCATATGAGGCCCATTTCAAACGAAAACCAGAGCATCCATTACAAACCCTTATGAAACCAGAAATAGAGCACAAAAATCTAGCCAATGAAGAAATACTTAGAAAGCTAAGAAAAGCGGCAGATAAAAGAAAATCACAAGCTACCGGAAAAACTTACGAATTCCAAGAAGGGCAGAAGGTATTATTAAGGGTTCCGAAAAGTTCTGATTTGATACATAAGCAGTATCATAAATTTTTTTAGATTGTTTGAGGGACCGTACTCAATTGCTCACAAACAAAATCCCAATGTAGCAGTGTTAATAGATGAAAGCGGGAATACAATTGGAAAGTATAATTTCCATAGTTTACGACCTTTTAAAGAATAGAATAAATGTCAAGGGAAAGAATAAAAGAAGAAAGACGAAAGAAGAAGGAGAAGAAGAAAGAAGAAGAAGAAGAAGAAGAAGAAGGAAGAAACAAGATAGCTCGACATTCCAGAATCAAGACAGAAGAAAGGAAGAGCATCAAGTTTGGTTAAAAGATTTTTTTCGGCATATGAAATCAAATCCCACAAAATCTTTTTTTTCGAAAGAAGGGGTTATGTGACCATCCGTTTTGCCGAGGTCTCGGAAAACGGAGCACATCAATATTCAAGAATAAGATAAGCTGTTTGAACGCGCGCCAACGCGCATGAATACAATCCGAAAATGGAAACTACGAACTATATCCGTAAGAGAGCGTCTCGGTAGAGTATGCGACACCGGTAGTCGGGAGAAAGAAAGAGGCTTTTCTGAAGTAACAGCTGGAGAGTGAGGACCTACCGATCACGAGAAGGCGGCACCTCGTACTGCTACGGACTTCAGGACTGCATCTACGATAAAAACTCTTCAAGACATTCGAGGAGTTTTTTTATTTTTATATTTATTCTTCTTATACAATAGACTCAGTTGTCGTATTGTAGATTCTTTTAAATATGGAATTAAAAGCTAGTTACATTCTATAAAAGAATACGAAAAGATTATCAACGGAAAACGAGACGGAGGCCACATCGTGAGTTGAACAACGGTACTGGAAAGGGGCGACCGTGCGGTTCTGCAGAGGGGCGGCTTTGCTCCCGACCGAGCTGCAAGGACAAGGACATCGAGCGATTGGAAGAGTCGACGCCGCAGATTTCTCTACGCCGTGAGAAGACACAGTAAGGTCGTGCCAACTTGAACAACTTGTAGATATTAGAAGGAATAATTTGTTTCGGAAAGAAAGTATTAGTACAGGTTCTTTATACCGATATTCTGTGAAAAATAGAATCAATCTTTTCTTTCAAGAGAAACTTAGCTAATTGTAAAGTTGCAACTAGGAAATTTACGACTGGAATGATTAGGCAAAGTTTTAAGTATTCTTTGAAATTGATTTAAATGAGAGAAAGGAAACAGTGTAGTTAATTATTAAGAGTGTAAGTTGTTTTCTTTTTTTTAGCAAGACAAAATTCTTGTATATGTAAAGTGTTTTATGTTTATTTACTGTAACAGCAATTTAATTAGAATATACTTAAGTGGAAAGTGATTCGACTTGAGTCTCTGTGTAAGTGCATTCAATCCACAACGGCCCACATGACCCTGATCCCCGCTATTCTAATTGTATTTTTTTATTTTGCGCACCCATTCTGAGCTAGCCGGCGGAGGGGTGGGTCGCAATATATATATATATATATATATATATATATATATATATATATATATATATATCGATATATATATATATATCGTGGCGCTGTTTGATGTTTTGTTTTGATTGTTGAGATTTGTTTACAATTCATCAAGGTTTTGTTTCAGTGTAATTTATCATTGTGGCGTTGACAGTTTGCATATATTTGCTTTTTTGTAGAGAACATTCGGACAGTGTGTTTTGCTCGGTTGTACTGAAGTAGTGAAGTTGTTCACAGGTTATGTCGAATTCCCAATCGTTGCCCACGCGTCCCAAAAGACGCAAACGTACATTAACTGGACGCAGGGAAAGAGAAAGTCAGCGTAAGTGTCGTGATAGTGAGGTCATTTCGTTTTCTGCTGGGTCGTTGTCTATGAAAGGTCAGTTTTGTTCTGCTTTGCACTTCGCATGTGAGAGAAATTCTGCAAACGATTTACTCTGTGTTGCTTAAATTGGAAAATAAGTTTACCTTCAGGCGATATGCCAGAAGAAATAAAAATTGTATATAGGACATGATGACACATCAAAAAACTTTAGAAATAATATCCGTCAGTATAATAGTGCTCTTTCTTTTGTGCAATTTGGCACCGATATTGCATTGCCACCTGCCCATGGGCCATACGTGTTCCAAATTTTGGGAACTCACATCACAGAACATCTTCGTTATACCCTGAAGATCCAAACAATGCAACGTATTGTGAACATTAGTCTGGTCACAGTATTTTACATTTATCTCAGATCTCACCGTCAAATTTTGACGGGTTTTCACTAGTCCTGTAATTAAACGATAAAAAATGCTTTTCCTTCTTGAATATAACGGTATTCTTATATCATGTTTGCGCTTGTCCACGTAAATACTCAACAGCTAATTCTTAGCCTCATCTCATGCTCCTTTTGCATTAAGGCAATTTAATCGTTTATTAAGAGTGGTTGTGGACCAGTGTGCGCAGAGTTGCCGTGGCCGTGGCCACCCCGTCCCTCCCTTTGCTCTTCCCCTCCCCCCTCCGCCCGCCCGCCCGCCCACGCCTCTCCGCGCCTCACTCAAATTGCAATCGCACGGCGAGTGCGGCGGATGTGTTATTCGTAATTGGGTTGTATCCGCGGGCGACGGGGGAGGCGGAGGCGGGGGCGGGGGCGGGAGCGGGGGCGGCAGGGCTGGGCTCCTGGCGCGCGCGCACACACACACAAGACGGACGGCGAGACGGCGGCGGTGGCGGGCGCCGCGCCGCGACCCGACCCGACCCGACCCGACCCGACCCGGCGCGACCCGATCTGCGCGTGACGTGCATTTGCGACGCAGAGCCCACCAGCGCCTCCGCGACCCCGCTCATCCGCCTTCGCAGGGTGGGCCGCAGGGCACCGCCGCGAGGTGCGTGAGAGAGTGACGGAGGCAGAGTGGGCGGGGTGGGGGCGTCGGAGAGGGAGTGGGTTGGGTGCGAGGAATACGTGGCGGGGAGAAGGGTGGGAGAGCGGTCGGGAGCTGGGTCGAGGCAGGGCCGACGCGGTGGGGATGACGGGTAGAGGTCGGCGAGGACGAAGGCGGATCAGAGATAGGGGCGGTAAGGTCGCCTGGGGTGGCGTGGGAAGGTGAGGGTGGCAAAAGAGGTGGGGGGCGCGGAGTGGATGCAAGGCTGGCTTTAGCGGTTGGAGGGGGGCGACACGGCAGCTAAGGCGGAGGCTGGGCAGAGGTGACGCAAGAAGGAGGGCAGTTGCGAGGATGTGTAGCACAGTCGCCCAAGGCGGCGCGGGGAGGTAACGGGAGCCAAAGAGGGCGGGGCGGGGGCGGCGGGGATGGAATGGGGTGGGTGAAAAGTAAGCTTTGATGGAGAGAAGGGTGGTAGAGGGGAGAAGACAGCTGGGACGGGGCGGGGATGAGTTCTAGTTGGGGATGGCGGAGGCGGGGCGGGATGGCGGCTGCAAGGGTGGGGCGGTAAGGTCGCCAGAGGCGGCGCGGGGATGTGTCGGGGGCAAACGAGGGCGGGGATGGAGTGGGGCGCGTGCGAGGCAGGCTTTGGCGGTTGGAAGGGGCGAGACGAGAGCTGGGACGGGGCTGGCTGACGAGGTGGGGCAGATGTGGGGCGAGGTGGGCGCGTCGCCGGTTGCGAGGCTGGGGCGGCGAGGTCGATGAAGGCTGCGCGGGGATGTGAAGAACGCAACAGGGCGGGCGCAGCTGCGTAGATGGAGTGGGCGGGTGCGGGGCAGGTTTTGGGCGGTGGGAGGGGGAGGAGGGAGGGAGGGCGCCTGCGGTAAGGTCGCCTAAGGCGTCGCGGGGAGGGGACGGAGGCGGAGGCCACGGGTTTAGGCTGTGGCGGGTCCGGGGGAAGGGAGAGAGAGAGGGTGGGGGGCAGGAGTATTCGCAGGCGCCTCAGGGCGAGGAGGCGCTTTCTGTCATTAAAGGGGCTGCACGCGTGCTCTACGCGGTATTTGCTACAAGGATTACGCTCTAGGAACAATGCTTTTCATTTTCCCTAACTTGTACATGATGGAAAAATAATTGCATTTTCCTAGATAGAAATATTTTAGAAGCACACATTTTGTAAATAAGAATTGTTCATCTTTTCGTTCTATCCGTTTCAATGCGTTTGTTCATAAGCGGATTTCTTTCTTAAGTAATACCTCGATTTCTCAGAAACTTTTTTTTTAATTGGTTATTTAAGGTCGCATCAACATCTAGGTCATTAGCGACCACTATTGGAGTTAACGGTATGGTTACTATGAAGATGAAACGATAAGAGGATGATAAGGGGTGAAAGGACGAACACAAATACAACCATGCCCGAGGCGGGACTCGAACCCGCGACCCTTCGGTCACCCGCGACCCTTCGGAGATCACTACGACACTACTGCCTTAACGATCTCGGCCACCGGGTCGACTCAGAAACGTTTATAATTACTATATTTATTAATTTTTGTGAATTTTCAGGATATCATCTTTCTCGAAAAGAAAATGTTGGATACTTTGCATTGCTGCTTTACAGTATCTAACCATGCTAATATTTCTCCGTATGCTCTACAAATTAGGGTGACACAATATTTAGACTACTGATGCAACAACAGCACATACTTTCTCGTAGTATTTGTAATGGATACATAATAGTATAACATTACAAAACAATGCTGAATCCTAGCCATCTCGTGAGAAACTATTTTCAGAGAAAAGAAACACGTGAGGATATAATTTACAAGTTTCCGAAGTTTACAGATTTTAATGAATATCGGACATACACCCCATTTTCAAAGGCATTCCACGAAAAAATGCCTTTAGAAAAAACTGAAGCCATTTGTAGAAAGTTTTGACAATGTCTTAAGGGATTAATGTACTGTACCCATAAAAATTAAAAGATTCGCTTCAAATTCGAGATGCTGCGCCATCACTCAGATCTCTGAGGAAATATTCCTTTTTGTGAATATCCTTTTTCACTTTTAGCTGCTAGTGTTTTCCACAGACGGACAAACGGACGGGCAGATTTTTTCCAAAACATTTTCGGTTTCAGGGTCCCCATAATGTGTATTTCGTCAACGTTTTGTGCAGTTTTGTGATTTCAGTGAATGTTTGAAAAAAAATTTCTCTATCCCACATTAAATGAGAGGGTAAAAATATTACATATGGAGTATGTGTAGTCAAATCGCAAAATGCGTTTATTTCAGTTAATATAAAGATGTAGTTCATTTTATCAAATTGCAGATGGTCAACTTGTAATTGAGTACGTCCCAAGAAATGTTATTTAATGATGATTTAATGATTTTCAGAGAGCAGTAAAAAATAAAAACATTCGCAGGATTCATGTTTATCTCGAATTAATGATGATGGAGGAGAGGAGGGTAATTTCGACAAGTCGAAGTCGAGTTGCAGCATTATCTTCTCCAATCATCAATCTCTTTCTTCAATTCGAAGCTTGTAATACCTGTTGCCACGCAAGAATCTCATAGCTCATTAATCATGTGGTACTACTAGCAATTACTTACAACGTAGGGAACAGATAAAAAGAAGGGAAAAGTAGAAAATAGTAGTTTATAACAGAAATACAAATCTATAACAGCAAGGAGTGTCAAATCTTCGGGTCTGACAATAACCCTCGAAAACAAAAAAATACAATTTCACGTGATTTCTTCTTAGGATTTCAAAAATCTACGGAACGGGGCGCAATTCTGGCTTCAGATTCAAATTCAGCGCGTCGACATGAGAATCAGTGATCATCGATCACCTTTCATAACACTGCAATATAAAGGAAAGGTCATTGCCTAAAAGTTCCTATTTGCCCTACAAATTCCTAAATATTTTTGTTCGGATCATTTGAGAAGAATAAACTCGAAGGCCTTACAACACAGAAGTTGAGACTCCAATCGAAATCAGTAATAAATAAAAGTTCGGATTACCTTGGTCGCGCAGAAGAAGATATTAATGCACTATCTGTATTTCAATACTAAAATATTCACCACATACCATATATTAAGTAAAAATTCATTTATTTTAGCTTTTTCATTTTTTGTATACCTTTTCACTGATCATGTATTTTAAGACAGAACGATTGCAGTAAGGTCAAATATATCTGCAAAATTAATTTCATCTCGCATGAATTGACTATTATACTGTCAATTTTGGCCTTTTAAATGTCAAGTTTGAGATTTTAAAATAAGAGATTTCTAAGTCTAAAAATCCATTGACATAAAATAATTTCCCAAATCTGACGAAGAAAAAAAATCCTTCCAATTGTATCTTCTCGTACATTATATACATCAACGTTCAGCTTTCACGTCCAACCATCCCCCGCTTAGAAGAAGAGCCGAGCGCGCGCTATCCGAACGAGGGCACTCGAACGCAGCTCGCAGATGATCAGGCGTACTTTACGCGGCCCGGGGCGAGTCGGGTCACATGCGATGCACCGAATCAGCCATTGGAGGCTGGGGGCAGAGAGGGCAGACAAAGGGATGAGGCAGGCGGGGGTGGAGCGGAGATGGGACGCGGGCGAGGTAGGGTGGGTGGGGAGGGGTAGGGGCAGCGAGGGACAGAGGCTGCCGAGGGAGGGTCGGGGAGACAAGATGAGGCGAGGCGGGGCGGGGCCAGGTGAGGTGAAGGTGAAGGTGGGGGTGTGGGCGTGGCGGGGCGGGGCGGCGGCAGCGGACAGAGAGGGACAGAGGCAACTGAGTGAGGGGCACGGCTGAGGCGGAGGCGGAGCGGAGGTTTGGACAGGGCGAGATGAGGTGGGTGGAGAGGAAGCAGGGACAGGGCGAGAAAAGGTGGGACGGGGCGAGGCGGGGTGAAACGGGGTGGAGCGGGGTCGGGGCGGGAGCAGGGCGGGAACGGGGCGGGGTGGGGCGGGGCGGGGCGGGGCGGGAGCGGAGCAGGTGCGGGGCGGGGGCGTGGCGGGGAGGATATGGGGCTAAATAGAGTGGGGGTAGGGCTGTGCGGCGGAAGCGGACAAAGAGGAAGAGAGGTTGCCGAGGGAGGGGCGAGGATGGGGCAGGGTGGGGACGTGGCGAAGCGAGGCGACACGAGGTAGGGGTGGGGTGGGGTGGGGTGGGGAGGAGTGGGGCGGGGCGGGCAGCGCGGACGGCATGACGTCACCCGATGTGACAGCGCCGGCCGCGGCCAACGAGCCCCAACGCACAGCCATCGGAGCGCGAGCGTCGATGCTGCTGTTTCAACTCCCAACAGCTGCGCGTCGTCTCTCGTTGGACCCCGCGCTCGGCGCCGTCATGCAATTATTTCCGGAAAATCACGTTGCTCGGCGGAATAATAGGTCCTTCATACATCCATAAAATATTTTCAATGATCGTTCAAGATATATTAGAATGTATTCAGAAAATACAACGTTTAATGGCTCAACAAAGTGGCCCTTACCATTGGATAAAAGATTTCAATATTAAGAAAAAAAGACAAAAAGACCCTTCTCTCACGATAATCTGACAGTAAATTTAACTCATTATCTAAGAAACTACTGAACCTGGTACTGAAAAATTTCAGAAGCAGCTTAGTGGAGATTTTTAAGTAAAAATTCAAGCTGATTTTTATAAAAAAAATAATTATAAAGCTTTAAAACATGATAATTTCTAACTAAATTCCAAAGTGAAAATAAAATGAGTGCTATAACAATATATACAAATATATAATAAACACTAAAATGAATACGCAGAACTGTTGCAGTCATTTTCAAACTGTATTTAAAGTCAATGTGATTGAAAGGCAGAAAAATGGTAAAAATTGTTTTTATTTTTTTAACTGCAGCACAGCAGTCGAAAAATCTGCAAAAAATGCACAACAATTTCTGTTTTTGTGAAAAACATTTGAGGGTTTTTGTTGGGACTCTGTTCCGGAGTCCCAAATAGTAAATATTATTTTTTTTTATTTTTTTCAAATATATGTTTTGCGTTTGAACTTGGCGCTGAGAAAATATTCAACATGTTTTTCTGATAGTATAAATTATTTTATTTTCCATATTTTTCAATGAAATAAAAAAGTGTTAATTTGACGAGCAAAAACAACACATGTTTCGATATATAGGGATGTAGGTGGTTTATCGAGGACTTAGGGCCGTATTTATAAACCTCTAGCAGGCTGCCAGTGTTTGGTTTTGCGATTTATGAACGGCCCTCAGCCAATTCCAGTCGCCCCTTGTCCTCCCAGCAAGCCCCCAGATGGCAGGCCCCTAGGATCTCTGCTGGCAGAGCTTCATAAATACGACCCTAAGAAACCTTTCAGAAACCTATTTTCATATTAGTGTTCTAATGTAACTACTCATATGTCATTTGGTTGAAGGGAACTTTTAAGCATCTTATTCGGGGTACACTTTGCTCTCATCATTTAAAAAATTGCTCTTTGAGAGTGCTGCTTAAGTAGCATCACATTATCCAGAGACTTCACAGAAAGGGTTGGAGGACCCACCGCGCCACCTCTTGGGTGCATCGTTAGGTGCGGTCCGGGTGACCGCTCCGCCCCTCCGCGCCGGTGACGCTCCCCTGGCGGCGGAAAATGGCTCGTTTTAGCGTGATTGATTGACGCCTCGTAGCCGTCGTTTGTTTCCCACAGCCCCCTGGGGTAACAGAAGAGCCTCGGCGGGGAGCGGGGGGGAGGGGAATTTCACAAAAGATTCTTCTGTGCAACTGCTGCTCATGCAGCTCTCTGAAGATCGATAATACAGGTGGGGTTTAGCGTCATCTTCATTATCCTGGTCCCATCCTATGTTACGAATTAGGGTGGCCTTTAACAGTAAAATCCAATATTAAATAAATATAAATATTATGGATTAAATCTTATAACATACGTTTCCCAAGACTTCATTGCTATCTCAGCTCGGCCATTGCTTTACACAGAGAAGTGCAATAAAACAAACTATAAATATATAGTATAAAACAGCACATACTTTCTGGTATTTTTAATGTTTGCAATATTCAAACAAAGTTCAATGAAAACACACCTTTCGGACATTTTTCCTTATTCTATCTGAAGAAATTTGCAAAGAGAAAAATTTAAGACATTTTTAATAAAGGAACGTTTGTATTGATCAAAGAATATTAATTTTCGAGAAAATGAAAGGTTTAGGTGCTAGCGTTGACCACAATCAGAGAGAAAGACGTTCTGTCGTCAATCAATTTTCCATTAAAAGTATCAACAAAATTTTATTTTGATTGCACAACGTGATACAGGAATTATTAGAAACGACATTCATTCACTGTTCCGTTACAAAGTCCCGACAATATGAGTTTTTTTCTGTCCAAATATCGCCGATTTTCGAACCTGGATTATAATACTTTCTACTACGTACGTAGTAAGGTATGAAAAGAATTTGCTGACCTTAAAACTGAAGAGAATGATTGATTCTATCCGGAAAGTTAAAGAGTCTCATGCCGACGTTAAAATGTCTTCACACCAAAGCATGACGAACATGACATGTCTGGTTCACGTCATTGCTCACCCTGTGCTACGCTCTGTTAGGGCAAAGGCAAACTAGTTCACTCATAAATGAAGTCAAAAGAGCGATTTTTCAGCGTGCGAAATTATTTTATCTTGAACGCGGATTAATTAAAAATGAAACGGCTTTGCGTTCCCAACATCAAACTGGGCAAAAAATAATGAAATATTGAAGAGCTGATGACTGTCCACCGCTTTTAAAAACTGCGTTTTTGATTGTGTGTTACCGTATTTGAAAACACATTAAATAGAGAGGCAACGCTGATCTGTCACTGAATTACCCTGCACTTCATCACGGAGTAATTATGCACTGAGTTACAGAGCGTTATCAAGCGACCATGAAGGGAACCATGCGCTGAAGATCTTGATGATCATTAGACCTCTGATTTTAGGACAAATGCCTTTTTAGTCCCTTCAGAAGGTCGAGGAAAATAACTGCAGAAATTTACGAATCATGAAAATATAGATCTACTAAAAGCCGTCAATAGTGCCTAAAATGTCCTAAAAGGGTGGTTGATTCCTATTTTAATACTTTTTTGCTTAAAACTGCCTAATTCGAGTAATTTTGATGAATTATCATATTTTAATTATTCATTTTTTAAATTTTGTATTACCGTACGCAAATACTTTCCGGAGTTGTCCGATACGCGAGTATTCCCTGATCGAATACGCAATTGACTACGCACGGAAATCTCCTACAACACGCCGTACATAAGTTCAATTCAATATAAAGAGGAAGTTTCTCGCTCGTCAGCACGCACTTCTTGGAAATTTGCACCCACTCCCCTTGCAGCTGCGCAGTTGACAGGTCGAGGCACATCGCCGCGGCGCGTCGTCCGCGGCATCCAGGCGAAGAAAGTCACAGGCCAGGCAAAAGCCTACTGTTGGGAAGGAGAAGCTTTCGCTGGCTAAGCCATCTTCAATTAAACAATATTGTTGGCAATGGCAACGCCTTGAATTATTTAATGGCGAAATTTACAAAATACGGCACAAGTCTTGGACCTCTAGAAAGGAAAAGAACCATTTCGAGTTTCTTTGTGTGTGTGTGTGTGTGTGTGTGTGTGTGTGGAGGGGGGAGCTTCCTATATTGTATCTGCTGCATGGCATAGTGAGAAAAGGACAAATGTAACGTATTTTAAGTGCCTAAGACGTCCCATTTCATATTCAATAGTGCATAATTTCATAATTTTCTTACCTATTTTAGGTGCCTTAATCATCTTTTTTTTTCTGTCTAAAATTCCGAGGTCTAATAATTACATGGATTGCGCGTTTGTATCATTTTTAAGTTATAAAATGTTTTTGTAATTAATAATTACTATCTACTTCAGAAGAGTAAAACAGTTATTTTCTTACAAATCATATGCCTATTTATAACACGACAAAGCATTTAACAGTTGCATTTCTTCTTGTAGTCATCGCGTACCTGTCTGCCTGGAATTCCACTGCTATACCTAACTTCCTTATGTTCTCAGAACAATTTTTTTCTATATCTTTATATCCTAATGAAGCATTAATATCTAAATTACGTTTTCGAATAAGAGAAGGTTTTCTCGAAAGTATTAAAATTATATGAGATTATTGACTTGCTGTAGAAAAAATGCTACCCAACAAAACCACACAATATGGTTTTCTAAAGAGTAGCTCGCACACTGCTCAAGAATATAAAATAAATTAAAATTGTATAACATTTCAATAAATTTAAGTTTTAACAGTTTTCAAAAATACTGCAATAATATAATATAAACAGATACACCACACAACGTTCTTTACATACCAATAATATCGAATCAGTTGCCGTTTCAAACCGTCACACGATACATAGCAAGCATTTAAAACGGATGGTCTCTTCCTTGGATTCTTGCTTTCGCCTTACGTCAGCTGTGCCTCGAGCAGTAACACACTGAATATGAGAATTCAGTCAGTAATCAAAGTAGGAAAATGTATGAAATAACAATCATATATTTGCATTTTTCAATCAAAATAGAAACTTTTTCATTATTTTCTTTCCCCGAGTTCGTAGGTATCAAACAAAACCATAAATACCACTCGCATGGCCGGAAGCTGCATCGTTTTCTTTCTACTCCTGAGTGCAGTGGAAATATGTAATAAAAACATTCATCTTGCATAATAAAAAGTACCTATTCTGTCAGATCGGAGGAAACTCAACATTTCTACCTTTTCATCCTCATCTCGCCCTTGCGGTTTCGCTCATGGTGCTTGCTCACTTTCCATGACGCGACCCCAGGTTCGATTCCCGATCGGGCAAGATTATAATGTGCGTTTTCCTTGCAATGTCCCAGTATATGTTGCAGTGTGAAAATGAGAAAAAACATTTCTCAGGTTGACAAGACCCGAATACGGCGTGGGATATCATTGTGCTAACTACACGTATCCCCTTAACTCATGACCGCGAGGCTGGGACGTTGCTGCCTCATCTCACACTGCCAAGCTTTTTTACCGCACTACATCCTGTCCGTCAGTAATTCTTTCCTTACGGGTTATGTTCATATAACACTTCGACGTGTTTTCAAATTCTCTTTTGAGGTGTGTCCTTTCCTTTCATTTTTCTTTGTACGTTGCTGCTCATCGCGTTCCACTTTCCACACGTGCCCGAGTTTCTTCTCTTTTAAGAACGCACACTACACTCCAATCCGTCCTTCCTATGGCCTCTGCGCCCCTCGCTCTTGACTCGATACGCCGCGCGGTCGAGCACCCTCACGTCCTGCCGCCTCCAGCCGTCCGAGGCCTCTCCGTCCGCCCCTCCATGCGCCCCGCCCCTCCCGGTGGCGCCGCGCCGCGCCGTGCCGCGCCGGCCGTTGTAGCGCCGTCGCGTGCCCATTTCCGCAGCAGTTGGCGTGGAGGCTAGGGCGGCGAGAGGCGGGTTATGGGCTAGCCTCTGGCGGGCTTATCAGCGACACTTCGGCGGAGAACGTCCGGGGAACCTCTCTGCTCCATCCTGCCTCCCGCCGCTCGCCGCCCCCGCCCCCACCACAATCACCACCGCCATCACACCCACCGACGCCGCCGACGCCCCCACCACCACCGCTGTCACTGTCGCCACCCCCGTCGCGGTCACCACCGCCTCCATCACCATCGCCGCCGCGCCATTGCAGCCGGTTAAAGAGGAAGAGGGGTCTGCTGGACGCGGGGCCCAGCAGGGCAGGGCGGGGCGAGGACGCCGGCGCCGGCGCACTACCTGCCAGCCGCTCGTTCCTTATCTGCGCGCCCCCGCTTTGTCTCGTCCCCGCTCCGCGCGCCCACAAAGCGGCCTCCGACGCCGCCGCCGCCGCCGCCGCTGTATCTACCTGGTCATTGTTCTCGTCTCATTGTTAGATTCGCGTTTGAAGGGAACGGCTGACCCCTTCCTGGCCACTTTGCCCAACTTCTTCCTTTCAAGACCCCGCCCGTCCGGCGGCCGCTCCCCCGCGCCGCAACCTGCCACGTGCGCAGCCCGGAGGCGCAGCTTTATCGCCGCTGCCAATTGCCGCCGCCGCCGCTGCGCACAATGCGGAAGCCGCGCGGCGCCCGCGGGGCGCGAACGCCCGCGCCGGGCCGCGAACGCCCGCTCGCCCGCTGCGCTATCGCCCTCGCCCCTCCCCCGCCCCGCCCCGACGGAATGGCACTCCCGGGATGTGCCCGCGCATTGTGGCGCCTCGTTGCGACGGCCGCCGCCCGTCACCGGCGGGGACGCGCGTCTGAGGACGAGGTGTCGGCCGACCGGAGAGAATTCGAGCGGAGTGGGCCGGGAGGCAGGCTGTCGAGCTGAGGGCGCGCTCGTCTTCAGTGGACAGGATGGAAATGTGTGTTAAATGTGACATAGAGCGCAATAACTTCTACACTCGGGGTAGAACATTCAACATTGAAGGTCGTTCCACGCTCAAGATCAATTTAGCGTTAGATTCATAGATGTCATAGTATTGAGCTAGTTATACAAAATGTGAATGTCTTAATAATATAATACATCGAAGAGATGAAGCAGAAACTTAGCACGACTCTTGAGTATTTTGAAAGAAAAGAGAAATGTAGATAAAAGAGGTTTGTCACTGAAAATAAATTCGAAGAGAATTAACTATATTTTTATTAACAATTTATAATTGTGTGCACTAACCTAGAGCAAGCATTCACTTGTCTATCGCGGTTCAAAAGAAGTGTGAATTGCAAAGAGAATGCAATTTTGTCCGTGGATTCCGCAAATTCTAGAAATGTGATTGGTCGTCAGGCCGTGAATTCCGAACTGAAATCCACGGAGTGTGTAATCGATCATTCGTCAATTAAATATACAGAAGAAATATGTATATTATTAAATAGTCGTATAGAAATAATTATTCCATAACAACTCCTCGCTTCTTGAGCTGTTCACTGCTCTTTTGATTTGTACGCAAATTGAGCAATCTTTGGCATTTGTGAGTAAAAATGAAAATCGTTCTTTGGCTGGTATTTTTTAATATCGATCAGTGTTGAAAATAACGAAAACTAAAGTGCAACGCATGTAGATGTAAGAATTTTGTGAATATTTCAAAGCAATTTTGAATATTTTCTTCGTGCGCAAAGAAAAACAAGAAAACATTACTTCAAGCGTCCTACTCCCCCTTTTGTGAACCTTAGGAATCCGCATAGCGCAGTTTGAGAGGGGTTGCTCGGCAATATAAATTTCCCCGAATTCGCTTTTCATATATCATCTCACACACGTTTATGCAACTCACACACGGCCTTTGATGTAACCACAACGCCGTTTGCAGCTGGCACAATGTATTAGCCAACGTTCCCTTCATCTATTGTTCGTCTTCCTAAAATTCATCAATAGACAAGCACCAATGTTCCTTCATTAGACTTCTTTGTTCTTGGCATGTTGAATAGCAGAGAATTATATTGTAATTTAATTACTCTTACTTAACGCGTTCAGTCTCCTTTGTGAAGTAGACGACACAGCTCGTTTTCGTGAATTCAAAATTACCTTGATGACTAAAGGAATGATGTAGTTTTGTGAACATGAATTTTAGACCTTAAAATATTGACCAAGCAGCAGTGTTAAATTTCGAGAAAAAATATTACATACAGAAATTCCGAGTTACAATTCGAACATATAATTTATTGAAATAAAATTAAATATCAATGGCCCTGACCTTTAACCTGAGATTTGAATGTGGGTAAAGGTAATAAACTTCACTCAGCAAACTTGGAAAATTCTAGCCCTCAATTTCATTAATTACATAAAATTCATTAATTTAATGATTTGATAAGTAAAAATAATCCTCATCAAAATGTTATAAAACCATTAATCAAAATGTCATCATCATCAAAACATTATAACAATCTTTATCACCATCAAAATAAACGTATTTTCATTTAAATGTAAAACCATGAATACGTAATGTTCAATTGGTCTTGGTCGCTTTGTTTCGAGAATTGCAATCGATGCAAGAATATCGTTGCATCATGAGGCTAAAGCGAAGGAAGAAAGTTTTGAAGTTCGAAAAATGACTGTTTTTAAATGCAAAGATTAGTGTTTATAAACGCAATGCCTAGCAATCGTCTGACAGACCTGTTCCTATAAAAAATGTATTTTTCTAACTTTTGTAAACGTCCCTAATTTTATCAGTTCTCGCTAAGAAGTACTAAATAACATGAAACAACATTTATGGGGTTTCTGATTGTGCAAATGGTGCATATTAGTACTGTTCTGTTGTAACTCTTCTACAGCCCTTCCTTTTCTGCTACGTATGTAAACGCTGGAATCCAGCTAGATTAAAGTTATAGTGCATAATTTTGCATTTATTGACAAAAAGTGCACATTTTGGAAACTCGTGCATACCGATACACTTATTGAAATTACATACCTACGATTACTGTCAATTTACTCATTTCCTTTCCAGCTTATTGCTAAGGTAAACTGCTTTTTTTCAATCCCTCGTGAGAGTTTCATGTCACAATATGGGTCGCTAGAGAGATGTAGTAATTCTAAGAAATTGCTTTGTGGAACGTAGAAAATTATCGACTCAATTAATTATATTACAAAAGCTTACGTTGTATCTGGAATATAACAATCGGTTGTGTTGCGATCCATTTATGATGTTAGTAGGATTGGGTGCACAGCAAAGGAGAGTTGTGGGAAATAGCCTTGCAGAACGAATACGAAATTAATCGTCAATTCAATTTATTGCGCTGAAAGTACAGTTAATTGAATTTAAAGTAGTACTGGCGTCGTATTTAGGCGTTTCATCTTGACGGCGAATCTTGCAAAAGGGTTTTGTTACGGAACTGGATTCAAGGAAAAACGAATATTAACTAAGGATTCAAGGAAAAAATTGTTTGTCACGCGTGTAACGAACACGTACGTTAGATTTAAATTAAACAAAGGGCAATATTATTTTATAACACGAGTTTTGAATCCTTTGCAACGTACGCATTTGCCTGATTTTGATGTTTTCCTTACTTCTCAGTGTCTTGTGACACATTCTAAAACTCGCAGCGCATCAAGACGGCGACATACGCGAAAAATACAGCAAAGGTAGTAATAACGAAAAAAGTGTTTCTGAGAGCAAACGAGAGCAATAGCAGGTGTTTTGAGATAGTATGTGAAAGCCTCTCGTTAAGCTAGCATTCACTTTAAAAAACTAAATAGACATCAGTTTTGAAATTTCCTGAAGAATGCTGTCAGAAAAAGGTTTCAGAAGAATTCGTATTAGCAATAGAACTGATACCCTACCTCATTAGTTCACGAGATGAAAGATAACATAAAAGTGATTTCCTTAGCAATATTTAAAGTAATTTATTAATTGTACATGCCCATTTTATGTGTATATTACACTTAGTGTAAGTGCATAAATACAAGCAATTTTGGATTATTCAATCTGCCCTGTACTTACGAGGTTACATTCATAATAGCTATAATATTTCAGTAATATAAAGTATGTATTATATTTTCCATTCTAGAGAAATTTGCTAATGTCATTTTAATAGCAAAGAACAATCAATCACGTTTCAAAAATATTACGACACAAAAAAGTGATATGATGCGTGTCTTAGAAAAAATGCACTGATAGTTTCATGTACAGTGCTACATCTTAATTGCATTTTATTTAATTCATATTATCTATAAATATTCTTTTTTACAATCAGCACTTGAAGCAGATGTTTCTGTATTGCTATTTATTATTAATTCTGAGGGTTGTCTGACTAGACGTTTAAAACTCTAGAGATGTGATAGAACTCTGTTCAGTACTCCAAAACAACTAACAATTCATGGTGATCAATAAACATGACATTTTGGTTACACGATTATGAAACTCTCAAGTAGGCACATTGCGTAAAAATTTGAATAGAGTAAAAACAAAGTTTTTGTATTCGCATTATAGTAGAAGTATATGAAGGGCTTTATCAGGAGGTAAGGGAATAACGACATGCGGATGCATGGACCATGGCCGAAATGTGAATGTTTTCAGACTCTACCTTTTACCAACCTCGACTCCGCCGCGTCTACCTGTATCCATTGGTAAATACATGATCCAAACACTTGCACCTCTGGGTGTCTTTACATAAACTTCTATTTCTTTCTGAACTTCAATATTCTCGCGAGAAATTGATCAGTTTACGTAAGATTAACTGGCTTTAAAAGAAACTCGCGAACTACAAGTTTAAAGCCCTGCCTTGTTTAAGAATTAAGCAAGCGTGCGCAGCTACCCCATGCGAGTCGAGTGCAGCGCGCGAGGAAACAACTGAGCCGCGCGGCGCGCTTCCCTCCCCCGCACCTTGCACCAGCCCTCGCTCACATCCGCATGCGCGCACGCTCCAGTAACGAGGACAGGCGCGTGCTGCTCCCGGATTAACGCCATGCATCTCACACGCGCCGCTCCCCGGCAACCACATGTCGCCCCGCCCCATCCGCCTTCCACCCCCTCCCATGCTTCTTACGCGTCGCCCCGCCCCCGCGCATCGTCCACAGCGGCCACCCCACGCCGCCCAGCCCCGCCCAGCCCCGCCCATCCCCGCCCAGCCCCGCCCAGCCCCGCCCAGCCCCGCCCAGCCCCGCCCCCGCCCAGCCCCTACCCCCGCGCTTCCCCCCACGCCCCCGGGCCGCGCCCGCGTCACCCCCGCGCCTCCCCGCCCCTGCACTGCCACCACCCCGCCTCCGCGACACCCCGCCCCGCCCCCGCACTGTCTTCACACCACCCCGCTACGCCCCCGCGCAGCCACGCCGGCCCCCGCCCCGCCTCCGCGCTTCCCTCCCGAGCCCGAGTTCACCCCGCACCGACTCATGGAGCTGCCCCCACGCACGGTTCCCCCCCCGCTGCCCCATCGCGTCAACTCCATGCACCGTCCTAACGCACGGTCCCCACGCGCTCCCCGCGCTCTTCCCGCGCCGCCCCACTTCGCCATCCCCACGCATCGTCTTCATGCGTCGTCCCCACGCGTGCTCCCCGCACTGCTCCCGCCCACCAGTATGTAAACCCCCACGCACCTTCCTCACGCACCCTCCTTACGCGCCGCCCCACACGTTTCCCTGGTGTCTCGCCCGCACCACCACCGTGCTGCCGCCCTTCACGTGCCACCTCCTCCCCCCCACACACACACACACACCGGACCAGTGTGCCGACCCCTCTTCTCCGCACTAACCGGCTCTACGTTAGTCCCTCCCGCAACACACCACGTATTAAATACTACTCCCTACCCCCTTCCTGTAGCAACGTTTGACCACATTCCCCTCGACACAGTTAAAAACTACTTTTACTAAACTCGCACTTGTCCCGACTCGCACTTGTCTCGACTCGCACTTGCCCCGACTCGCACTTGCCCCGACTCGCACTTGTCCCGACTCGCACTTGTCCCGACTCGCACTTGTCCCGACTCGCACTTGTCCCGACTCGCACTTGTCCCGACTCGCACTTGTCCCGACTCGCACTTGTCCCGACTCGCACTTGTCCCGACTCGCACTTGTCCCGACTCGCATTTGTCCCGACTCGCACTTGTCCCGACTCGCACTTGTCCCGACTCGCACTGGTCCCAACTCTCACTGGTCCCAACTCTTACTTTTGAACAGTCCTTTTATCATATCATTCGTTATCGGAAAATAGGCAGGACCAAGTTCTTTTTCCTTCTGCCAACTGCATTAAGTACCTTTTGTCTCTTACTCTCTCTAGTACAGCTTCATTTTCCTGCTAGTGTTGGCAGCTGAATCTCTCTGGTCGTTCAGCACGTGCACAGTTCAATCGCGTGCAGCTGCTGGCGCGCTGGGCAGTGCGCCCCGCGCGAGTGCGCTCAGCTGGCGCCAGCGGCCAGCGGCCAGCGGCCTCGCGCCTCGCCGGAGCCTCGCGGCAGCCCGCTCCGCCCCAGCGGCGCCCAGCCCCGGCCCTCCACCGCACGGCGAACCACCTTGCACACGTGGCACGAGCGGTTTGCCCCGCACGGCCAAACAAATCAAGTCTGTCCTCCTTGCACACGTGTCACAACAAACCAAGTCATCTGTAGCGTGGAGGCGATAGCGAACCATTTGCATCCCTGCATACTCGAGTTCAAATCCCGATCGATACATGTGAAAATTTTGGCCGGACCAGAGTGTTCGCCAGAGACTTTCTCCGAGTTCCCCCACCTCAGAGTCGTTCCATTATTCATATTTCACCAACATTGTAAAAAGCAGGGAACGTATTTTCATGTAAATACATATTTTACAGGAAGATAACTACATTCAAAATTATTTTTTTGGAGTTTACAAGACATTTTGAATGAAATGGAACTATATTTATATTACATATTTTCTAATATTTTGGTATAATTACGTATTTTTACATACTCTACTTTTTACTACACATTTAGTTACATTTTAATATATTTATACATCGAAATTTAACATTTAAGGAGCGAGTTTGCAATATTGCTTTGTTACTGGAGTCATCTTTTTACAATGCTATGCAACGCACTTCTATTACCACCGGTCCGTCACGATTTGTCAAACTTACTTCCCTCCTTTGATTCCGTGTTGTGTTATTAAATCATTCACAGATTCACTATATCTATCAATAATGTAAAAAAGTGAAAAAATTAACAACTCTCCATAAGTTAACAATACTCGCTTGTGGATAGACAGCGCTTTCAACAGACAACAATGTTAAACCTGTTAACCTGAAAACAGAAACTTGAAGCTTTTATGTCACTCTTAATAAATAGGATCAAAAAATCAAGATTCTTTTAATTTTAATTTTTTAAATTTTACTTACATTTACGAATTTGAAACCGTACTGATGAATTATTTCATTTTAATGGATCATATCTTTGCCTTAAAGAGAAAATTAGAATTAAAATAGCTACACTTGCGACAATAACTGTCAAGTAACTTCTCCCAAAAACTGTCATGGGCCAGTGACGTAACGCCGCTCCGGAGGAAATTCAACGACCTTTACTTTGAAATCTTTCGCCAATTTCTCTGGACACAGTGTCCACGAGCTCTAGTTAACTTGTTACCTTGCCCAGGACCTTGACATCCCGGCCCAAGATTCAGAAAGTAGGACAATTCATTGTTCCACCGATGCAGACATTTTATGTATGCAGTTGTCAAGAGATTTGGAATGGTGTGGTTTTCTGTGAGTTGAAAACCACGAAACAATCGCTAAGCCAGAGTTGCCATATTCCGCATTTTCCGCTTTTTCGTCCGCCTTTTTGAGGTCCAATCCGCATTCCGCCCCGAGAGCCAGAAATTCCGCAATTTTTCCTCGAGGACGATTTTCTCCGAACTGTGTGTGGAGGGTAATTTCGTGTTGTCAGAATTGTAAGAGGTATCTGGCAACACTGCTCCAACCAATATTTATATTCTTGGAAATCTCCACAGCTCTTGGTTGTGCCAGGCGGGTGTAAAGGGCGGCGCTTGTGCTGCTCTCAGTGTCTAGGGCCTCGGGGGGCCCCTCGAGTGGGAGCGGCGGCGAGTGCGGGCCACGTGGGAAGGCGCAGGTGGGCAGCGCTGCCGGAGCTGCTGCCGGGCGCGATTTCCAAAGATCCCTCTTCGTTGGGGATTCCCACCTGGCACTCGTGGAGCTTCATCTACATTGTGGTGATCTTTAATGACCAATGGCTAAGGTGGCTTAGTGTATCTGCTGATGTCCCTGCAGTGCCACTGACAGGGAGGTTCCTGGATTTGAGTTACGACGGTAGCAGTATTGCGAACTCTAGAAACATACCTCGCTAGGTCGAATTCAGCCGCTGTCTAGAGAAGAATTCTAGCGACCGATTGATCTGATCGGTAGTTTTTCATAGTTTTTCCGATTAATATCAGGCGAATGACAGAGCAGTACTGTAACAAATGGGCTACGGACCACCCGCGATTTTACGTTCCTCTTCCTTGTCCTACCCTCACCTCTTGTCTCGAAGAACTATTAATCATCCTTACTCAATAAACTATGGGATGTTGATCTCTTTACTCAAGACGTATGTCGGGTACGTACGTAGCACATCATCCCAGTCTGGATAAAAAGAAATGGATTCGCTTAGAAATAGATACCTTTGAATAGAAGAGAATGTGAAGTGAGAGATCCCGTGGTTTGTGGCACACACTACTTTTTCGGTACTCACTTGGAGTGACAAGAGTGGCTACGGAAATCGTGTAATCAACGTAATCGGATCTTCGAATCAAAGTAATCGAAGTACGAATTCGACACCAGCAGAGGCTGTACGTAAGAGAAGCCTAATATCGATAATGCTACACAAATCATGACTTTTCTGGGAGATGGGCGGGAGCAAATTGTCAGTCTCCCAACCCCCAGCCCTCTAGGCTTTGTGTTACGCTCGTCACTACAGGTATTGATTCAAGAAATATACGACTGAAACGAGTGATTTCTAACTCTCTTCTCAAAATGTCAAAAACATTAAAAATATTTGTATTTTGTAAAAACAAAAATAACAAGGTTTGGAAACAAACTACGGGCATGGCGAGGGAGTCATCATTCAGGCATAAAAACAATAAATAATATAAATTGTAACATGCATAAATACTTATTGTGTCGATGAATTAAAAGTGTAGAATAAAATACATAATCGTAATAATGTATTTAGGAACTCGAACAAAATCAATTAAAATGCGAGATTATGTAACAAGTGAAAGATATCGGCGCAGGCAAACCTAAATGGGACAATTTTGAGTATCATCTGACCATGAAGAAGATAACTGAAGATGAGTGAAAGTTTTGGAAGGAGAGGCCATGTTTTTGAAACTGTTGATGACACACGGATTATAAATGCATGATAAGTTTTGTAATAAAGGACGGAATTATTTTCGAACATTGTAATGTTGAGTTGAAACAGATGTCAAGTAATTGAAAAGTTACTGAAAGTCCAAATTAAAATGTTTAATTATGAAATAGAATTCCGAGAGAGTTGTAAGTGCGAAAAACGTAATGAAGGAGAAAATATTATGGCAATAATAATAGCCCAGGCAACGTGGCGGTGAAATTGTCAGAATAAAATAATGTTTGTCGGACAAGTCTGCAGTAGAAACCACGGGTTGACAAGGAAAGTTTCGGAGACTAATGAAGTGTAAGAAGTCCAAGTTTTGTAATAGAGCGTATAGTAAATTGTTGAAACTGATCAGTTAATTACTAAATGGCCATGTAAATACTAGTTAGTTAAGTGAATGAAGGTATGAATAAATGATGATTGATTTGAAAATAATATAGCGTATTTAGTGTTTAGTTTTAAATGTTCGTAGCATTTATTTGCTATGGTATTTCTCCGTGATGTTTGGTGTTGTATAAATTATTCAAATATCCGGGCATCGTGGACGAGTATTTTAATTGTGCTGCTAAAAGGTAAGTGGGGTAATAGCAAACGAATTAATGGACTAACCCGCACGTCGCACGTTAGCATGGCGTATGGATCAAATGGAAGTAGTCATGATATAAGTTTTTTAGAAATTTAGAAGCGTGATATTTCTCAAAACCTAACGATAAGAAATTCACATCCTGAGTTCCCGTTTCTTATCGCCCCACCAATATAAATTTTATTTGGACCCATAAAACATTCCTTTCGTTATAAAAGAGCATTCCGAATAGAACGAAAGAGAGAGAGAGAGAGAGAGAGAGAGAGAGAGAGAGAGAGAGACAGACAGACAGACAGAGACAGACAGACAGACAGACAGAGACAGACAGACAGACAGAGACAGACAGAGACAGACAGAGACAGACAGAGACAGACAGACAGACAGACAGACAGACAGACAGACAGAGACAGACAGAGACCAGACAGAGACAGACAGACAGAGACAGACAGACAGAGGAGCAGACAGATAGACAGACAAGATGAGACAGACAGACAGAGACAGACAGACAGAGACAGACAGACAGAGACAGACAGACAGAGACAGCATGTGACAGAGACAGACAGACAGAGACAGACAGACAGAGACAGACATGTGAGACAGACAGACAGAGACAGACAGACAGAGACAGACAGACAGAGACAGACAGACAGAGACAGACAGACAGAGACAGACAGACAGAGACAGACAGACAGAGACAGAGCCGTAGACAGAGGGACAGACAGACAGACAGACAGACAGAGACAGACAGACAGACAGAGACAGACAGACAGACAGAGACAGACAGACAGAGACAGACAGACAGAGACAGACAGACAGAGACAGACAGACAGACAGAGACAGACAGACAGACAGACAGAGACAGACAGACAGACAGACAGAGACATGGACAGACAGACAGACAGAGACAGACAGACAGACAGACAGACAGACAGACAGACAGACAGAGACAGACAGACAGACAGATATTGAGACAGACAGACAGAGACAGACAGACAGACAGACAGACAGCAGACAGAGACAGACAGACAGAGACAGACAGAGGACAGACAGGAGACAGACAGACAGAGACAGACAGACAGAGACAGACAGACAGAGACAGACAGAGACAGACAGAGACAGACAGAGACAGACACAGACAGAGACAGACAGACAGAGACAGACAGAGACAGACAGACAGAGACAGACACAGACAGACAGACAGACAGAGACAGACAGAGACAGACAGAGTTAGGCATGGGGAGAATATTTCATAATAATAATAATAATAATAATAATAATAATAATAATAATAATAATAATATTTAAGGGAAGGGCATGTCATTAGGTCCTTACAAGCAAGAATATCTCATAAAAATTTTAATTATCGAGATAAAATTACAAAATATCTAATTTCGATTATTATTTCAAATAAACGACCTTAAAGTGCTTGCCATTTTCAACTTGGACTGAGCAGAATCAAGAAACAGACCCAAGCCCAACCGAAGGACTCCCTTTGCTCCACACTTGTAGGCCCGAGCCCACTGTGCAAGCGCCGCCCATAACGCAGGGCCCTCCCGGCGTAATCACTCGCACCAAGCCAACGCGCGCCGCCACTGCCGCTAGCGCAGACATCGTTACCGCGGGCGGGCGCGTCTTTCCGTGTCGCCACCGCGCCCTGCAAATGAACGCGGCCGCAGCGCCGGCAGCTGACGGCTCCCTGATTGGCCAAGAGCGGCGGCTCGGGGTGCGGTGACTGCGGCGCGGCGTGTTTGGCCGCGCGCTAATGTGTGCCCCAACTTCGCGGCGACGCTGCTTTGCAGCCACCGCCCCGCTACGGACGCGCGCTGGATGCGAGGGCCCAAGGGGCGTTTCCGCCCGGATGCTCAGCCGCCCACCGGCCTGCCTGCCCGCCCCGCCCGCTGGCTCGCTTCCGCCCGCTGGCTCTGCCTCGCCCACTGGCTCGCCCGCCCACTCGGCCTGCCTGCCCACTGGCCTGCCCAGCCCACTGGCTCTGCCCGCCCACTGGCTCGCCCGCCCACTGGCTCGCCCGCCCACCGCCCTCGCCCGCCCACTCGCTCGCCCGCCCACTCGCTCGCCCGCCCACTCGCTCGCTCGCCCACTGCCGCCGCCCACTCGCTCGCTCGCCCACTCGCTCGCCCCGCCCACTCGCTCGCTGCCCACTCCTGCTCGCTCTGCCCACTCGCTCGCCCGCCCACTCTCTGCTCTCAAGCCCCTCCGCCCACTCGCTCGCCCACCCACTCGCTCGCTTCCACCCCACTCGTTCGCCCACCCACTCTCGCTCGCCCACCCACTCGCTCGCCCACCCACTCGCTCGCCCACCCACCTCGCTCTGCCCACCCACTCGCTCTCTCCCACCCACTCGCTCGCCGCCCACCCACTCGCTTCACCCACCCACTCGCTCGCCCACCCACTCGCTTCAGCTCCACCCACCCCGCGCTCGCCCACCCACTCGCTCGCCCACCCACTCGCTCGCCCACCCACTCGCTCGCCCACCCACTCGCTCGCCCACCCACCTCCCGCTTCTCCGTGCCCACCCACTCGCTCGCCCACCCACTCGCTCTGCCCACCCACTCGCTCGCCCACCCACTCTCGTTTCTCTCGCCTGCCCGCCAACCCACACGCCCGCCCACCCACACGCCCACTCGCCCATTCGCTTACTCGTCCGCCCGCCCACTCGCTCGCCCACCCAGGCGGCATGTGAGAGGATAGCAGGCTCCAGTAGGCCTGGGAAGCGTAAGGGACTGGATTTAGTCTTCAATTCCCAGTGTAATCTTGATAACGTGTACAATTCATTGCCATCAGTTCAAATTATATATTGTGAAGGAATTAGGGTCCATATTTTCATTTCAGATTGTTTAACAGCCCCATACCAATGGGTGGCTGGCTGGCATATGAGAGCCTGGGAAACTGAAGTGACTGGAGGCATGCTTGTCTTCAATTCCGAGTGTAATCTTGATAACTTGTAGGATTCATTGCCTCCATTCCAAATTGTATAACAGTACCGTGCCAATGAGTGGCTGGCATCAATGGGTGCGCCTGGGAAACGTAAGTGGCTGGAGGCATGAATACGACTTCAATTCCGAGTGTATTCATAATAAATGGAGCGATATATTGCCTTCACTTCAATATGCTGAACATTCCCATAACAATGGATGGCTGGCTGGTACCAGTGGCCCTGAGAAACGTAAGAGACTGGAGACAAGCTTACGTATTCCACTGCGAATGCAATCTTGAGAAATTGTACGATTTATCGACTTCATTTCAATTTGTTCAACAATTCCCAACTAGCGGGCGGCTGACTGGCACCAGTGAGCATGAGAAGCTTGAAGGATTAAAAACGCGCTTACATCTTCAAATGCAAGTGTAATCATAATAACGTACACGATTAATTGGCTTCATTTCAATTTGTTTAACGGTCCTACCAATGGGAGAGGATTCGCCTTCACTAGTTTTTTCAACATCATTATTGAGTTAAGGAGTTACTGTTTCGTCTTTTAGCACTTTAATTATTAGAACCTTTTTGAAACTATTTTTCTTTTAATGTTTACAAAAAATCCAAAAAGCCTCGCCACGCGTTATTACTTTGCGGAAACTGCCGTGTTTTTTTACAGCCAGTCCTGCCCATAATTACGTTAAACACTTGTTTTAGTATCTGTTGATGAAGACAATACTTGTTCAATCTGGCGTAGTGAATGTTAAACTAGTTCTTCAAAAAAGGTCGTCGCCATGTGTGTCCTTGTAGAAACGACCTCCACTACAGAAAATGTACAAAATGTGTATGCCCTTTCCATAACACCCATGATAGTAAAGTCATTGTAATATAATTCTATATTATAATTATTTTGTAAGCATAAAAATTTCCTTCAATTTTGAGCAGTTTGGGGAGACAATTTGAAAGGAATGTGTAATACGTGAATCTGAATATACTGTGCAAGCTATTAAAATATGTTGTATAGTTAAAGTGATGTTCAATATGTACAAAGTGATGGATATTCTTTCTTGAACAGATGTGAGTGGCTAAGACGGCTATGTCCTACGCGGAGTCTTGCGAGAGATATTTATCTTTTCTTGTTCTCCCCCCTATCGACTCTTGTCATCCCTAGCGTTCCATTTTTTGTTATTTTGAGACCATTTCCGCGCCATACTTCTCTATTCAGTATTTACCCAAACAGATTGTCTGCTGGTGGTATTTATTTAAGAAAGATCTCCTTGTCAATATATCATCTTCAAATCTTAAAAACTGGGAAGTTATTATTGCTAATGTTTCTTTAATATTTACTGTGTTTGATTATGATAACATTTATTTTTCTTCCCTAGAACGTGAATAGTGAGCAATAAAAATCATGCCGTACCTGGGTTCACAAAAAACAAATCAATAAAAATCGAGTGTAAGAAATATTTGATAAGTTGGAAACATCCTTCGCAGATTAAATTTTATTTATAAGTGCATAAAGTAGCAGTTTTCAAGCGTTTATTGAACAGTAACAAATACAAATACATCATACGTCTATATCAAGGAAGCAATCCTGTAGTTCATCAAAAACCTTTGCAGATTCTCTGATTTCATCTTTTTATTTATGATTGTAAAAAAATAAATTTGATCATTCCATGAATTAGTTGATGTTTCCAAGCGCGTTATCTGCTAAGGTCGTTAATCCTGTAAGTGTAGTGCATGTTTTAATCGCGTGATATGGCGTTGGCCTTCCTCCTCTAGAAGGTAGGACTCGGCGCCAATCCACATGTCGTCGGCTAGCGGGGTTTTTCCCAACCATGTATCTCCTAGCAGCAAGGCATTGCCTCAGCCGAGACAAGCCCTTAACTCCCGACCGGTCTTCCGACGTGAGTAGTAGTGTAGTGCATGTCAGTGTAAGCATAAGTAAGAGGCTAGGATAGGACAAGGAAGAAGAAGGAATGATTGCGCGTGGTCCGTGGCACGTTAGTCAGGGTACTGTTCCGGCATTCGTCTGGTGTTGATGGCAGAAACCACGGAAGTCTACGTATCAGAGCAGCCGGCCGCTAGAATTCTCTTCCAGACATCGGTTGAATTCCACATAGGTATGTATATATAGCTATATCAAAAAACCTGCCACCGTGGGAACACCCTTGGACGTAGGATCTCCCGGCCAGAGGCCCTGCAGCGACATCAACTGTTGCTCTGAGCCACCTCCGCCGGTCATCCATCCCATATATCATTTCCATGGAATGATCAAGTTGAGAAATCCTTAATTTTCCTTGACACAAGGAATATACACTTGTGTCATTATGTCTGTATACTTGACACCATAAATATAATTAAATATTCGTATTTTCACTATAGTATTACACAATAATTCAGTAAAACATTCTTGCCAAGATTTTCTTTTCGTTCGCTCTTACGAAATTCAGAAGTGGAACCGCGCGCTGTCAAGGCAGCCGCCGCATCCCACGAGCCAGACGCTGCGCTTCTCCCGACGTCCGTCCGCCCGCGGCGGCGCTGGCGTCCTCTCGCACGCGCGTCTTCCTTTGTTCGAGCGAATAAATCTGCTCAGATTTTGCGTCTTTCGCTTTTTTTTCGCAGGCTTCATTTCCATAGTCGTTTCTATTTACTCGCATTCTGGTCGGCCGCACCCGCGCTCGGGGATTCCTTTCTTCTACAAGAGCGCTCCGCTCCACCGCCGAGGCCTCGCGGACTACTCGACAGTTCGGCTTTTATTGCTCGCGATCCACGCACACGTCGATGACGGCGGGATGTCCTCTCTAAAAGGAGCAAAATGGAGTCAATGATGTTCTTACTTATATTGAAGTTCAATGAAAAGAAACTAAAACGTTGTTTCTTTATTACTTTCTCGTATGCCGAACATAAGACGTAATATACGTAGTTCAGAGAAGTTTATGTACCGATGAGGAAAATCAATTTTGAGTTTTCAACAGAAATACGCGTTTTGGGGTCTCATATTACCGATTTTTTTTAAACGTCCGCTCGTCTGTTTGCGAAAACACTAACACCCAAACTATTCGTAGGATTATTGCCGAAATGAATATTTGTTTATCGATTACACTTGACTCACAGGCGAGTTTGAACACAATTATTTAAAGGGTACTCCCTAATAAGTTGGTATAAAGTTCCCTATAATAAAATTACATACTTGTAAGAGTTGTTACAATATAACTCTAAATGAAAAAGATTTTTCAAAGGTTTCTTAGCCCCCGTCCCACCTTCCATATCCCTTTATAGCAAAAACGTTTTTTAAATTTTAATTTATTTCGTCAACTTAACATTATTGTATCGTATTGAAGAAAATATAAAAAATAAGAAAATAATTTTTACTGTCAGGAAAACATTTTTGATTTTTTTCTCGGTGCCAAATTCAAACGCAAAAAAAAAATATTTGAAAAAAATAACAAAAAAGAATTTTTACTGTCTTAGAACCTTGAAAGAGGCTCGAAAAAATCTCAGAGGTTTCTCTCAAAACACAAATTGTCGTGATTTATTTCAGATTTTTCGACAGCTGGGCTGTAATTAAAAATATTAAAAACACTTTTACCATTTTCCCACTTTTATATCACCTTGACTTTAAATACTCTTTGAAAATGATTGCAAGAGTTATGTGAATTTATTTTAGTGTTTATTATACATTTGTATATATTGTTGTAGCACCCACTAAAATTTTGATCTTGGAATGTAGGAACAAATTGTAGTGTTTTTAAAGCTTTATAATCCTTTGTATAGGTTTTTTTTATTTAAACTTCCTGTAATGATAGTGCTAAATGGACTGAATTACATGATATAAACGTTGTTTTGAATATTTCAATCTTCTGGACATTTTTTTAAACAAATGTATTGTTTTAAAAACGTTTCTCACGTCGATTTACTTTAGGAGCATTTTTAAACATTCTTGCATTTCTGAGTACAAGACCTTCAAATGATTTCTTTAAAAACTTGCACATAGGGCCAGGTTTCACTCTTCTATAATATTCTTTAAGTCATTTTTCATATCTATTACTGGGGGAGCGAACAATTGAGAAAATGTGAAAAAATGTCTTTTAGGCGCCAATAGACGGCTGCAGCCAAATAGGATGGGGCAACGCCTAAGCTTGCCTCTAAAAGAAATTAATTAAATAACTAGTACGCTAAAGATGGTTCCATTCTGTAACAACACAACACTTTTTTTTAATGGTAAGTATATCGACGTCCTTACCATTGGAGGCGTAGCAACTTACCCTTCCGATCCAAAAGTTAGTGAGATTGAAACCCACTCTGTGTTTGAGCATTCTTTCCCTCCACTTTCGTGTCCGTTGTCGTAGACAGACACGTGTTCCGCTGACTTCAGATCCTCATATCAAGTGAATTGTTTGTAATTCTACCCTCTAGAGAATAACTTTGTTAGAAAAAATTCTTGAGAGATACATTCATTTACATTAATTCAATATGATAATTGTGATGTAGGGATTATATTTTTTTTCATTTTTAAAACCAATGGCCTCTACGATCTAATTGTCAGTTTAGCAAATCATTAAATAAATAATTGAAATTTGATTCATTTCAAAGAGAAAGCCTTCAATAAGATATGTACACCTTTAGAATGAGAGTAATATATCAGTGGACAGAAGCAAAAAGCTTACATCAAGCACTTGTATGAATTATCTTTCTTGCAATATTATGTTTTGAGAAATTGGTTTAAAGATTTTCTGTGATAAACCACTTCACATCAAATCCATGTGTCGTAGATTCAATAACCCAGAACACTGTGCTTAGGCCATAATGATTGACCTTATGCTCACTTGGCGTCTCATATCTCCACGGAAACTTTAATGTCTCCCGGCCGAAGGCTTGGAGGAGAACAAAAACAAGCGAGAATACTTCAACAGCTCGTCGACAGCTCTTACAAAACCAATAAAGCTCTTAATATTAACGTCACTTGTAAATGGTTCATCAATATTCAACGACCCGCGTCTCCGCCAAACGCTCCGTTATTGCCGCTATTTCGAGCCCAACGTCCCCCGCGTTTTGTTAAAAGTTCCGAAAGACGCCGCCGCCGCAAGTTGGCGTGAGTTAGTGCGTCGCAACCGTTTCTTGCGGAGGCGCCACGACGCCTCGTGCCTGAAATATGCCTCAAAATTATTTGACGCGCGGTAAAAATAATCCTGGCTACTGACTTTTTCTCTCGCGCTATTTATTTTTAGAGGCGCCGTCGTTGTTGTCCGGACAGGGAGTGATGGGCGAGGGAGAAAGGGGGAGGGAAGGGACGAATAAAGGGCAAGGGATGGAGGATTGTGGGGGCGTCACCCAGCTATCCTTATCGACCGCGTTTCGGATGGAACAGGGCGCAAGAGATGGAGAAAGCGTTTTGGCAAGTAGGAGCAAATGTGAAGAAGAAGGAGAGAAACAAAAATAAACAACCTGTTAATATTAACAGAGACAGCAACGATAAAGAATATTAAGGCTGGTATGAAGAAGGCAATAAAGGGAGAGGAGAAACAAAACAAAATTAATGGATATGACTCAACGTTAAAAAGGAAGGGAAGAACAACTCGTATCTCAATACAGAAATAATTTGAGATTCATTCACAATTAGAAGCAAAGATAAGAAAGGAACAAACGGAGGAAGGATGGCATGATACGTTAGGATGATGATAAAAGTTAGAGATTAAATAAGCATTGAGGATATTATTTAATATTTTGTACGAAATATACAAGATATATCTTATTATTATAAATGAGTGTACACACAAGAAACAAAACTACATTTGCTGCATATTGTTTTATTACATATTACCACGTCGAAGATGGTTTGACGCGTGAAGACGGATAACGCAGCTGCCTAAACCTTGAAATGCAGAGGATTTTCTTTCTTGTGAAATGGCTACTTAAAGGCAGGAATAATGACAATCGCACTATCATTTTCGTACAAAAAATTATATAATAAGTCCGGCAGAAACAAATAAAATGATGAGGGCAAAAACAGTAAGTGAATGCCATAGATCTTAAAAAAGTATCTTTGATGCTACATACACGTCACCGAACACCTCTCACCTCGCAGCATCAAGCGAGCACTTCTCTCTTTAAAAACGCCTTGAATAATAATTTCGTACCAAATCAATAATTTTGTACCATACCAAATCGAGCATATAACTTTCTACGAATAATAATTTCGTATCCTCGTACATTCTTATAGCGAGACGTTGCAGGTCACTTTTGTGTCATTACAGAGACGTCCTTGCATCATTAAACCATTATTAAAATATACAGGTCTCAATACTCACCGCTTAGAATCGTCGGACGCCAACACAAGGAGGCTGCGTTGAGAGTGGCACACGTCGTCTTCACGCAGATGATTCTCTGGGCACCTCTGCGCCGCTGCGGGTGGACGAGAAGACATCTGAAATCCAATAAAACATTGACATTGATGACGAGTTCCATAGATGGTTCCCGAGTTCAGGCGATTGGGTGGTTTACAACAGGGCTACTCAAATGCAAGAAGTCTGGCCAGGTCTTTCACTGGACTAGAGCCGATCTATCCAAGCTCTTTCCTTTCCCTTCCGTCGGGCTGACTTCACAAGCAGCGTTTCAAGCCGGTTGCCCTCAGATAATCGCTGAATTATATCACACAAAGTGGGGCCCGTTTGAACAGCCCTGATTTACACAGTGATAAGTTGCTGTCAATTACATAAGAGAGCGCGCGCAGAAGTCGTGACTACTTTTTTTTCTAAAAGAAATAATATTGGATCAATTTTCTTTGTCGCGTGAACGGAATTCTGTGCTACTGTGTGTTCTCAACAATGGTTCTCTGAGAGTCTCTATTAGCACAGAGAGCAATGTGAAATCAGTTGTCCGTCTGCCGCCGTGCGATATGAATGTAACCCATTTCGAGCAGCTCTCATACACAGAGAGTTGGTGGAAGCTCTAGGAAATAATGCACTTCCATGCCGGGCAGTCGCGAAATGGGCCAAGAGAGTTCCTGTGAGGACACGTAGTAACCTGTGATTTTCAACACACATGACGACATGTGAGTGGACCGATGTGGTATGTGTGGTAATGGAAGATCTGTCCAATAGGACCTTCAGAACGGCTATGTGATATTTTTGGAATGTTGGAAACTCATATATCCTAAAGGTTTTGAAAGAAAGAACCAGTACTGTAATTTCAAATAACTTGATAATTATGAGAAATACATTTTTGGTGTGTCGTTAAATGTCCATTGACTAAATACTTTGCCCTTTCATATATATTTCACATTTTCCACCCGCGCTTGTATTCTCACAAAGCAAAATAGGTTGCCTTGGTTTTTACTCTAGCCCTCTTAGATAGTTTTATTAATTACAATAATTATCAATTGCATCAATTATATCCGCAATTTACTGAATTATATTTATGCCTCAAAGTGTATTCTAGTGAACACCCTTTAATTATTTAAAAAATGTCTATCTTTAAAGTATATATATCATCATCATCCTTCATGAAAGGAAGCTGAACGACATTGAAGGACGCTGGGAACCTGCGGCTAAGATTTGTGAAAATTCCTATTCATTGATTTCATTACTGTTTTTCGTCGTGCCAGTTACTGCATGGCTTGTCTCCTCAATGTTAGTAGACGATGCGAGTAAAAGAGTAAATGATAATTTGAGCAGTAAAATCCAACTCAAATTTTAGCTCCGAGTATACTTTTAGTCCTTAGATTCTTTTACATTCAACATAAATCCCGTCATTTTTATGATTAAGGTTTTCAGAAGCAAACATTTGGAAAATACACCGTCGTTAAGTGCACAACTGAATGTAGATCTTTCAGACTTGTCGCCTCTGTGTTAACAGCCCACGCGAACAAAAGATGGCGCAAACAAAAATATTACTTTGAATAGAAAAGTCCAATTCAAATTTTATTGGAGTCGTCTTTTAGACTTGCAGGGTTTGACATTCAACATAAATCCCATAATTGGTATGTGCTTAAGTTTTTCAGAAGCAACCATTTTGAAAAGACAACGCCGTCAAATATGCTCAACTGAGTGTGTGTCAGGCTTGACGCCTCTGTATGAACAGGCCACAGGAACAAAAGGTTAATGCTCACTAGGAGCAGGAAATTTCATTTCACATTTAGCTCGGAGTTGTCTTTTAGACTTAAGTTTTTGGTGGTTGTTTTTTCATTCAACATAAATCCCGTATTTTGTATGTGCTTAAGTTTTTCAGGAGCATCCATTTGGAAAAGGCAACGCCGTCAAATGCTCCACTGAGTGTGTCTGTCAGGCTTGTCGATGGGCGCGGCGCCGTTGCACATTGTGCGGCGCCCTGGTCGCCGCGAGCAATGGCAGCGGGACTGCCTTTGTGCGACGGATATTGCTGCTTCCCGCCTCAGATTGCCCCCGCAGCTCCCGGCGCCCCCTCTCCGCACCCTCCCCTCCCCACCCCACCCCACCCCTCCCCGCGTCCCGAGCCGCGCCGCGCCGCGCCACGCTCCCGCGTTCGAGCCGTTTACGGCCACGCAGACACTGAAAAGGCCTCCCAGCTTCCCCCTACGACTGCGTCCCCGCGCCTCTAGAGGAGTTTATAGCGCTGTGCTTCAAGAAACATACATGACAACGGTGTCAGTGTTCCGCTATATTCAAGTTAGTTGATTGAATATTTCGTGTTTTCCGGCGTGCTATCTGCTATGGTTATTACTCCCGTACGTGTAGTGTATGTTTTTATGGTGAGATGAGGTATTGTGGTCTTCACCCGTTACGTGGTGAGATCCAGCGGCGACCTACACTCCACATTGCAGGGTTTTTCCTCAATCATTTCTCTCCCTCCAGCGGGGCACTGCGTCATCCAGAAGAAGCTCTAAGCTCCCTACTGGTCTTCCGATATGTGTGATAGTGCAGTGCATGTTAGTGTAAGTGTGTGTGTGTAAGGGGAGAGGATAGGACAAGGAAGAGGAAGGAAAGATCGCGCGCGGTCCATGGCCCGTTTGTAAGGGTTCTGTTCCGGCATTCGCCTAGTATTTTTCGGAGAATCCACTGAAAGCTACCGATCTGAGCAGCCGCTCGCTAAGATTCTCCTCCAGACAGCGTCTGAATTCAACCTAGCGATGTAGCTAGTGTCGAAAATCCTCCGTCGAAACTCGAACCTAGGACCTCCCGGTCAGGGACACTGCAATGTGGCATCAGTTGTTTGTAAGTTGAACTTCAGTGACGAGGTGTGGTAAGGGGAATGTTCTTGAATTACTCTAAGCATTTTCTTTTGATTCTAATTATTTCTGCTTTCGTCACCATATAATATTTTATTTAAAACATTCTAACACATTTTGGGTGTTTGGGGAGTTGGGATACGTTTCCTAGGATACTCTAGTTTTGATGAGAGGGTTTTAATGAAGCTCTCGTACTGAATTCACCACGGTCTGAAACCTTTTTACAGAAAAAAGTAATGTTTATCCTTTATATTTAGATACAATTATAAATTCGAAGATGGGAAGGATCAAATATATTCTCTCAGGTATCATATTCAAGGCGTGAAATGACTAATCATCTTCCTGCTCCAAATTTGACGTAAATGGGAAGTTAATTAATCCTATTAACACTGTACTAATTTCGTTTCTATGTAAAATATAAGAGTTATAACTTTTAAATTACCATCTACCGAGAAGGGTTACAGATTTTATATTAAACTAAGGAAGTGACAATCATCAAATGGAGGTTAAATTCAATGACAGCCTTCAGACCACTGTTAGTGAAACGGACAGTAATAGATTGCTACGTTTTAACGGACAGTCTGGCAGGAATTAACGATGCATAATGCGGTCACGCGGCAGGTTATAGATAGAAAGATAGATAGGTAAATACATAGATGGATATTTATTTATTGATCTGAATCAGATAGAAAGGTAGATATAAATACAGTCTAGATAAATAGATACTAGAAAGAATGGATAGACAGATGGATAGTAGGTAGATAAATAGCTAGAGACTTTATTATATGACTGGTCTGATGCTTCTCGGTTGACAAGCAGAGACAGATGAAACTATCCACATTTACAAATCAAAAAATTAAAGAACTACAATAAATTATCCTTTGCCTTCTATCTACAATGTGCAGATGGCATCTAAAAACATATACAAATGAAAATACACACGCGCACTACATAAATCAATTTACACATGCATACTGCATAAACATACATACATACAAATATCTAAGAGTCATCCTCGGGATTTCCCGAAGAATACCATTTCCATGTAAAATCAAAAGAAGTACTGCAGCAATGCAATGCTCTTGGTTCCCAACATGTTACTTTCCGCAATAATAAACAGAAACAGTGTTCAGCGTTTTCCAACTCTTCTGTCAGGCACTTTCAAGTGCGCGAGGCAGGGCTTCTCGTCAGCCCATGCACCGCTTGTCTGGCGCGCGAATACCCAGCCGCCCGGGACGGAGCGAGAGACATCGCCGCGGTGCCGGCGCCGGCGCCCGATTTTTCCTTTTCGCTTCTCGCGCCTTATCGATCTGCGCTGAATCCGAAGTTGTGTAGCTTCGCTACTCCCCCGCCACCCCACCGCTCCTCTCCTCGCGAATTGAGAAGTCGCCAAGCAGCCACCATGCTAATAGCCACGTCGCGCTTGACGCATCGCGATTCCTAAAAATATCGCTTCCGTCCCGGAGATTTTTTTCCGCAGAAGTGGTGCGCTGGAGGCTGGGACCGTCGAGCGCCCGAGAGGAAGGCGGCGGATGGGCGCTTGGGAAGAGGTGCGGGCGGAAGGAGGCGGTTGGGTGGGGAGACCACGCTGAGACGGCAACGGGGCTCGAATGGGGCGAGAAAGCAAGAATTTTGACGGAGGCATCAAACCGCTTCAAACAACGTTGCTGTCTCGAATAAAAAATATTTCGGGACAGGGTTCCAGGGTTCCTGTCGTTCATAAAAATATTTCTATTTCGGTTTGGGTTTCGAAACGATCTAAAACGCTTTTATATTTTTATTTAAGAGAATTTCAAAATTAATGATGAGGCAGTGAAATTTCAGTATATTGAAATTTATGACCATTCCCTTTCCGGCTAGGGCCTAGAGCTCGCTAATTTAAATTACACAAATAAATAATGACGTAATGTCTTCTTTCTCGGACATCTGTGCTTAACACTGTGAGGCACTTTTCGAAAATTGAACTCAGTGTAAAATAGGTCTTTGAAAAGCTGTACATGAATAAGAAACTATATTACTACAGAATTTCATTAAAAGGAAATAATGCACATAGCGACGACAATCAATATTAGAGAAGATAATTAGATCGTAATCCCTTGTTCTTTGAAATCGCCAATAGCCAATCGCCTCAAATTGCAACGTGTGAGATTTCAAGCATCACCAATTTAAGCTGTTTCACATAAATGCAACTGAGAGGATTTGTAAATAATGTTGGTTTCGAAATAGAGTTAGTTCGAACTGGAAATACCTTTGAAGCTTTTCAGCACAAAGTTGAAACTAGTGGTGAAACTAAAGGAATATCGCTGATCTGATAGTCAAGAGAGCGAATACGTTGATGTCAAAAGACCTCACAATATAACACCGCTAAGTAAACTTACAAATAATAATCATTACGTGTTAATTATGTCATTATTAGAAATATACAGGATCACGTCGTCACTCTGTAACATTCGGTCAGAGTAGTTATAACTTATAATGAAGATAGCGTAAGAGGATAAAAGAGACACGAAACATGGATTTAGGTCGCGTATAGCGCGATGAATTGACTCAAGATTCGTGCGAAGAATCGTGACATCGTGGCTAAAAACGGCAGGCCCGCCCCCAAGTCTGGAAAGGAGGCGGAGGCGAAGGTGGAGAAGAAGTCAGGAGCAGTGCGTAGTTGGGTTGGTGTGTGTGTGTGTGTGTGTGTGTGTGTGTGTGTGTTTGTAAGAGAGAGAGAGAGAGAGAGAGAGAAACAGAGGCAAAGGAGAAAGATATGGGCGTCAGAGCATATCATAGAATGATGTGGGGATTTCACCTGTTTATCCCAGGAGATGGATGAGTTCTTGAGATGGTTGGAGAGATCAGGCGCAAACCTACATGACGGCTTGCAGCTAGCTAATCAGCAATCAGCTATCTCTCACCAACAGCGACAAACTTTAAGTTCCAGACCGGTCTCTCGACGTGTATGATAGCGTAGTGCATGTAAATGTTTAAAGATAAATGACAAGACAACAAAGAGGAAGCAAAGATGGCGCGCGGCCTGTCGCCAGTTTGTCAGGGTACTGCTCCGGCATTCACCTGATGATGTGCGGAGAAACCACAGAAACTACTGTCCAGAGAAACCGGGCGCTAAAACCCTCCTCTAGAGGATGGATTCGACCTAGCTATGCAGCTAGTGTGGAAACTCCTGCCACCGTCGGACCTCCCAGGAACACTGGAACCTACCAGTCAGATGTACAGCACTGACATCAGTTGACACCTGAGCCACATGAGCCGGTACGTGGGTGTTGGACTCGAGTGTGAAGGTGAAAAGTAGAAGATTGAATCCACGCGTGTGGTACATGAACAGTACGAGAGCGAAGACTAGAACGGAGGCTGAGAAATTTACTCGGACGCAGTGTGACGGGCATGGGAATAAAGGCAACGGATAAAGCGGATGCGACAGCGAACGCAAAACGCAAGGGTGCAAAGACTAAATATCCAAAGGTGGGAACGGAATGTTACGTTGGTCGAGGGCGAGGCCATGTTTGAGGAGCCAGAAGCCACACCAGGGTTGACACGAAGGGTGCAGGCGAATCCAAAGCGGAAACGTAGGCCGGTTGAGTACCGGCGGCAGTCGCAGGGAAGGGAGCGGGCACAGAGCCGGGCTAGGGGCGGGGACGCAGGGGCAGGGCGACAGTTCGCTCGGATGACTGCGCCAGCCACCGACAGGGGCCGGGGTCGGGGCGGGGGCGGGAAGGCGAACGGGGGCGGACAGCCGCCCCGATAAATCGGCCCAAAGTTTCGCCGCCTGCGCCGCTAAGCATCGCCTGACGAATTTAGGGCGCGCCTGCGGGTGACGCCTGGGGTCTTCCAGGCGCCGCGTATCCCTCATCGCTCTTTAAATTCATTGATTTATTGCTTAAATTTTAAAGAAAGAAAAAGGAGCCGGCCCCCTCCGCCGACTGGATTGATTGAATGATGTGATTTTTTACCGCGCGCCGCAAGCGAGCGAGGCGTTTTCACGGCGCTCGGATCAATCAAGGCGGAATTTGTACAGTTTAAGTCAAACTTTAAGAAGTCAATCAGGGTATTTGCATTTTATATTTTTGCTCGGGGTTTCTAAAGTCACATTAGAATTTGGAGTTGATCGCCCGTGCATCGGGAACTCTCGGAGCATTCAGAAGAAATAAACTCCTTTATTTGTTCTTCAAAACTGCCATGAAGATTTCATTTTTCTCATGAGATATTCATTACGTGCAAAAGACTTCTTTACCGTACGTACACATCGATATTACTATAACAATATTACATACTGAAAACTCGAGACGCTCCATGTCGTTGAAAATATTTTGATGCTAGTGTAATAAAAATTATAATTATGAATCATTCCGTTGGCCAATGAATGAATGTAACCTAAAAATCACGTGTGTGTATTGTATTTGTTTGTTTAAATAATTCGTACATAAAATTTTACTGGATTTTGTCCGAAGAATAATGTCTTATTGCACATCATCATTAGCACAACATCAGTTCATAGAGTTCACAACACACGATGTTGACCTCCCAGAGACGCAGCAGGGGCACACTTCGTGATTTGTTAACGAAGTATTACAACGTATTACAGTGCAATGCTTACTAAAACCACAAACAGCGGCGAGTAGTGGTGGCATTTGACTTGCATTGCATTCTTCTCTCTCGCCGCTAAAGAAACGAAACAACGGAATTATACTGGTATCTGCACGCAGAGAATTAAGTCCCCTGCGCTTCCGTGAAATTGCAATACTTGGGGCCGGAGGCAGCGCGGGCTCCGCGGGGAAGAAATTACATTTCGCTCGCGCCTGCGGTTCCGCGGCGAGAGTTTTCAGGGAAAAGCCAGGGGCCGCCTCGACACATGGGAAAGTGGGTCGGACAACGCAGCCCTGCCTCAGGGGCGAAACGAACACGAACGAAGCCGTAAAAGGTAATCATTTATTGATGAGATTTTTAACAGATGCATTCTACTGGCACTGGGAGTGGTAGCTCAGTGCATCAACTGACGTCACTGCAGCGCCTCTGACCGGGAGGTCCTAGGTTCGAGTCCTGAGGGCGGCAGGATTTTCGACACTAGCTTTTCAGCTAGGTCCAATTCAGTCGCTGTCTGGAGGAGAATTGTAGCGGCCGGCTGCTCTGATCGGTAGTTTTCAGTGCTTTCTCTGATCAACACTAGGCGAATGCCGGAGCAGTACCCTACCAAACGGGCCACGGACCGCGCGCGATCTGTCTTTCCTCTTCCCTTATACACTAACATGCACTACACTACTACATATTCCAGGAGACCGGTAGGGAGCTTAGAGCTTGTCCCGGATGGGGCGGTGCCCCGCTGGTAGGAGAGTCCTGGTTAGGTGAAAATCCCGCTAGCCGACGGTAGGTTGGCGCCGGATCTCGCCATCCAGGAGTGGAAGGTCATCGCCATCTACCGAGGAAAAAACATGCACTACACTAATGGGACTAATGACCGAAGCTGTTGACGCGTCCGGAATCACTAACCAACTAACCAACCATTCTAATGGCGTTCGGTTGCCCCAGAACACCCATGACTGTGGCTCAACGGCGGACCCCATAAATTGCTAAATAATTCAAGGAAAATTGTATACGTTTAAGTACTAATGCTATTAGCAAACTATCATAAACAATCATATAAAAATCATTTTTTTCTGCTAATGCGTGTTAAGACATCTTGAGTGTTGTGGGTGAGGCAATGGCATATATTATTTTTTGAACATTTTCTCTTCATTCGCACCTTTCGGTCGGTAAACAGATGGCCGCGTCCTTTTTTTTGGAGAACTAGTTGAATGTTGAATATGTTGATCCAAATGTACAACTGTTCTCTACATCCATATATAGAAGAATAACATTTTAACCTGTGCATTTCTTTATAGCGCCTGGGTGCCGGGGCTCTTAAGATGTTTTGGATTTATTTATATTAAAATGTAAAGGTAAGGTACTACAAATGTGAGACACATTAGCTGATTCTACGTGAAAAGCAGAACTTGCTTAATCGTTTGCAAATCCTAGACTCAATTCCTATTCTTTCGCCGTCACATGCTCCAGGGGTCTCTCTCCCATAGAAGCAGACTAATCGTACGTCGAGGGGAAAAACTCCCGAAGGGGGAATAACCTGCTGTCGTGAGAGCATAACTTGCAACGACCAGATCAAACGCTTTGTTGATTTATTGATTGACTATTTTGCGTTTCTGGGGGTATGAACGGCTATGGTAATTAGTCCCGTAAGTGAAGTGCATGTTTTTATCATGGGAAGTGGCGGTGTTTCTTTTCCCACTAGATGGCGAGATGACATCGACTTTCGAGGTTTCCCCATCCCTGTATCTCCGCCAGCGGAGTTCGGCCCCAGCAGGGACAAGCTGTAATCTCCCAACTGGTGTAGTATTGTAGTGCATGTAAGTATGTGTGTAAGTAAGGAGTGAGAATAGGGCAAGGAAGAGGAAGAAAAGAACGCATGGGGGCGTGGCCTGTTTATTAGTGTACTGCTCTGGCATTTGCTACATGTTAATTGGAGACACCATGGAAAACTACCGATCTGAGCAGCTGGCCTCTACAATTCTTCTCCACACAGCGGCTGAACTTGACCTACATCTAACTAGTATCGAAAATCCTGCCACCCCGATGCAAAGACAGGTCTAATGCCATTCATTGTCTTTTGCAGGTCACTAAGCATTGGGTTCGATCGCTCGCGTTGCCTGAATGAGAAACTTAGACCAGCTGCTCTAACCGGTCTATTTGTGGAGGAGCCTCCTCTCGCATCAGTTCATAGAGCGCTCTTTTAACTTTTTATTTATTTATTTATTTATTTATTTTACGTCAAAAAACAGTTAAAACTGCGTATGACGTGCCAAGGGGAAAAGTGAATTGTGTGCACATTTTCAAAATTCCGTGATCCCTACACTAAGTCATATACTACTTGAATTTTGAATTAAAAAACCTTATTAATCTCCACCTTTTTGTACAGGGTGATAGCCTGATCCCTCAACTCTCGTAATTTCCTTAGCCTCTCGCAAATGCGACGAGCAGATAGATAGCAGGGCAGAACCTGAGCAGTGCTAAGAAGTTCGCAGAGAAAGAAACTGAGTTAGAATGAGTAAGGAATGATAAATACATGTAGTATTAGAGTAGAAATGGCAACTGCAGTAATATGACGATTGATGGTGGGGACCAGAGTGAAGGCGGCAATGAGTGTTTTCAATGAGGTGTAGTTGCGCGACATTTCAATCGGTTATTTTCGTTTTCCTGAAAAAGATTGATGGTTGGAAAATATACGGTATTTTCGACATTCGAAACTTTTGGAATTCTCCGCTTTTAAACTTGAAATCACTCTCCCTACTTCTTCCCTAAATTTTCACCTGGTTCATTACTTCAAAGCATAATAAGCGTATACAAACATATATAGCCTAATATGCTATGGAATTAAGAGAAAGAACAAATTTTTATTTTCACGAATATATCTAGAATTGTAAGAAATCTTGAGTATTAAATAGGAATGTCTAGAAGATAATATATTTATTTTGTGCTTTTGAACACCTTTCTGTCTTTACTTTCTAGATCTTTCGGAAAAGTAGATAAAAAATTCACGTCTCTTTCCTTTATTATTCCTGTATTTAATTGCAGAGGAGGGCGCCCCTTTGACACACACATTGTTATTAATGTGTAAAATGGAAAAGTATAAGAATTCAGTTGGTGAATATTAAATATATCCCTATACACGTCAAATATAAGATTAAAACGTAGGTTCTACGTAATTTTAGAGGGTTATTTAATGACTTGCTCTTGAAAGCCCAGGAATATTAAACCACGAGTCAAGAAACACGGATTATTTCTTAAGTTTTAACCAGCTCTTAATAAACGCAATTTCACAAACAAATCCGTATACTTTAGTAGCAGCTCTCCGTAGTTTTACTTTGTCTCCGCCAGGATCGCTTGTTGGCGTGCGCATCCCTACCTAGCCAAAAAACGGTCTGAACTGCGCTACTGTATGATGCATTTCCTGCGGTTCCACTGCATCAAACCGAATCCCGTACTGCCAGTACCAGATTACCGAACTGTTTGAGCAGGCTGCAGCCTGGGGCGCGCAATTTTTGGGGGCCAACGAATTTCAGCGGATTAAAAGTTTCATAACGCGAACTTTTGAATGTTTTTATAGAAATATTTCTATTCGTGTTTGTAACAAAAGATAGTGTTAATTAATCAAATATATAGCTATTGATATATATGAATTAAAAAATTAATACAAACATATTGTATATTGCAGTACTCCCTCCGTAGAAGGACCGTTCAAAGCCTTAATATTAACACTCAGATGTTTGTGTCTTGATATTAATTCTCATCCTCTACATTTCCATGTAATTTTAGTTCAACATGTTACCAAGAACTAATGTGCCTTTTCTAATGTTCCTCTCATTCCAAATTCATCAAATGAAATTTATTTCAACATGATACCAACAATTAAGGTCATTATTATAATGTTTTCTCTCATCCAATTTCACGTTAAACTGACCAATTGTTAGAGACTTGATAATGGAGGCACAATTTAACCGACCTTTGAAACGTTGCCACTTCAATCTTGCTCAAAATACTACTTGGAATGTAATAATGAAATTCGTTTTAATAAATGTAATTATGACTATCAAAAGAAGTATTGGAACTTTAATTAATAAAAAACTTAACAGCAGACAGCCTATATCTCAACTTTATATTGTATATTTATTAAATCAATATCACGGTCAGAATTATTTATACGTATACGTATAATCAATTATTTATACTTACACAATATCGGTTACAAATATCGTACAAGATTTTTAATTCAAAATACAATAAATAGCTTAAATGTTTATAAAAATTAAATTAAAAAGGCGCTACAACATTGGACAGCCTAGGGCGCACTTGAGTCGAAGCCAGGCCCTGCGTTCTGCCACATGTCACGTTGCACCAAGCGCAGCGAGCGCGGCGGTTGGGGCGCAGCGCTCCTCGCGGCAGGTCGGCGCAACCGCCGCTTCGTCGTCGCCTCGGCCGAACCCTAACTCGAGATGGCCCTTCGCCGTATACTCGGCTACGGCTATTCCTCCGTGGGGCGGTGACCCACAAAACTTCGTCGGTCTCCGAAGTGCGTGGGATGCCCCGCTGTGTGAAGCGACACCGACGCCCTGACGGCGTGCAATTAGAGTTTATGGACCGTTCTAAGAATCTGAAATGAGTTTTGTTATATAATACACCCTTGGGCGAGTATTAGTGCGCATAAAGAATATATTATGTTTGATCCATTGACGGTTATATAAAAAATATGTGTAACAAGATTATTGAATTAATTCCAAAGGCTTGAGTGACTAGCAAATGCTTCAAGAGGGCAGCCTATGTATTAATAAAGTTATGTACATTCCTTTTTCATTTTTTTGGTAAGTAAATATTTGTGTGAATTGCTCTGTGTGTAAATGAATACTCACAAGGGAGTAAAATAGCTGCAAATTACAACCACGTGTTGATACTATTTCTATGTAAATAACGGAACTTTGGTCAGGTAAATGAAAAATATTTTACTCTGCAAACGTTTCCGAATATATTACTCATTCATGAGACTATACAAGTAGGAACAACACAGTTTACAATCTAAAATATAACCAAAAAATACACATCTCATTTGTAACGTTTATTGTCTCATATAGGGAGGTTATATTTTGATTGTAAACTATGTTGTTTCTACTTCTGCAGCCCTGATGGAGTAATATGATTCGCATTACGCTGGCAAAATAAAATATTCATTTACCTGACAAACTTTCCAAAGTAGAATTACTTTTCTTATTATTTACTTTCGAAAAATGTTAGTATGCTAGAAGTCAATGAATATGAATCGATGAACATTATGAATACAGAAATTGGTAGCATTTTCAATTTTAATATTATACTTCACCCTTCTACCGGTCTCAATTTTAGCTTCTGTTTGTTGATTCAACACCGCGAGTGATATCCTCCATAAAATAGCCCCGATACTTTAAAAACGAATCTTGTCGAATCATGTTCGTCCATAATACTCAATCACACTTTGTCCCATACACTCTCGCTCTAACACATCCCACCGCCCACCACATTATATCACCACATTCTCCAGCAACGTGTAACATATCCCCAAAGCCCTACCAGAACACCTTCTCACCTGCGACTTTTCACATCACCAGTCGCACTTCCTCTGATACTCCCCTCACCTCCTCCGCCTTTCTAATTCAACATCTGAGCCCTCTCGTGCTACCATCGGAGCACCCAACGGTGTGCTCCATCCGAGGTTTTGAGAGCCTCCGGCCCCCTGATAACGAGGCGGCGGCGGCGGCTGGGAAAGTCGTCGCCCATGCGAAGACCCGAGCCAGCCATCCGCCTCCCAAATCCCGTCGCCCGCCCCCAGCCCAGCCCCGTCCCGTCCCACATCGCCCCGCCACCACTCACTCCCTCAGCCACCGCGCAGTGAACTGAGTTGACGAGTGAAGGGTCAATGTGCCTTTATATTGAACAGTACCACACGGCAAAAATTGGTGACTGAGTTAACACAGATCAAATTTCAATTTACAGCAATGAATTAATCAAATTTGTTGAGCAAGTTCTTACATTGAACAGAAATCAATAGAAATAAATTAATAATAATAATAATAATAATAATAATAATAATAATAATAATAATAATAATAAATACCAAAAAATATGACTTTTTTGTTGTGACAGTTTTCTGTGTGATACGCGCCATGTCGAAACTTTCCACAAATTCATTTTACCGGAATCTATGTGAAGGAAAGCGCACGCACAAAAATGTCAGCAGTTCGTATGTAGTCGATTAATTTGTTAATATTGTGACATACCGATATGTCACATGAATATAAACTAACATTTATTTGAAGACAATATGGTGGAATATGCATTAAGAAGTTTAGACGATCGAAAGGTTAGCTACATCAAAATATAACGAACGCATGGATTGGCTGGGTGAGAGAAGGACGGTCAAATGTTATGAAAAAAAAGAAGGGAGTTTAATAGGAAGCTTCGAGGGGTGAATCATGCAAGAAGAATTCATTCTGACCGGCATCGCGTGTCTGAACGGATCGTGGGTCGTGAGAGGGAGCGAGGTAGTGCAGATAGTCAGAGTCGGGTTATCAGATTGTGAAATTTGAAGGACAGCAAATAATATTGCAGATATTGCATGTGAAAGTAATATTGATGCATAAATTGGGACTTCGTCGGGAGTGGTAATCGAGTTATAGGTTTCGGGACTATGTCATAGGACGTAATCAGGACTGATAATTTTGATAGTTTGACACCATCTTGGATAGGAGCAGAAGAGGATTTCTTGGAACTTTGGACTACGGCAAGCTCGCAAGATATTTCGACTGAGAAGTCTTCGAGGGACATCAACGAAGAATAGATAAGTTAACCGCGGTATAAAATTCTAAATTCAAAGATATCTTGATCAAAGGCCTAACATTAAAATCATGTATTAAATTCACTATATTGTTTGCAAAAAGGTAACAATAAACTTTGTTAAATTTTGTTCTTTAGAAAAGAAAGTGATCTTTCATTTAGTCAATCCAAACAGTAATGAACTAGGAATTAGAATCATTCTAATTTCAGATTCCCAGCAGCGCTGTATAGTCTGCGGATCCTATAATCCCTTATAAAGGTAATAAGGATTATAATATATTGTGACCCATTGACCCAGCAAGCCGGACGCTAAGATCTTTGCAAGATATTAAAGTAGAGAGAAAAATTTGTATATCTCAAAATGGCGCGCCAACGTGATGCATAATTTGTTATAATTTATAACAATTGGTGACACGGATAAAATTAGTCTTATAAATTATAATAAAGTGATCAAAAGGGAATCTGAAATTTATGGATTGACATTTGAAATTAATTGTTAATTATAAGAAAGAGCCAAGACCATTTCATTGGTGTGATTTTAAAATAATTTAACAGAGAGATTTTAATTTGTATTAGAATTCAAAATGGATACTAGGAGCAAAAAATTGCGTATGGAGAATGTTAATGTAGATGATATGGCGTCTGCTAATACTAATCCCGAGGGAGAAATCTCGCGTGAAATTATTGAGATTGAACCACAAGAAAAGGAAATAATGGCTGCACCGTTAGGAAATATGGACCCTAATAATTTAATTCTTAAAATGTTAGCAGAAATGAACGCAAAACTTGAGCATAATAATACTAAATTAGAGGGAATTACTTCAGATATGAATACTAAATTAGAGGGAATTACTTCAGATATGAATACTAAATTAGAGGGAATTACTTCAGATATTAATACTAAATTAGAAAAAAATAACGCTAAATTGGAAGGAATGACATCGAAAATGTCATTAGAATTGAAGAATTTTCGTCAGGAAATACACGAGGAAATAGTGCAATTACGGGTGGATACATCGGCTGAATTCAATATTATTCATTGTAAAATTGAGTCTTTTAATAATCAAGTCGACCAAATGCAGAGGGAATTAAAAGAATCTGGCGACAAAATTAATTCCAAAGTTAATAATTTACAGGAGAGCGTTGTGACATTGGGACAATTACATGACCAACAATGCGAAAAGTTGACAATCGTCGAATCGCGTGTAGATAACTTAAACGCAATGTCGCTTCAACATGGCGAAAAAATTGAAAACATAGAATCTAAATTAGTTAATTCGGATAGTAAATTAGAAAAACGAATACAGGAGGGACTTAGAAACATTAAAATGGTGCAAGAATCTGAATCTGGGAAATACATGTCGGACATTAAGGACAAGATTGAACAGTTAGAAAACGAATTCATACGTTCGCAGGGAAATATAGCAATGAATGCATCGGCGCTTGTAATACCAAGCCACCTAAAATTTCATGGTGATATGAAAGAACAACCGTGGTCGTTTATTTCAAAATTAGAGAATTATTTTATGATAAATAATATCCCCGAAAGATTAAAATTGCATATAGTAGAACAAGCCATGTCGTCCAAGGCACATCATTGGTTGACCTCTTTAGTACCGGAACCGACTAATTATAAGGAATGGAAGGATAAATTCTTAAAAAGATATTGGAACGAAAGCCACAAGTTTGATCTAAAATACAAATTAATGAGTGAAAGGTATAAGAAGGGTGGAGCCGAAAATATGTGTGACTTCGCAACACGTAAAATAGCAGCATTCAAGGCATGCGAAGACAGAATGGATAGCAATGAATTAATTAGAATTATTATTCGTCAGTTGCCTGTAAATATCCAAAATTTATTGTGGAACTCCATGCCTATTGATTCTGAGGATCTGGTCGAACGTTTAAGTCGATTCGACCAGACATTGAATAGTGATTATGATCGTAGTAACGGGTATCAATATAATGAAAGCAGGAACGAGAATAACAATGGAACGGGAAAAACAATGAATAATTACAACCGCCAAGGAAATTATAGCTCAGAAAGAAAGGATGACAGGGGAAATAGTACTAAAATGGAAAATAAAAAGACAGGAAACGGGTATCCGCGGAGGTTCAAAGAGGACAATAAACGGGAACATGTGGAAATTAATGCGATTGAACAGGAAAACTCCCAGTGTTCGAAGTAAATGGGCGGGATACTTCGAACGATGATAATGAGGGCGTGATGGTTCTTAAGGAGTTGAATAGCATTGAAGTATCGGCGGAAGATTTATTAAGGGAAGATACGGACGAACGGGCGGAGAATAGCACGTGTTTAATTTTGAAGGGGATATTTCGGAATATACCTGTAGACATTTTAATTGACACAGGTGCTAATGTTTGTGCAGTGTCGGAAAAATTATATGAGCAGTTAAAGAAAAAGGGAAATAAAATTGAGGAGCTACCCACTAGGAGTTTGGATATTCGGACAGCTAATGGAAGGCGCATCGAAACGAGAAGTCGGCAAATTTGGGTGGAAGTGGAAGTCCAAGGGATGACAATTCAGTTTCCGGCAATTGTAGTGAAGAATTTGATTCGTCCAATTATTTTGGGGATTGATGGCCTAAAAATGTATGACGCCAAGGTCGACATAGGTAACAGGAGTATATTGTTACGAGGTGACAAAGGGCAACAACATTGTTTAGGGATCAAAGACCAGGAGGGCGAAGATATGTGTATTTGCGATATTGCGGAACAAATTGAAGAGACCAGGGACCAGATCCACGCGGCAGCAGAGGGCGCGGTCGACGAAAACGGAATAGATGCTAGTGAAGCAATTGAAATGTTAGTCAATGAATATAAAGATATTTTTGGAAGTTCAAGGGAGCCGGTAAAGGGATATCAATTTAAAATTGAATTGATGGATGAGGAACCTTTTAATCTGAAACAATATCCAATCCCCCATGTATATAAAAGCGAAGTACGTAAACAAATAAACACGATGCTTGAGGATGGTATAATAAAAAATCGATGACACCGTATGTAAGCCCAATAGTGATAGTTCGTAAGAAAGACAATAAGATCAGATTTTGTGTGGATGCTAGGAAACTCAATAGCAAGACCATCGCTCGTCATGAAAAACCGCCGAAATTAGATGAAATGATGTGGAAGGTAAAAGGAGCTCGGATATTCACGGGACTGGATTTTACTGCGTCGTACTGGCAAATTGGACTACACCCAGAATCGCAAAAATTTGTCAGTTTTTCATTTGAAGGCAATACGTATAGTTTTCAGAGGATGGCCTTTGGATTAAAGAATAGTGGCGCAGCTTTAATCAGTTATTTGGACGATGTAATACCGGATGAGCTAAAGGAAACTACTCTCATGTACGTCGACGATATTGTGTTATTCTCTACCAATATGTTTGAACATTTAAAGAAGTTGAAAAAACTATTCGAAATCTTTCGGAAGTATAATTTAAAATTAAATATTGGAAAATGCCAATTCGGGAGGAGGAATATAAAATTTATGGGGCACGTCATATCGGATCAAGGAATGTCGATGCAAGATAAAAAGAAAGAATTGATTAAGAATTTTCCACGACCTCGGAATGTAAGGGAAGTTAGAAGATTGATTGGGGTGTGCAATTATTATTCCCGGTTCTGCAAAGGTTATTCAGAAATTATACACCCAATAATAGAATTGCTAAAGAAGGGGAGGAAATGGGCGTGGGATACAAAATGTCAAGAGGCGTTTAAAAAATTAAAAGAACTATTTGAGAAGACATTTTTGATCAGTTATCCAGATTTCGACAAAAGAATGTATCTACAAGTGGATAGTAGTGGATTTGCCATGGGAGCTGTGTTGTTCCAATACGACGAAAAGAATAAGCAGAGAATAATCGCCCTAGAAAGTCGTGTTTTGACCCTTGGCGAACGACTTTTTACTACCAGTGAACGGGAAGCTTTAGGAATTGTGTGGGCTACGCAGAAATTACGGGCTATATTAATTGGACGACCATTTACCGTCATTACGGACCACAAGGCCCTAATTTTCTTAATGAGAAGTCATTTGAATAACGATAGATTGTTGAGATGGTCACTATGGCTTCAACAATTTGATTTTAACATCCAATATTGTGAAGGCCGTGATAACGTTTTGCCCGATTATTTATCGAGAATCAGGATAAAGGAAAAGGAAGGTAGTGTGGAACCCGATATTAATGCTATCCAGTTAACGGAAATACGACCGAAATGGACGAAGGAGGAATTAGCGAAAATTCAAAGAGAGGATCCTGTGGGGAGGCAAATAATTGAGCATTTTCGGCGGAAGATAACGACCGACGGCAGGATGATCCGAAATTTTCAATGTGGAAGATGTACGAGGGGGTATTATTACATCGGATTAGGAAACGAGGGACGCAGTATCAAATTTGGATACCAGAAGCGCATAGGCGAGAACTGATTCTATCTACGCATCAACATTTCGGCCACTTTGGATGTAACAAAATCGAAGTAATACTAAGATCAAAATGCTATTGGAAAGGCATGGGGCGACAAATCCGTAAGCAAATCAGTAAGTGTGACGTCTGTCAGAAAACCAAACAGCCCAATAAAAGGTATGAGGGGAGCAGCAAAGCGATAATACCTACGTCAACTAAGGAAATATACGCTGTGGATCTTTATGGACCAATGCCGAAATCCAAATTTGGGAATCAATATTTGTTAGTAATAATGGATGTTTTTTCTAAAATCACAAAATTATATCCCATTAGAAAGGCGAATGCACAGAGTTGCATTACGCAATGCCACAAATTTTTTTGAAGAATTCGGTATACCTAAAAAAATTATTAGTGATCTGGGGACGCAATTTACTAGTGGAAAATGGGAACAAGACATGGGAAGAATTGGTATCCAAATATGTTACACGACGGTACGGAATCCTCAAGCTAACCCAGCGAAAGAATTATGAAGGAGATTTCGCGTTTATTTAGAGTCTACATTTCGGAAAGCCATAACCGATGGATGGAGGCCGTTCCAGTATTGAACTACGTTTTGAATAATGTTCCGCATGGGAGCACGCGAAGCACGCCTATAGAGGTCCACATGGGTAGGAAAGAAAAAAATGATCCGTTTCGAAGGATTAGGATACCACCAGATATAAGTGGGATCCCAGATGATGTGAGAGATACGCGAATAATTTATGACAATTTGAGGGAGGCAGCAGCCAAAAGAAAGCTAAAACAGAAGCAATGCTTTCGAGGCGAGTATAAGGAGGGTGATGAAGTGTTAATTAGAGTACCTCAAGTGTCGTCAGCGGATAAGAAGCTATTTTATAAATTTTTCCCGTTGTATAAAGGTCCGTACCGAATTTGTAAAGTATTAAGCAAGAATGCTGCGATTTTGAATGATGAAAACGGACGACAAATGGGAATATATAACTACAGGAACATGAAGCCGTATATGAGGGACGACACGCATGATTAAATATTCTGGTCATGACGGAGATTTGTAAATAGTTGTAAATATTAGGAGTAATAGTTTTTCTTTTGTTATTGTTTTGTTGTTACGTGTATTTTGTCAGTTTGTGTAGGGAGTTTAATTTAATGTGTGTGTGTATTCAATGAAGTTAATGGGGAGCAAATATTAGGCAGATACGGTTATTAGAATACCTGGTGAAATGGTTATTGTTGGCACATTCCGAAAGGAAAATGTAAATAGTTTTAAGGCAGCAAGAAACAAGACCTAGTGCAGTGCAAAGTGTAAAGTGTTAATGTCGTTTAGTGTGAAGAAGCAAGAAGAAAGTGTTCAGTTTTAGTCTTGTCATTTAGTTAGGTTGTAGCAAACCAAATGACGCTTGGAGAGGGGAAGCTGTGACATACCGATATGTCGCATGAATATAAACTAACATTTATTTGAAGACAATATGGTGGAATATGCATTAAGAAGTTTAGACGATCGAAAGGTCAGCTACATCAAAATATAACGAACGCATGGATTGGCTGGGTGAGAGAAGGACGGTCAAATGTTATGAAAAAAAAGAAGGTAGTTTAATAGGAAGCTTCGCGGATGAATCAAGCAGGAAGATTTCATTCTGACCGGTATCGCGTGTCTGAACGGATCGTAGGTCGTCAGAGAGAGCGAGTGGAGTGCAGATAGTCAGAGTCGGGTTTTCAGATCGTGAAAGTTTAAGGACAGTAAATGATATTGCAGATATTGCATGTGGAAGTAATATTGATGCATAAATTAGGACTTCGTCGGGAGTGGTAATCGAGTTATAGGTTTCGGGACTATGTCATAGGACGTAATCAGGACTGATAATTTTGATAGTTTGACACCATCTTGGATAGGAGCAGAAGAGGATTTCTTGGAACTTTGGACTACGGCAAGCTCGCAAGATATTTCGACTGAGAAGGTCTTCGAGGGACATCAACGAAGAATAGATAAGTTAACCGCGGTATAAAATTCTAAATTCAAAGATATCTTGATCAAAGGCCTAACATTAAAATCATGTATTAAATTCACTATATTGTTTGCAAAAAGGTAACAATAAACTTTGTTAAATTTTGTTCTTTAGAAAAGAAAGTGATCTTTCATTTAGTCAATCCAAACAGTAATGAACTAGGAATTAGAATCATTCTAATTTCAGATTCCCAGCAGCGCTGTATAGTCTGCGGATTCTATAATCCATTATAAAGGCAATAAGGATTATATATATCGTGACCCATTGACCCAGCAAGCCGGACGCTAAGATCTTTGCGAGATATTAAAGTAGAGAGAAAATTTGTATATCTCAATATTGTAAATGATGGACATTCTTATGGTGCAAAGCTGGCAGATTGTTCAGACCAAGAAATAGTAGCACTCGTTTCGCTTAAATGTAAATACAATTCTGTTCAATAGTACGTAAAAAATAATTTGCCCGATTCAGTACTTTACTAAAATTGTATTGCCCCAAAGACTAAAAGTGAATTTAGGCTTTTAAGGCAGAAAATGGTAGATAACAGATCACATTATCCGCAACAATGCGGACAGGCAAAGGTTGAAAATGAACTCTAGGAAACAGTCAAAATGAGTCCGTTGAAGGTCTCCTGATACCGGATCACCATCACTATTTTTATATTTGAAACTAATAAATATTCTAAAATTCTAACAATTGGATTTTTCTCAATACCACTTCATTACATTCCAGTATTTTTTCCACATTTCAATACATATTTCCAGTTTCAATTTGTTTATGATTTGAAATAAACAACCCATTATTACGTAATATCAGTATGCTGTTGCCATTATCTTTGAAAAGTTACACAGTTTCAGGAAGCAGATTTCTCCCGTTGATTTTTTCCCCGCGCGATTTTCCACCCATTCAGGACCAGTGTGCAGCGGACTGCTCGCAAGAGGAGGCATCTCCCAACCGCCGCCACCGCCACCGCCGGCCCTGCCCTGCCTGGCGTTTTACTGCGCCGTAACGCCGCCAGAGGTATTGCATCCAGGTGCGCGCCCCCGCCCCCGCCCCGCCCCGCCCACGCGGCAGCTCCCGCCGCCTTTTTACGCGCTTTTCTCTTTCTGCTGCTCTTCCCGCGCCGCGCCGCAAGAACTCGCCCGGTTAGCGCGCGGGCGCTTAGCGACTCCGAATGACCCGGCGCGGCGCCCACCCCGCCCCCGCCCCGCCCCCGCTCGCCCCGCCCCGCCCGGCGACACAGTGGGCGGGAGCGCCGGTGGGGCGGCGCCAACGCTGCTTGGCGCAAGCGCGTGCATGTCAGTCATCCGCGAGAACATTTAATCCATGTCACCCCTGGTCGGCCGTAACGGGCTATACAATATATATATATATATATATATATATATATATATATATATATATATATATAGAGAGAGAGAGAGAGAGAGAGAGAGAGAGAGAACTATTTCTTTTCTCATATGGTATACGTAAACCGTATCATTCTGTTTCTTGTCTCTGATCGGGAGGATCTAGGGTTCCAATCCCGACAATTCCAGAGTTTTCGACACAGTCTGTATAGCTAGATCGAATTTAGCTGCTGTTTGGATAAGATCTCCAGCGATCGGCCGCACGGCAGTTTTTCGTGGTTTCTCCGATCAACACCAGGCGAATGCCGGAGCAATACCCTAACAAGCGGGCCACAGACCACGCGCAATCTTTCCGTATTCTTCCCTGTCCTGCCCTTACCCCTTACACACACATACACACACACTAAACTACCACATATATCGGGAGACCCGTCGGGAGCTTAGATCCCTTCCCGGCTGAGAAAGCGCCCCTCTGGTGGGAGAAAAAACAGCAAACCGATGTGTGTGTGTCGGCGCCGGATCTCACCATCATGCGGAAGAACACCGGCACACCCCGTGATAAAAATATGCGCTACTCTTATGGGAAGTAGTTGATCAACTTCTTCCGGTTGGGAGTGAGGCACAAGTTTTTTCCAACTCACCTATTTATTCGTAGAAGCACTTTCACTTTCGGACACACCCAGTTGTGCACCATTAAGCAGCAACACTTAACATCCCTTTTCGCTCTGAATCTAGGATACTATTTTGTCAGTTCAGTTTTGCGAAAACTACTTTAGAAAATTTCAGATACGATATGCATTACTCCTATCAGGGAAACGAAGGCAACCTAAGGACCGCAGACGGCGGCAACTGAAGTAACTGTTCTTCGCAGTGCGCAAGATCTTGAATTTAAACTTCGAACAACATAGTCCTTTTTTTAATTTGTTGCGTCTACATATTGACGCAACGCGTCTACAAGTCCATTAAGGGGCGTTGAGCGCTTTGCGCTGAGGAGTAATCCTCCATTATTTTGCGCGGGAGTAATCCTTCATTACCTTTTTAAGTCATTTTACGTCAGGTCGCAGTCACTTGTCAAGAGGACCGCCAGGTAGCATCTCCGCGTACGCGCTCCTGCGTCACTACCCAGCAGCCAGAATTTGGAAGGAATAAGGATAGGGGAAAGGTTTAGGACACTTCACTGGGGTTGGACTAGCCCCTGTGAAGCAGCCAAACTCGTTTTGTTGGAACAAATTTCACATGAGATTCGACGGAAATAGAACCCGGATCTCAGTGGTGAAAGGCTAGCGACTTCGCTATGTGCCACGAGCGAGGTTACTTTGGCGTGCCTTTCCAAACTGAACTGGTTTTAGCTCGAAAGGCAAGAGCAAACCACTAAGTATTCCATTGCATCCTCTGCTTTGTAATCCTACCAACAGAAAGGATAAAAGCTCCAAATCGATCAGATAAAGGGAATAAAAAACTTCACATAATCAGTTACTACAATTATGTTCAATCCAAGGAGAATTGTGGGAAATCTGATGCGGTGTTGTTAACGTAATTACATGTAGAAATAATGGAAGTCGTCTCCATCAACTTTAATATATTTATTTCGAGAGTAGGCTTTGGACGATCTTGCTGTCATCATGAGTGTAAAATATAAACAAAATAAATTGTAAATAAAATACAAAATAAGACGAAGCGGTGGGATTAATATAATTATTATAATTTTAGTGCATCTATTATTTATATTAATCACTCCATTCTGTCTTATTTTGTATTTACGTTGTATTTTATTTATATTCCATTTTGTATATATTTGTAGACTCATGATGACAGCAAAGCGGTCAAAAGACCGCTCTCTAAACAAATATATGAAGTTGACGGAGATGACTTGCATTATTTCTTCACACCCTATTATGGTAACACAAATTGATGAACAGCTAATATCCACATATCATTGATCAGCGACTACAGAAATGCAGTTTCTCTACCAGTTTCGAATTGGGCTTGCGCCCACTGCGTGCGAGGTTAGCGGGGACGGCGTGGGCGTGGGCGTGGGCGGGGGCGGGGGCGGGGGCGGGGCGGAGCGAGGACACGAGAGGAGACGTAAAAACCGCACCGCGCTCGCGAGCAGTTCGCACCTGGAAGCAATACCTGCGGGCGCGGATACGAGTCCGGGCGAGCGGGTGTAAGCCAGTTCAGCGCGTGGGCGGGGCTGCTGGGCGCGAGGCGCGAGTGCGTTCGGAGAAGAAGCGCGCCCTACAGAAGCACACACATTCCGTCAGGAGCACATTCTTCTCGTTCTGAAGAAATTCAAGCTCACTAAAAGTACGCAAAAAGGAGTGAATTAACACGACCAATTATACTGATTGAAACCACCTGAAATACACCAATAATATAGATTTTCCAGAAAATGTGAATCAAAACTTGGTCGGCTATATTGAGAATATGTAGTATTCTCTGCACATACACTCCTGATACAATGAACTTCATATCTGACACAAGATGCATTACGTTACTCATTTTGAAATTATCATTCAGTTGTCACACTCACGCTCAATATATAAGTTGAAGTTTACTCTGAAAAAAGAGAAAAACTAACTCATGTCCACTGAGAGCCATGAAATTGGATTTGTGTGGTTGTTTTATTGTTATGAACAAAATATAAATCAATAATAACTCTATTTAGCATCTAATGCACACAGAAACTAGATAACGCGTGGGGGTGGCGTTGAGGAGGTGTCGCCGCTGCGGCGCGAGGGGAGGTGGCCCGGGAGACGAAGCGGGGCCGCGCGAGGGTGGGCCAGGGGGGAGCGGCGCGGGGACGGCGCGGAGCGGGGCGGGGGCGGCGCGGGGCGGGGCGGGAGCGGGGCGGGGCGGCACGGCGCGGGGGCAGAGTGGGTCGGGCGGGGGCGAGGGGGGCGAGGGGGCGAGGGAGGCGAGGGGGCGAGGGACGGCGCGGGGGCGGCGCGGGGGCGGCGCGGGGGAGGCGCGGGGGAGGCGCGGGGGAGGCGCGGGGGTGGCGCGGGGGCGGCGCGGGGGCGGCGCGGGGGCGGCGCGGGCGGGGGCGACTGCGGGCGAGCGCTGTGGGGTGTAGCGGGGGAGGCAGATGTAACGGGGGCGATTCCCGCACGAAGGGTTTTTGCGAAGAGCCACTCCGCCCACGAGCGGGCGCGGCCGATGCAGCCACTGCGACCACGCTCGGATTTGCGTTCGCCCCGCCGCGCCGCGCAACGTGACAAATGACCGGTGAGCGCGTCAGCCGCGCTCCTCTCCGCCTCACTGCACCGCTTGGCATCCGCCCGGTGGGGTGCGGGCTTCTCCTACGGTAACGGAAATGCATTCATCCATTCACTCATCTCGTACATTGATTCATTCATCCGTCTAGTCATTCACGTCATTCATTCATCTAATTCATTATTTGGCCTCATTATTTCCTTCACTCAACTCATTCCTTCTTCAATTTTCCTTATACCTTTATTTCAATTTCAATTCAATGATTTCCGTGGCGTGACTCGAGCCATCAAGCCTGCTCTTCCGTCTCACCACACTTCGTTTCGCTACGCTCCTTTAACATCTAGCGGAAAAATAAAGTGTCACTCGTGCGACGAAACACGCGATTTTAAATTTATCTCAATCTTCTGTCAGGCTGAAGGATCTTTTGCAAGGAAAAATCTACAACGTGAGGATATCGGCTTTACTTCCCCTCCGAAGGCAGGCGAACGAAGGAGTTTTTTCGTCTTTAAAAATTCATGGCTGTTGTACCCAAGTTCGCAGGTACCTGCAACTTGGAGGGAGATGCAAATAATTTAAAAAAGTCTTAGCATTTCACTCCAACTGTGACTTCAGACAGATTGACAGATGTTTGATATTGCTACTTTACATTGTTTCAACTCTTCTTTCATTCACACGCATACTATTGAACTGGTTATAAAGTACTTGATATTTCCATAGCTAAGAAAACATTTTACTCTAGAGATTCTTGAAGAGAATAGAGAGTTTGTGCACGCCATAGTGAAGAACACAATCTATCTTCTGCGCATGCGCAGATGCACAAAAGTGATGCGAAACTTCAACTGCGCATGCGCAGAAGGTCGATAGTGCTTTAACGTTCGAGAGTGCACAAACTCTCTCATATTATCTCTTCAATTCAAATGAAGTTGTTCTGAGCGTTATTTCCGCTACTTTGTTACGTTCAAAATTGACGTGAAACGTTCAAACATTCAAAGCTTATTATTTCAAAACCTTAAGTAATGTGTGTAAAAGTCCATATAATCGCACAGAAAGAAAAACGCATTAAGAGTTTCGCTAACTTAAGCCTCAGAAGGAATATTTGCCCTTAAAACGTGGTACTTGAATGACTAGACGTGCAGTAAGTCAACAGCACTTTTCCTCTCCTCCTCCGAGAAGAAAACCGCAGAAATTTTAACGAGGCCACCCGCTCGAGTTGGTCCTCGGGGCTTGTGGTGGCTCGGCGCGGCGACGTCACCGAAGTCGAAGGCCTCTTCGAAAGACAAGCGAAACTCGCGGGCCGCCTCTCTTGGCCCACTTTCAGGGGCCACATCCACACTCCTCCCGGCCCCCACCGACAGCTCGGCTTTACTCGGAGGAAATGATGAAATATTCACCCGAGCGCGATGGCGGGCGTGGTCATGAGTGCCCAACTGACGTAGTCTGCGAGGTTCGTGGGCTGAAAGGTTCTTGGTTCGAGTGCGATGGTGGAGGTCTTTCGACAGCTGAGCTCACCATTTCCGTGGCTTCCTGCGATCCATTACGTAGCTTCTGAACGGCGTATCATAATAGTCAGTTTTTGTATACCAGCATTATAGACCTTTTTCATTGAAAGAAATCGTTCATAAATGGTAATTAAAAACGAATGTATAAAGAGGGGATAATTGCATGAGTTGTATGCTCAAGAAAACTAACGACGATAGCGAGTTTTCTTAAATACCACGAGTGAAATTATCCCTCTTTATACACATGTTACGTACAATATTTTTTAGTTTTCATTTTAAAATAATTTAATTTTGATAAATTGAAGCACGTCTTTACCATCCAAGGCATACAGTTCATCATGTAGTTTTGCTTCTGAAAAAGATATATTTTAGAAGGTTTTCCGTTGTTTTTGTTTCCACGAAATATTTGCAAATCGAAGTTACTGAACATATTGCGGATAAAATATTAGAAGAAGCTGACAAAGTCATGTAAACATTACCTTCCACGAAAAGTAAAAACAGACATGAGAGAGAATATAACTTGTATAAATATTGCAGGGAAATACTAGTCATTCTGACAGTTTTGCTCAAGCTTTTTTTTTAAACTGGTAAACGCAATTGAAGTTCATATTTTTTACATTCGTAATCCTAAGACTGTTTTACGTGTAAAATATTTAATTTATTCATATTAAATATTTTATGTTGTTCCATAAGTCAGCTAGCTTAACGTTTATTTCCTCAATTTAGTTTCATTCATTCATTGTTTATATGTAGTTGTTGTAGGTACGTAACATATGATGTACATTTTTGTTCATGTTTCATGGCCGCCTGCAAATATCTTGTCTACGTCTGTGTTATAATTTTTAATTAAATGATTTGGCTCCTTCCTTGAATTCTGATTGGTAGGTGTGGATTTTTAATTGCACGGTGGAATTTTAATTACACGCATGCTTTTTAACATAGCTATAATTAACGATTTTTCATGGAATTAATGAGCATATTTAGTTAACTGAACAAAAATGACATTTTATGGCACCAATTACGACGTACTAACAGTTTATGTCACGAATAATTACGTCATCGCACATTCTTCTAATCTTAGCCAGTGAATCTGGAGCGATGACAGTAAACAACACAGCCGACCTAATTGTAGCGAGCGAATCATTGGGAGATGCCAGTAAAACGAACTGCCGACCACGGTTTTCTCAATTGTCAAACACACGTGACGTTATAATAAAGTTGTCTCCAAATAAAACTTTGATTCGCTTATACATTTATTACTCTGTTAAAAAAGTAATGTGTGCAACTCATTTATAATGTTGCTTCATTGCATTTGTAAAAAATTTGCAAAATCGCTCCCAGCGTCGCTCGTTTTCATAACATATACTAAGTCAATAAACCTTAACATTATAAACTAATTGCATAATATAGTATTAAGAAATGAGGAGTATTGAAAGACATCTTAAAATACGAGTTAAAAGAGGAACCGTATCGTATACGATACAGAGCTTTACTATGTGCAAAATCTCGGCATTGTGAGAAATGATGAGGTGTTTTTGACGTAATTAAATAGTGAAATAATTGACGTCATCTTGTAAATAGGTAAAAAGTCCTCAAGCCAAAAAGAAGCTTTTGAGTTTAATTCAAATCGCTTGCTTTGTCGCCCGAGTGATTCCTTCTTTCTCCGCTAGGTGAAAGGAGCGTAACGAAGTTTGCGTGGTCAGATGAAAGAGCAGGCCTGATGGCACAAATCTCGCCACGTAAAGTAAGACACTAAGAGGTATGTTGAAGAAGATGATTTCAATTATTTCACCATCTATCTAGGCGTATCCATTCGAGTCGGTACCTTAATTTACGAACCAAGGACCATGCGCGATATTTCCCTCTCCACCATTAAATCGTGGTAAACCACTCTGAACTATTACACGTTATTTTATGAATTTAAAAAATATAGCTTTTGACTTAAATAAGGGTAAGAAAAAAGGATTGAGCGTCCACCAATGCACTGCATTTGACTGGTTTCGGAAAGAGAACCCGTTAATAACACGGGAAAATTTTCTTCAGCTATTCTCTCCTCTTCATTCTTCTGTCGTTGTTTTTCATCTTTTCCGCAGTTTCATTCCTCGAACGCATGATTCCTAACTAGAGTTGAATTCAATACACTAAGACTGAGGAATACTTCGCTTTCGCCAACACCACCGATGACGCTCCGTCATCTCCTCTGCCGCCCGCTGCCTCTTCCGGGCAGCCTGAGCCAACCTACTTGGAGCGAGCAAAATCCGACAATACTGCCAGCCAAGAACGAAAATTAAACGATTTTACGTAATTTCAGTAATAAAATTATTTATTCGTAATAAATATATTACTATAGTTCACTTTCGTTGCTCTTTAGTACAATTATTAAAGTAATAAAAATGTACGTGGAAAAATTACAAAAACAAACATGTTAATGTTTGCTCTTGTAATTTCAAAATTTAAATAATCTTAATCATGAATATTATTTAATAATTCTGGGAAAGGTGATAACTCGGAAAGTCTAAATTTTGAAAGTAATCATCTAGTAATTATTTTAGCAACAATTTAACAACAATAATTATATAAATTTGGTCATATATATATATATATATATATATATATATATATATATATATATATATATATATAGAGAGAGAGAGAGAGAGAGAGAGAGAGAGAGAGAGAGAGATAATCAAATTTATGTGAGTAAAATGTTAAATTGGGAAAATCAGGTAATAACTAAAATATTTTCTTTAATATAAAGTTACCAGAATATGTGTTGTTCCCATCATCAGGTCTATTAAAAAACTACACGAAGTGTTACATTTTTATATAAATTCAGTTTCACTTATTTGAACGTTGTGACAGATAATGGTGGTGCTCACCCCAATAGTAAAAAGTGTATCTACTAATTAGTCTTAACGTGCTATTATTTTTGGGTAGTTTAATATTAACTTATAATTTCGGTCGTAATTTTATAGTAATACGGCTTGGTTGACACTCACAGCATGCCAGGTACTGCGTGTTTTGTTCATTATGTTGTTAAGTGTCAAACTGACCTGAAGGGGTAGTTGCCAGAAGTTGAGGAAAAAAAGAATAATGAAGGGGTTTGGGTGAAGTATAGAGAAAGTTATGTAATAATGCGCGAAAAAACGGCGGATTTTCGGGTGAATAAAATTCATTTCCGGGCTCTGGAAATAAAAAAAGTTCATAAAATCAGTTGCTAAATTAAGAGAAATAATCCTCTCACAAGTGGTGCAACCAGAATCACTGTTTTGTGGTTCTTTGATGCCGAAAACCCATTGGAAACAAAACGTCCGTCCGTCCGTCCGTCCGTCCGTATGGAATTTACTGTCCATATGTAGTTCTTTCATTAAGGTTATCTACATTCTTTTGGAAATTTCAGATTATTAACGGCGTGAGACATATTTTAAAAAAATACATTTGTGTAATTTTTGAAAAATCACAAGAATAGACCAAGATGAACATTACGTCATATAAAGCAGTGCAATTAGCACTATCCACTGACAAAATTTGAAGAAAAAATTTGGAGCTACCTTTTTTGAAAATGGCGTTTGAGCGTTTCTGAAAACTTCGGAATTTTGAGCTAACGTTATAGAAAACTGTTGAGTTTTCGAGTAACTTTATTTGACATTATGTAAAGCACATTTACTCATAAATCCAATAGTGAGAAGAGATCGTCTCTAAGGTAAATATTACCGACGTGAGAGACAAGTCAAAAAAATACATTTTTTGTAATTTTCGAAAAAAAACAAAAGAATATACCAATATCACGTTTATGTCATCGGATAGGGTTGGTTGGGCGCTAATCCTACCAAAAATTTAAAGAAAAAACTTGGAACCGTTTTTGAGAAAATCGTGTTTTTGTAATTTTTCAATTTTACAAATCATCATCAATTTTTGTAATTTTGATAAAATCATGTTCTTGTAATTTCGAGGTCAAGAATTATCCACAGCATAAAAATTACGTATTCATTTTATCAAATAAACTATTCAATTCAAGTAATAATAGACTCGTATTTGAACCTTCCGTCTATTCACAAGCCAATAAGGGCTTGGAAGGGCCACGTGTATTCCTCCTGGGTTGCGTCCCCAACCGCCCGACCAGTTTTTCGCGCGAGGGCGAAGAGTGCAGCAGAGCCTGCTGGGTCGGGCTCGCTCGCTGCGCCGTCACTCACCGCGGCCTCGTGGGGAGGAGTTGGGGCGGAGCGGGGTCGCGGCGGGGGAGGGGCGTCTCCGGTCCACGGCCTCCTGAATTAATTACCGCCCAAATTGTGTTGCATTATTAACAGCTGCTCGTTAGGTGACGGGCGTAACCCATTGAGCAGTGAAATTGATACTCGGGAGCTACGGCCGTGGACACGACGAACGCCCGACTCTTGGCCCCACCCCCGCACAGCGACCTTGTGACCCTTAACCCGCGACCTTCTCTTCCGAGCGAACGGGTACTAGAGGACGGGCACGGCAATGTTCGTCATATTTTCTGTTTCGTATATTATCATTTACAGACACTCAAGTTTAGAATTCTCATCATTAGTGCATTTTTTTATTCAAAGAAATCAATTCTTATAACTCAGAATATCATACTGTGACATACCAGACTGTCACTCAATATTTTGATGGGAATTGGGGACAAGAATTTATTAAATTCTTTGTAAAAACTGTAAATGTTGAGGGCATAGGCATGCAGGCAGGGCGTTCCTTAGCAACCAGGGAAGCGGAAGTAAATAAACGTAACGCGGCAAGTAACGGACAGAAGATTGTAATATAAGGGCATGTAGGATTGGTGGTAAACTAGTAATGGGGTGTGACGTAGTAGGAAACTGGAGATTGTTTTGTAAAACAAAGAGACAAGAATGTATGAAAGTTATCGAGGGTTGTACTTTTTGTAATATGAGAGAGGAGCTTTAGACCGCGTACCGTGCACATCAAACTGCAGAGGTCATTGTAAATTATAGATGCGGGACTTGGTGGAATTTTGCGGGAAATAATTGAACAGTGAGGACTTATATTTTGTGTGCGTAATTCTATTTGGAACTTTTGAATAATTCTGGCACCGCGAGTAGTAAGTGAAACAATAAGTTGAGGAGGACATTGACCCGGCAGCGGACGGAGAACAAGATACAAGAGAGAAGATTGGTCGGAGCGGTGGATTCTTCCTGGCCTCATCGTCCAAGAGCGCATGGACATCTGGATACATCTAAAATAGTAAGAATAATAGCGCTATAGACAATTTTTACAATCGATCATGACCAAGGTGACATTTCATGTCAAAAAGAATTAATCGATGAATAAACTTGCAACGTTCTCATTTTGAGAAAGAAAAGCTGATTATCATTTCTTTAGCATCTTGTGCAATCCACAGTTTAATAATTTCTTTCCAGAAACAAATTTCAGATTCCTCGCTTCTTCCATATGGAGAGCGGATCGAATGATCGTTTGCTAGGAAGAAAGCAAGTACCGGCGACGATTATTTTCGTAAGAACCCAACCGGCGGAGCTAGTAGGATAATTATTTCCCTTTAGATGTGTTTGCGAGAAATTTAAAATCGCAACCCTTTACTGGCGCCCAAAAAAATGATATAAATTCGAAAACCGGTTGCAGAATTATTGACAGAAACGGAGAGCGTTTCAATATGGTAGTGCAATTTACTATTTCTCACTCATAAATCGGATAGGAAATGGATTTTAATACATTGAGAAATGTACGCTTAAATTAAATATTTCGGTAATCTTAACTTTCTAATGTACTGATGAAAAAGCAGTTACAGTTCTATGATGATATCTCCGCTTTGTGAAATGTGAACTATCATGTTTATGCGGTAAATTGCTTTAGAATACGTATGATTTACAACGGAAATTTGAAATGGATTTTATTTAAGCTAATCAGTGTATCTGTAGATATTTATTTTAACACATGGTATCAAAAGTAACAATGCTTCAAGGAAAGTGTATTTGATGAAACTACGGAATGTGTACTGTAGTTTTCTTTGATTAACACTTCGTACTCACAAATATATTACTCACAAATATATTACTCACAAATATATTACTCACAAATATATTACTCACAAATATATTACTCACAAACATGTTCTCGAAATTTGCACCATTTCATTGTGTCCCTCATCATCTATTTTTAATTTAATTTAAGAGATTTTCCACTTCATTAAAGCAACCATCTCTAGTAAACACTGTGCGCAGTAGGTTTAACCCTTTGATTCAATGTTTAGGTTCTGTCACAAAGGCTCTAGAGAACAATGAACAATTTCATACAAATAAGCACATTACCAGCCATTGGATTTCCGAACAAGCCTCAAGGTTGATTATATACATACGCGAATATGAGTACATTGAAATGTGAGCCAAATATTTTATAAGATTGTGATCCCATGGGATTTAATTATGATTTATTGTTGTTTGTGTCTACAATCGTCATAATATTAGTTATAGTTTTGTAATCTATTCAACAATATTGAATAAAAAATATTAAGTGTAATTCTATGTTCAACATTAAATATTTTAACATCACTTACACGTAATTTCAAAATGCATCTGTAAAGGGTGTAGCCGAATAAGGTGGTGAAACGTGCTCCCAAACCAAATCGATAATCGCGATGCTCTTATGAAAGAGAATACAAAATGACGTAGATTCACAAAAAGGCAGCCTCCTAGGGCAATCTATTGCAGAGATACGAGAAACGTGTTTTGCACGTTTTATTTGTTCTCAGCATTTATTGCGTGTATCAGGCTGAAAAAAAATGCAGACGGGGAAACATCACATTTGAAGGTATTTCTGTCAACGAATTTTGACGCCAAATTCAAATAGAAAAAAATTAATTTTTGAAATTCATTTCCGACGTGATGGCGTTGAAGTACTGCCTCAATTTTTTACCCTAAAATGGGTCTTCTATAACAAATATTTTATATTATCTAAAATAATATTCTATAACAAATATTTTTTTCAGATTTTTAAACAATACGGACGGTAGTGAGGTAATTTTCGATCACAGGATTTTACCTGAACCAGATGAACCTGTTATGGGAAATAAAGCTAAGAAGCCAATTCTAGCCACAAACATCAGGAAAACCAGTGGCGTGGACGGCATCTCTACAAAATTTATTACGTAATTGTGGAACATAACACTCGTGGGCTTCAATAGAGACGTAATTTACAAGATATGACTTTTGAGATAATGCACTCTCCAGAATTGCAGATTGGACTACCTTCAAGCAGTAACAGCAGCCTATCTTACAGTATAGTATTCCACCAACAAATAGCAGAAGTGTAAATGCAAGAATGATGTATTTCAATCCAAGGTCAAAACTTCAAACTCCTTTATCTCAGCATCTTATTTTTTGAGTTGTGCCACTATTGCCGCTCACCAACAATATACCCGGAGAGTATTGGGAATTTGTTTAATAGCATTGTATCTTTCGGTTCGTATCCAGGAACTTTGAATGCAGCTCTTGTTCAACCAGTATTTAAGAATAAATGCCAGTTGAATTGCCGGGGAAATTATCATGACATTAGCCGCAAGCGCTAAGGAACTTGTTTCGTAAAATTTTTAACGTTCGCCTGAGTTAATGGGCGAAAAAATATAGTAAAATCACCAAATTTCAGGAAGGAGAACTTTCGCGACCACCAACAAAGTGTTTGTATTAGACACGGTAGTAAAGAATGAGCTTTTACGTAAACAAGATCATTTGTACTGCAGTTTCGAGTACATATTATTTCAAAGATGTAGTAGTATATTATCATTAATACTAATAAACAAATCTCGTTATCATACAATTGCTGATCTGCAAATATGATCTCTCTGCTAAAATCAAAATTGTATTGTGATGACGATGAGCTAAATCGTCAGAAAATTACTATGACAGAATATACGAGTATATAACTAACATCACATATTTTTTCTCATTTATTGAGAAATATCAAATAGTTCAAGGGGAAATTCTACGCAATTTAGTTTATATAATAAACAATTTAAGGTAATTTAAACCCAGATGTGAAAATAAATAACATTACATATTTACAATCAGGACATACTGTGGCCATGTTTGCGTTGACGAAAATCAAACTTAAATATTTCGACGCGAATTTCAGGAATCGTGGGTGTTCAAAGCTGAACGGGACGATGAATATTAAACGTTGAATACTGAGGCTCGCAATTGATTGCATTCATAGTTGGGGTCACACCTTATAGTATTTTTTCGTGATATTACGTCAGAGGAAGTAATCAAGAAGGAATAGACGACCAATAGTGACTTATTGTAATACCATAGTAGGTATTAGGTCGGAATAAGTGACCATCTACAAATGGGAAAGGTCAATGAAGAAATTGATAATGAAAAGTTAACAAACAAGAGAAAACGGAAATGAAGTGTAATTTTGTCAGACGGCATTTAGACGCGAAAGGCAATGCCCGTAGGCGTATATTAATGAATTTCGTGAGCACGAAAAATATATAACTTAGGATTTATTTGCTGAGGTTGAATAATTAATGAGAGGGTAAAGGTTCAATTTCAGTTGTAATTTCGTTTAATTTTTGATAAGAAGCGATTTAGAGAGAACAAATTTTCAGAGTACCCGACCTGTTTCATGGTTCGTCGACTCTCGTAAATATTATTCAAGAGCGTAGGGTTTAGGGAGCCTAGCATCAACAAAAATTATTAAAACATTACATATTATTGAGTAAATCATACTGTTTAGAAGGCTCGAATAAAATTAAAACATGATAAACGTTTCAAATGAGTTGCTCAGTGTGGGACTAAGTATAGAAATCGTTTCAATATAGGTACGAATATTGCATACGCATCATACGTATGAAAACTCGATGTTATTTGGAAACTTTACTTAGATCGGCCTTTATATATCTAAAAAGAAATACTCGCATGATTAAACACAAATTCTGCGTTAAACTGTGTTTACCACTTGTATTAAGCGATTGCATTTCACCAAGGACTTTGTGCAAGCGATCCATTACTTGATTATGAGTTTTCGCTTATTACAGCGCTTTCTACTAAATATTGCAAGGCCTCCCCGCGTGCAAAAACTCTACAGAGGGAAATGCGGAGGGGCGTGTTTGAGCCTGAGGACATGATTGTTTTCAGGTGGCTAGGTTCAATTAATTTTACGCAAGCCCGTTTTTAATTCCCTCTGTGATTTTCAATACAAACACGCTCACAACTTGTCAAGTGATGGTTGAAATTTTTTTTTTAAATGTAAAAAAATCAAATCTCTTAACACTCTTCCTTGATGATGTAGTTCAATTGATGTCATTAACGAACGCAGCATATGAAATAAACAAAACTATAAAAATAAACTCATGGTAAATAAGGGGATAATTACGTTTCCATGAATTCCAAAAAGGGAGCATTTAGCTTCTTGTTGTTGCTAGAAGGAACCATAAATGAAGAGGATATGGCCAATAACTCATCTTCTAAACTATTCCCAATAAAATAATTTTCTTGAAATTAGCTGTGCCCATCATTGAGAATACTGTCTTCCCATATTTCGCAAACACTACTCTTCATTTTAATTTCACTTTAATTGACTTAGATAATTCCATTCTTAATGAAATTTAGGGTAACTGTGGTTATTTACCTATTTGATGGTTACAAAAATTATTTTGCTGTGTTTAACATTTTCTTCTTTAACCTACGTCACCTATCCACGCCAAATTTATTTCTAGTGTTTCTGAAGGGAGACTTCCTCAATTGCAGTGGTCCTCCAAGAGTATTCTTTTCAGCTGCCTGATCAGCCAGAATTTTACGTACAAATAGGTCAATGTACGGTGCACTTTGCAACCTAGTTTGTGCTCTTAACCAGTTAACTCTCCAATCAGTTTCCTTCCAATGATATGTTATTTTCCATATCCCAAAAGTCCACATTGTCCATTTACTTTATTATTAAGAGTGAATAAGAGCGTGGGATGGAAGCGGGTCAGGAAAAGAGGTGGCACTACGAAACCTTAAGCAGTTTGTATGGGAAGTATGCATTCATGAAATGACAAGGGTGCAGCGGATGGTTGACGGCCCACAGCGACCGAATCCGCATGCGCTCCTAACCTCAGGCAGCCCTCGCGCGGGGAAGCCGTCAGTAAGAGGACGGGCAGGAGGAAAGCAAGCGGGGATGTGGGCGTGAGGGCGAGGGACGGAGAGTGAGGATCTCGGGTAATTGCACCTGGGAGCGGGATGTGAAGGGTGAAGGGCCCGAGACGAGGGGCAAAATACGAGGGAGGAAAGAACGAGGGCAGTGTGGCAACGAGAGGAGGGCCAGAGGCGAAAAGTGAAAAACAAGGAAAGAGGGGAAATGGGTTTGGTGCGCGTGGTGTGGGGAATTAGACCTTAAGCGTGGGGCGTGGGGGCGTGGAATGTGTAGCATAGGAGAGAGGTGAAAAGCGAAGTAGTGGGAGATAAGAGTCAAGATGCTATGGGACAAGGGGAAAAGGGTGAAAGGCGAGAGGCGGGAGGTAAGATGCACGAGGCGAGAGGCACAGGGGTGAGAAGCATGAGGCGAGACGCATGAGGCGAGAAGCATGAGGCGAGAGGCACGAGGCGAGATAAACGAGGCAGCAGCCATGTGGCAAAAGGCGAGATACCAGAGGCGTTGGGAAATGGGGAGATGGGATCGGGAGCGGGAACCGAGGCGGGGGCGTGGGATGGAAGCGGGTCAGGAAAAGAAGGGCGGGGCAGGGGGGTCTGCATTGGCTCCTAATTGCCCCCGCCCACTTCGCTTCCGATGACAAAAACCGCGCGGCCCGCGCAGCACGCCCAAAAGAAGGGCGCCGCCGGCGGCGGCAGCGTTTCTTGCCTCGGTCGAGAAGATGGCGGCCGCCCACCCCCGCCCCCGCCCCCGCTCCCAACCCCTGCCACTCGCGTTAGCGCCCGCACTTCGGCGCCCTCAAGGTGATGGAAGAGACTGCCGAATGCTCAGCGCTGCAAAATGGCGCGGCGATGAATAATAAACCGGACAATAGTAAGATTGGAAGCAACAAACACTGGACGAGTAGTATTACATTGTGTACAAATTCACCGGTGAGCATTGACAGATATTTATGGGATGTCTTACTCAAGTAATTTTTTATTTTGTTTTTGGCAAATACAAATTGCCCTGCACTTGCGCTGGAGCATTTCACTTTGGACATACAAATTATAACAAATATTATTTACAAAACAAATAATTTGAACAATTAGACCTAAATTAAAAATAGAATATTAGTACATTATGAAACGATGATGTTATGATGAGTATTAATACACGAGTGTCATATTTTGACTGTTGACATGAAGGATTCAGCCAAGGTCACCTAACGGACAGCTCCCTAACCCTACCCTCGCATGCCGACGCAGGTGGCTGTGGTTACCAGTCCGCCTGCGAGGGAGTACTGCGCTAGTCAAATAGGATCAAAGTGAAATTACGATCCAATTTATTTTAAATAATATTTCATGAAGAAATTACTAATAATAAAAGATATTAAAACTGACAAGCATAATGTCAAATGCAATATTAGTGTACACAATCGAAATCTTCTTATAGAACGATACTCAATAATTAATTGTAAATATTTGATTTGTAAACTTCTCTGTGATTGGTCAAGGACCTGTACCATAATGAAATCTGTGTCGTAATGAGAATCATTATGCAACTCGTTGCAGCCATCAAAGGACACCTTTATACTATGGGAGTAGAAAAAATAATTTTCGTTGTGATGACTTTCGTTAATAACAGAACATTTATAAAAAAAAGTAGTTGAAATTAGTATGAAAAATAAATCTACTTTAAAAGAAATAACTGAAACAATAAGGAATAAGATGAAAGATATAACTCAAAATAATTGAAAGATATATTTTGTTGAAACAGTTCTACATGCAAGTCCACAACTGAAGTTCTCTAAAGTGGAACAGTCGTGAGAACCTAGCTTCGAGTCTCCAGGAGACCCCACCGTGGCGAACATTTTACTTCTAAATATATAGATCCGACAATGCCAGCTTGGATGATAATTTCTGAAGTCGGCTGCTCTGACCGGACGTTTCTAGAGTTTCATCCTTTTAACTGCAGCCGAATGCAAGAGCAGTTCCTTAAACAACGGGTGACGTGTCATATGCCATTCTTCCTTACTCACTACAGTACGGTCCATTCCCCGTCTTTAATCAACACTTGTAGAATTTGACGTTTAAGAAAATGTCAGGTCAGAAATAAAGTTACAGCCCGGGGTGAAGTGTCATCGAAGGTAGATCTACTCTGATATTCATTTATATTAGGGTTTACGTTTTCCAAAAAAAAAACCTAATTTTAAACATGATTTATCGAAAGTAATGTTTAATCGGGGGTAAATAATACACAAAACTCTGAATTCCATTTCTAAATTTTGAAATATTATATTTTCCTCATAAAACCTTTCAGGTAATACAAGTTTTTCATTCACAAGTTAAAGAAAGAAGAATAACTGTAATGTACAATATAAAATATTTCTTAGCAATCAAAAGACATTTTAACATAAAAATAGCGGTGCAGGATAAATAACTAGTCACATTCAAAGAGAAAATTCCACAAATTTCTATAACTACATAAGGGCATGGAAGGCCAAACACGTGGCGCTACAACAGCACATGCTTTCTCGCATTATTTATAACGCCTACTCAACATTATTCTACTTCATGAACCTGTATTTCCAACCTGCTTTTATTTTCTGCCCCGAGTTTTGAACTCAGGTTCCGGGAGTTAACTCGCCATTCGCTTCACCGCTACACTACGCACTCGCTCGGCCGACCTCACCTCGCCGACACTTAAAAAGCTAATGGTCTCTCCCATCATTTCTAACTTACGAAATTTTCGAAAATTCAGAGAGGTAAACGAAAATTAGACCAGGGCCATTTTTAAGCTTCCTTAATTCTAACCGTGCATAAAGAGAAAGAAAACATTTGGAGACGTTTTCCATTTTTTTTTATAAAGTTGCATTAACTTCGAGCAGAAATTACGGCACAACTATTATGTTGCTTATAAACGTGTACGTGGTCGTCTTTAAAGATCTGAGATGTTTTTTTAACATTTCAATTAAGATAAAAAAACTATCTTCAATATTGCCTTTTGCAATTATAATATTTTGCAATTTTGGAAAATACAGAAAGTTTGTTGAAAATAGAACCACCACAATTTTTTACTATTCTTTAAGAAGAAAATTTAAAGAAAAAATTTGGAGCAGATTTTGAGAAACTAATTTTTGAAAAAAAAATCCTTTATTTCAAGCAAAATTACGCAATAGTTACTAATATTTTTGAAAAAATACCATGAGCTTATTTGAAATTCAGTCTATGAATAACATTTTATTAAGAAAAATCTCTATCTTCGATACTGTAATTGAAGGAAGACTGCGAAAAACTTATGAATCTTTTGCAATATTCGAAAAAATAGGATTTTCAACGAAAATTAGACCTGCGCCATTCTCTTAGGCGTCCGTTAGGGTACTCGAGAACAAAATTTAATTAAGAAAGTTTGGAGCTAATAGTAAAAAAAATTGAAAATGTTTACACTTCATGTAAATTATCCAAAAAGTTAAAATATACGTTTCCAACATGAAAGACTTAGAGGTCGTTTAGATCCATCGGAGAATATTAATTTTGGAAAAACTCGTCTGTTGGTTTGGGCGCTTGTATTGACCATGGGCAGACGGACAGATGGTTTCGCTGTCAATTGTTTTTCGGTATCAAGGATACACAAAACATGGGTTATTACTAAATATCGTGTTAGATGCAGTAATTTATTACGTAAAGGAACACGATGTATCCACCATCTATAAACCAGGGCCGAAAATAAGTGTTTCCTGATGAAATTTCGCCGTTTTCCGGCACAAAGTCATAATATTTTCTCTTTACTTATGTAGTAAGGGGAAGAAGTAAAAATATTGTATTATTTCTATTAAAGATTCTTAAAACAATACGATGGTGACGTAGTTTGCAAAGATCAGTTATTTAATAAATATTTTGCAAAATATGTTTTACTACACCGTTCTTTGGAGGTCCACCTTCAGAAAGTCACGCAAAGAACATTCGAAATAGACTAAATATATTGGATAAACAAATTGGCGGGATCTCTTAATATTTGTGACCATTTCCTAGAAGTTGGTGCTGAAGTCAAATTTCTTATCTATTGCTAATTGTTTAAAATAAATCAATATAATGCGTCCATTCCCGACAATTGGAAAAGCGCAAAAATAGTTCCTAAAATTGAAGGCGAAGTCGCAGAAACGTAGAAAATTACTGGTCAATTAGTTTAACATCTGTTATCTGCTTGAGAATCACGTTCAAAACCTTAAAAACGTGAATGACCCAAGGCAGTATGGCTACTCAAAAGGACAACACTGATTTAGAACAGGATATCCGTGAGAAAGTCGCATAGCTTTCGTGTTCAAGATAGTGCTGACTCCCTTAAAATAAATGTGAGAATTTATGTAGTCGTTATAGTCGTCTGTAAAGGCTTGTTCCGTACGATGATTAATAGAAAAACTAGCTCGAAGGGAAATCGAAGCTGGTGTATTATATTGGTTTCAAGAATGGCTCAATGGGAGAATTCGAGAAGAGTAGGTGAGAACATTTTGCAATGTGCCGAAGTTACGATGGTAGTCTCTTAGGGAAGTGTTCTAAGAGAATTGTTATTCACTATGTAAATGACAGAGTAGTCACATAAATTCTAAATCCGACTGCATAATCTTCCGATAATTAAAAGATACGCTATACATTCAGGAGTTACCAACAAATGTAAGTAAAATAGAAAGCTGAACCTCGAATGAAATGGAAATTAACACAAATAAGTGCAAAGCTCTTAGCTTCACTAATATAAAGAAGAAAAAAACGAACAACTCAAACTCCGAGAGGTGAATTAAAGCGTAATAGTATTTTATTAATTTATTATTGAGTTATATTATGTATAAAGTATAAAGAGTAAATAAATTTTATGTACTTAAAGAGGATAGATGCAACCGGGATGTTTCCCAAAGCAGTTATTAAAAACTATAATAAGAAGTTGTTATTATTATAGGCGTAATCAACAGCAATGACTTCAAGTTAATTCACTTCTATATAGTATGATAGTAGCTTGAAATCAGTTGCCAGTGACAGATTTCACAACTCTACAACTTCTCCTAGTAAAAAGACGAAATACTATTGTATCAGTCATTACAATTATTTCTAATAACTTTACTACTACATTTAGTTTTAATGTATATATGTACAACTAAAAACGAATCTTTTTATTGTTTTATCATGAAGGGTAGAAGGAAGTGGAGTGCAAACAAACGTAAAACATGAGAATTTAATAGAGAAGTGCAGTATATTTGAATGCAATGAAGTGAACCATCGCCTGATATTCAAGCGTTCAGAGTGCTTTTTACAATAATTAAATAGCACAGCAATAGTCTAGCATAGTTATTACTCGTTAGTTCACGGCCATTAATCCATAATGATATTTAAATTCGTTTTATTGCTCTGCCATCAGATATTAAACAACTAAACGCAGAAGTAATGATTATCTATCAAACGTGCATTTCCATGTCATTCCTTTATCGAAAAAAAAAGAGAGCTAATTATAGCATTCTATTCTCGTTGAGTATATAATTAACTCGCCTCATTCAGATCTCTTGAATGAAGCCGCTAACGAACTAAAGTCACGAAATTACAACCCGGCAATTGTCAGTCAATGCTTCCTCCACAGGAATTTGAATTTACGTGTTGTTCCCATTCAGGAGCTCCAAGTACTGTTTAAGTGCATTTTAACCGTCATCGAACATTATCACGCGATTGCATATCGCAAACATTTATCGATACGAAACGAGCGTCGCGCTGCGTTCCCGCACGGCAGCGCCCCCCCCCCCCACTTGCACCCTCAGCGCCACCGCCGCGCCGGCGACGGGAGAACATGTGTTGCGGCGCTTAGAGGGAGGGGCGCGGAGGGGCGGCCGGAGGAGCAGGCAGCGAACAATGCGCGGCCGAAAAGGCCGTTAAGTCCGATTACTGCGGCACAATGGTCAGCGCGGAGCGCGCCTCTACGCGGCGCGGCCCCTCCCCGCCCCGTTACGCCTCACGCCACGCCGTTGCGTTCCGCCCCTCTTGGCTCCGGGTAGCCCGCCCATCTCCTCTCCTCTCCGGCCCCACACGCCAGCACCTCACCGCCCGTACACCCACCTGCCGCACCTCCACCCCTTCCCCGGCACGCTCCCTCTCCGGCTCGCCCCCTCTCAGACACGCCCCCTCTTAGACACGCCCCCTCTCAGACACGCCCCCTCTCAGACACGCCCCCTCTCAGACACGCCCCCTCTCCGGCACGCCCCTTTTACGGCCCGCACCCTACTACCCATCCCCTACGGGCGTTGCGCCTTTAACCTTCCCGCTCCCTCTCCATCGCACCCTAACCTCACTCTCCTTTCCAGTCGTTTCCACCGGACGCGACGCACACCCCTCTCCACCCCATTTTGTACCGACCCCTCCCCTTTCAGCCCAAATCCACCACGATCCAACTTCACCGCCATTCCGTTCCACATCTCCACTCCGCTCGCCTGCACCGCGAAGCGTTCCGTTCCGCCCCCACCTCCCTCCTTCTGTCAACCAACCTTCGTGTCCCTTTTCCTCCTCACGCTATCCCCAGCCACCCGGCATCACCTCCGCCGCGGGCCTCGAGGGCCTCGCCGTTTATAAGACGAAGCGACTTCACTTTTCTCACTTTCGGGTCCTAATGCTTTGCCGTCTCGTTTCCGTCACTCCTGGTAGAACTCTGTTGATAGGTTGTGTCGCAAGTCTTCCACAATAAGATGAACCACTGTCTCACCTCGACGTAATTATTCCTGCCGTACCACCGTAAAAATGAACATTATGGTTCTGAATTTCGAGTTTTTTTAATATTAACCCGCTAGAGAGTGGCAACTTAATCCAAAAGCGTGTTCATTTCATTTTTTTATATGATCTTGCCATATTCGTGTAACCAATATTGTCATAATCAAGTTGTATATTTTGAATTCTATCAACATATTGATATGTTAAAATTTATTCTTAATACAATCAATTCTTGCGTAGGCGGCTCAGGGCATCAACTGCAGTGCCTCTGACTTCGGAGGACGTGGGGTTCGAGCCCCGACGATGGCAGGATTTTCGACTCCAGCTTCAGTTAGGTCGAATTCAGCCTGTGTCTGGAGGAGAATTCTAGCAGCCAAATGCTCTCATCGATAGTTTCCCGTGGAGTCTCTGATCAATACCAGGCGAATGTCGAAGCTGTACATACAAACGGGCCATGGAACGCGCGATTATTCCTTGTCCTATTCTCATCCCTTACTTATACACTTACACTAACATGCACTACATTACCACACCTGCCGGGAGACCAGTCGGGGGCTTTGAGCTTGTCTTGGCTGGACCGGGCCCCGCTGGTGGGAGATACTTGGTCGAAGAAAAAACGAAAAGCGACAGCGCCGGATCTCACCAAATAACGGGGGAAGATCACCGCCACTTCCCCCGATAAAAATTCACTACTCTTACGGGAGTAATGACTTTAGCAGTAGACATTCCCGGAGTCACCCATCAATCAAAACTTCTTACGAAGTTGTCGTCATTTTAGCCTTTTACTTTTAGCTCCCAGAATGTAAATCTGCACTGATCAAGAACCTCATCTTCATAAGGTGTTTGTTACTTCAGCCCTAATTTCACTCTTCTTTCAGAATATTCACTTGCTTTATAAGCTAAACTTAATTACAATGTAAATTGCTCGACATATTTCATTTCAATGTTTGTAAAGTTGATTCGTTAATTCACTATTATTCCTGAATTCCTCCTCCTTCCTAGGGCTTTTTTCCAGCCGACAGCCGGTTACCCTTTACGTCCCGATGGGACGCATATTCGACCATACACTAGACACCAACACATTTGCGGGCTCCTCTGATCTGGGGTCAGCAGAACGCGAGGCCCTCCGCGACAACACTTACAAAGTCAAGGGACAAACAACCATGCCCAAGGCGGGACTCGAACCCGCGACCCTTCGGACCGAAGCGCTGATTCGGTACTCGCTCTTAGCCACCTCGGCCATCCAGGTCGGCTTCCTGAATTCCTTAATTTGTAAATTATATTGCTCATCATCTCAAATAATTTCACTGAAACTTTCATAATTTTTCAAATTATATTTCCGTTGCACTTCGATAACACGCATACCATCATTGATCTTCATTCGTTTCTGCGAATAGCATTTTATTACAAATCATTGCTTACTTTACAATAAAGTGGCCCCGAGCATGTGCTTGTGAAAAATGTCTAGATAAACGTGCTTCTGACTCGCTGATTCCACTGTTGCAGGTCATGCCGAAGGCATGGTAGCGTAAATATGCAAAAGTTGATTACACATGCACACACAAAAAAAGCTGTCAGATCTGACGACTTGACACATGTTTCTCTAGTACGACGACGCGCTGAATCCGAATCTGAAGCCAGAATTGCGTCATCGTCTTACAGTTTTTTTAATCGCAAAAAAAACATTTACAATGTACAATTTCACGGTGGTTTTTCGCGATTAAAAAAAACTGGATGGTGGTGACGCAATTCTGGCTTCCGATTCGGATTCAGCGCGTCGACATACATAAACCAACATGCGTCAAGTCTTTGGATGTGACATCTTTTTTTGTATGTGCCCGGGTTATCGTTCTACAACACTCCATCTTTCCCCCGCTTTCTCTTTCTCCGGGCTCGCTCCCACTGCGCCGCAGCATCCCCCCTCCCTCGCTCACGCTCCCCCCCTCGGCCGCCTCCCATCGTGTGCGGCGGCGGAGAGGAGAGGGCCGTCCGCGTGCGTGCCCTAAATCACTGCCGCTGGGCGAAGGGAAAAGGGCGGGGAAAGGGATCAGGTGGACGGCGGCGTAGGCAGAGTGGCGGCAGAGGTGCAACGGGTGAACGGGGGGGGGGGGACGGAGCGGGCGGTGGCGGTGGCGGCGGCGCCGGTCGGAACAGCAGGTGCGCGACAGGGCGGAGAAGGTTGCGAGGGCAGAGTGGGACGGGGGGGAGAGTAGTACAGCGAGGACAGAATAGGACGTAATGGTGGTGTAGCACGGAGAGGGCAAAGTGGGACGGCGAGGGGTGATTGGGGCGGAGGGGGCGGAGAAGGAAGGCAAAGACGGATTGGCACTGTGATCGCAGAGTAGAACGGCTGGGGCGAAGTAGGAAGGCAAAGGCGGATTGGGACGGCGGGGACGGAGCAGGAGAGCGAGGGCGGATTGGGACGTCAGGGGCGGAGTAGGACGGGAGGCGGAGCACGAGGGTGAAGACGGGTTGGCGCGGTGATGGCGGAGTAGAACGGCTGGGGCGGAGTAGTGCGGTGAGAGCGAAGTGCGACGGCTGGGGCGGAGTAGGACGCCGGCGACAGAGAGAGCGGAGAGGGCGGCAGGAGCGAAGCTGGCGGTGCCGGGAAAGGCGGCACGGCGAGAATGGTTGTGGAGGGCGGAGGCGAAGCGGCGAGGTGTCAGCTGTGTTGGCTACGGTGGTGTCTTCGCTAGCCCTTCGTAGAACCCCGGCCTCGCAGACTCCTCCTTGGGAACCGCCGGGCCTCGGTACACAACGCTGTCGATAACTTTTGAAAAGGGCGCCGGCAGAGAATCGTGGGGCAAGTCGGGGAGGAAAAAAAGATGGTGACCTTCAATGCATTGGATGACCCTATCACAACTGCTTGCGTCCGAATTCTTTAGCACTGGTTACAAATATTCTGTAAGGTCCACCCATGAGGAATTGCAGGGCTAATGTGCAATAGTTTTCACAGGATTTTCCTAACCAATTGTTTCTAAATGTTAGTACCATAATTGTTAATTGTTAGTACTAATATTTTGTTGTAGCACTACAGACCATGTACAAACGAGTAATCAAACAATGGAAAAAGTCCAGGAACACAACTTAATATTGCATACTCCATTCGTAGATTTCTCTGACAATAAGGTCTTCGACTGTTTAGAGCTCGCACCTCTACTTTGGGCACGATTTAAGATATCCCTGCTACATATATAAAATTGCTTCAAAATTTACAACGGAAGGAAAGATTTACTAAGTCCGGACCAGATGATCTCATATTTGTAATAGAGGAGCGAGGCAAGGAGACCTGGTATCTCCAGAACCTTTTACATGCCTTTTAGAAAATGTATATATACATATACATATACCCTATATATAAATATAGGGTTCTCACGTAAAGTTTTAAATGCCTAGGCACAGTCGACCGACTTTTGCCGAAAGCAGCGAGACTGACGATGACGGCAAAGCCGTCGAAAGCCGGCTATCTTAATAAAGCTAGTATGTTGACGAATATGACCTCTTTTATTTCTTCTGATAACAATAATAATGTCTAGTTTGTAGCTGTATATTGATGTGGATACAAAGATTGTAGAAACGACGACTGTGACAGTAAATCTAGTGTCACGAGGAAGACACGAAGATTTGAGGAGATAATAAGAAGAACCTGAGGGGATAGGTACGGCCGAGAAACAAGGTGTAAAAGTAGTTAGCGAAGGACGGAGCGTAGAGAACACATCGTAAATGGATCGCGAAAAGCTCTAGTTGTCGACGGTAGAAAAACGTCCTTGCTCAATTGACGGTAAAGGAGAGTTGCTTATGGCTGTATCGAGACGCTCCGTCAGCAAAGTGGGCGTGTCGGCGCGACCCCCACCGGGGACGCCGGGAGCAACGCCGGCAGTGTGCGGCGGGGCCGCTTCTGAATGCAGGGTAGGGCTGTGGGCTTTGCGTGTGCGTGTGCGTGGGACGGGGTGGGTGCGGGTGCGGCGGGCGGCCCTGAATGGCACGCGCGGTGCCTTCGGCGGCGGCGGCGGCGTTTGTACACAAATGCGCTCACAATGCAGGCGGCTGCCGCTAGGGGCGCGAGTGTTCCGCCGAGCGAGCGCGCGTGCGGGAAGCCTGCAAGTGAGCGAATGCCGAGGCGACCGAGCGGGACGTCGGGACTGGGTTGGGTGGAAAGGCTGCGAGGCAGTTCCAGGCGCGGTGGGTTGGGAAGCCCGGGACGCTTGGAAGGGCGGGAGAGTTGGTGGGAGAGGTTGGGACCGAGGAGGGTGAACTGGGAAGGAAAGCTGGGCGCGAGGGTGAGAACGCGACTACTGGAGTGAAAATTCCATAAAATACAGGTCACACAGAATAAACTCCTGCGAAGAGCAATCAATGCACCCTGGTCCATTACAAACAACTCCATAAAGAGATTTAAATAAAACCTATCATTCACCATATCACTAAGTTATCCCACAATTTTTATAACAATAGGTCATCAATTCCACATCCGTCCCAATATAATCTAGGCAAATCACACAAAGCACCACCAGAATAAAAAATAAATTTCCAAAACACGTTTTTTACATACAATTTGCAAATTTAGATGATTTTTTCTAAGGTGCTCACTCGGTCTCCTCTCCCTAAAAAGTAGTTGTAAAGTAGTATTAGCTTAGTATTTTATAATAGATAGTAAGCATCAAAACGTGAAGAAGTGTGCAATGTTAAACTAAATCATGTATACTATTCAGAATAATAAAAATGTGCATAAATAAAACCGGGGAGAAAAGAGTAAGGCAAGGATTGAGGACTGAGGTGGAGGGGCGAGCGGGTGAGCGCGGGCAGTGGGCGTGGTCGGACGCGAGCGACTGGCGGGCGCAGGTGGGCGGGCCGGGGAAGTAAGAGCGGGAGCGAGAACGGGAGCGGGAACGGGAGGCCGCGCATTTCATAGTGATCGGAAATGAAGGCAGTGTGCGCAGATTACACGCTCGATCGCCGGCGCCTCGCCCGCGGTGGGGGCGGGGGCGGGGGCGCGCCGCTGGAAGCGGGGACGTGCTGCGTTTGGCAATGGTGCGCGCGCCGCCGCCGCCGCCGCCGCCGCCGCCGCCGCCGCCGCCGCCGCCGGGGGTTTTCCCCCTGAGAAGCTGCCTGAGCGCTATTATTCGAGCCTGCGCCTGCCTTGGTTGAAGGCAGATCCACGCAGCCCTAAGATGTTCAAGGCTGCGCTTGGGAAACACGATCATACAGAGACGTGACTCAGTGCATCAACTGATGGCACTGCACCGCCTCTGACAGGGAATTCTAAAGTTCGAGTCCTCACACTAGCTTTTCATCTAGGTCGAATTCAGTCGCTGTCTGGAGGAGAATTATAGCGGCCGGCTGCTCTGATCGATAGTTTTCCGTGGTTTCTCCGATCAACACTAGGCGAATGCCGGAGCAGTACACTACCAAACGGGCCACGGACCGCGCGCGATCTGTCCTTCCTCTTCCTTGTCCTATCCTCTCCCCTTACACACACACTAACACTAACATGCACTACACTACCACATATTCCGGGAGACCGGAGCTTAGAGCCTGTCCAGGCTGGGGTGGAGCCCCGCTGGTGGGAAAGTCTTGGTTAGGGGGAAACCACGCTAGCCGACGGTAGGTCGGCACCGGATCTCGCCATCCAGCGGGGGAAGATCAACGCCATCGTCCGAGAAAAGCATGCACTACACTTACGGGACTAATGACCAAAGCTGTTGATGCACCCGGAAAAATCAATCAATCAATCAATCAATAGAAAGGCGTAAGCAGCAGACCGAGAGGCTTTTATACGAAGTATTTTATCATTCAATTAAAAATTTTGGAATGACATCCTTTATTATCATCCTTACTGCATATGGAAAAAGAAATGAATCTCTTTAATCTACATCTCTAACTTAATCGTATTAATGTGATCGTATAGTTTACTTTTATTTCTGTGATGTCAGTTTCAACTGGTTTTGTAAATGTTTAAATGAAATTTTATATTTGTTACAATGCATTGTCTTGTAGTTCCTCTTCTGCGTTTTTCTACTTTAAGTTGATTTTGTGGTAGATTTACCGTGTTCATGCACGTGTGCTACATATCCTTACCTATGGTTCTCTGATATGAGAATGCATGAATAATATTAACATGAATGAAAATGTAGTCATTTTTATGAACAGTAACATACCTATTAAATGAATTATTCAAAACTTAACTCACAAACACGTATTATACTTTGAACTGTAAGTGGGAGAATACGCAGAATTATTATGAATATAAGAATCTGACAAAAAACAGGTCTGGCATGGTACAGAGACTAGGGAAGTGGAAAGCGATGACGGAGGTGGAGGCGGTGGCGCTGGCGGAGGCGGGGGCGGAGGCGGTGGCGGAGGTGGTGGCGGTGGCGGTGGCGGGGACTGGGGCGGTGGCGGGGGCGGGGGCGTGGTGGTGGTGGTGGTGGTGGTGGTGGTGGTGGCGGTGGTGGTGGCGGTGGTGGTGGCGGTGGTGGTGGCGGTGGTGGTGGCGGTGGCGGAGGCGGTGGCGGGAGCGGGAGCGGCGGAGCGGGGGTGGGGGCGGCGTCGTGAGCGGGGGCGGGGGCGGCGGCGGTGGTGATGCGGGCGGAGCTGCGGCTGTGTCGGGGCGAGGTGGTACAGCGCTGGTACCTGTGTCCGTGGCTGTAACGATGGCGGAAGCGGCGGGGGCGACGGTGGCGGAGGAGGTAGATGTGGCGATAGCGGAGCGGGGGCAATGGGGGGTGTGGGTCGTGGAGGGGGCGATGGCATTGGGGAGGGGGCGGTGTCTGCAGAAGCTGACCGGGAGCAGCGGTGCGGGCGATGGCTGCAGAGCGGTACAGGACAGCTACGCCCTAACTCCTCATTAGAGGACGCCGCCGCCGCTGCAGCAAACCGAACGCCGCCGCTGCAGCATCGATTAAGGGACAGTGTTGGTGGACTGCGCAGTAGTGTTGGTTCGGAGGGAGGTGGGATGAGCGGCAAGCTGGGAGGGGGAGCCCAGGGAATCCGAATGACTTGATGACCCCATGAGCAATGTTAGCTCTCACGGATTGCCTAGCGCTCAAGGGACCAATGCGTTCATGATTACCATTTTGTTCATTTAATTTGGGCTAATTAGTCCAGGAATGTGGCAACTGCAGATATATTATAGCCCCTCATCGTCCTTATGGAATATTACACTATTAGTACGTAAAAATAAGTAAATAATATATTTGCTTTTCTACAGAATGAAATTAAAGAGTTGCCCTCTGAAGATCTAAAAAACATTTTATTTCATAACTTTACAGATACAATATTGTAATGTCATTTCCTAGTATTTATTAATATTCCGAAAGCTCATTAATGAATTGTATAATACGAAAATCGGTGTTCTCGATATCAATAATTGTGTGTGTATCTGTTTGTGAGAGAGAGAGAGAGAGAGAGAGAGGAAGAGAGAGAGGAAGAGAGAGAGGAAGAGAGAGGAAGAGAGAGAGGAAGAGAGAGAGGAAGAGAGAGGAAGAGAGGAAGAGAGGAAGATAGGAAGAGAGAGGAAGAGAGGAAGAGAGAGAGGAAGAGAGGAAGAGAGAGAGGAAGAGAGGAAGAGAGGAAGGGAGAGAGAGGAAAGGAAGAGAGGAGAGAGAGGAAGAGAGAGAGGAGAGAGGAAGAGAGACAGGAAGAGAGGAAGAGAGAGAGGAAGAGAGGGAAGAGAGGAAGAGAGAGAGGAAGAGAGAGAGGAAGAGGAGAGAGAGGGAGGGAGAGAGGGAGAGAGGAAGAGAGAAGAGAGAGAGGAAGAGAGAGAGGAAGAGAGAGAGGAAGAGAGAGAGGAAGAGAGAGGAAGAGAGGAAGAGAGGAAGATAGGAAGAGAGAGGAAGAGAGGAAGAGAGAGAGGAAGAGAGGAAGAGAGAGAGGAAGAGAGGAAGAGAGGAAGGGAGGAAGAGAGGAAGGGAGGAAGAGAGGAAGGGAGAGAGGAAGAGAGAGAGGAAGAGAGGAAGAGAGACAGGAAGAGAGGAAGAGAGAGAGGAAGAGAGACAGGAAGAGAGGAAGAGAGAGAGGAAGAGAGAGAGGAAGAGAGAGGGGGTGAGAGAGGGAGGGAGAGAGGGACGGGGGAAAGGAGGAAGAGAGAGCGGGGGAGAGAGAGAGGAAGATTGAGAGAGAGGTAGAAGGAAGGGGAGGGGGGAGAGAGGGAGGGGGAGAGAGGGAGGGGGAGAGAGGGAGAGGAGGGGAGAGAGAGGGAGAGGAGGGGAGAGGGAGGGAAAGAAAGTCTTTGGAATTCATATTTTCAAAAATGACGTTGGGTCCTGTGCGAGATCCAAAATTTATTACGTTGCAAGTCGCTTCTCGATAAATTTGTTTTAAAGGATTAACTAATTTCAAGTTCTCGTTCTGGAACTATTTCGTAGCCGACATGTGTTTCAAAATTTCTGTATATAGACAGCTTTTTCTTCGAATCATAAATTTTAATTCGTTAACTGTAGGACTATGAGACCCTCTTAAATATGAAGAAATTATTGATATAAACATACATTATTTAACGACTTCTCGGAATAATTCCTGTTCCATGTATCTTGCGACACTTCTCGGATCAATTCAACTCAAATGTCATTCTTTAAGATGAAAATAAACTCTGTATTTATTTGCACTTTTGAAGCTCGATTTTTTTACGTTCTATGCACACAACGACCAGTGTAACTGCTACTTCTGTTTCTTTCAAGTCGTAAACTAGCATTTCAAATTATTTCTGACGTCGTTTATGGTGCTCTGAAGCGAGAACCGGATTTAGTAGATAACGACCGAATATTATTCCTACGTTGCACTGGGTTCCACTGAGCTTATTGCATTCATACAATATCCCAACCCTCCTCGCCCATTTACAAGAGTACTCTCTCGCAAACTATTTTTGTTTCATCCCGATATACACACAGAGAGAACGCAGTGAACACAACAGCGTCGATATTTCGTGTAAATTCACGTTTTCTCTAACAACAAAATTTTACCATTTCTAACGCGATGCATATACGAGTGCGTGACGAAATGCGAGCACGAAAGCGTACACACAATGAGAGTCCACCGAAGTTTCTGATTAAATTTCAGTCTCTGAAGGCCAGTAAAAATATTAGCATATTGCACGTCATGTTGTTTCTCGGAATATCTGACAGTTTTATTTGACGGCGACATTTCCCTCCGCAGATACAAGCAAATAGAAGTCGTATTGTTATAACGATATTTATTAATACAATGTTCATAATTCATTGTTGGAAACATTATTGATATTAGTGACGATGATTAATAATAATAATAATAATAATAATAATAATAATAATAATAATATATTTAAAACAAGGACGTTTGTTTAGAAAGAAATTTGAGTTTTCTATCCAACCAAATTTGATATTTTTTTTCTTTAAATGAAAGGTAGTGAGCGCTAGTGAAGTTAACATTTCGTCTTATTAAGTGCTTTTATAGCAAAAACAGCATGTTTTAATAATCTATTAAAATATAATGAACGCTTAAGTGCCATCATTTATACATTACTTCATTTCCAAGACCAATTGCAATACAATTGTTATTGTAGTTGGTCTGGGTCGCTTTGTTTTGAGAGTTGCAATAGAAATTAAGAAATTAATTTGGTTTTACGTCAAAAACCGTTCAAAACACTGTGTGATATGCTTCGAGGGGAAGTAAATTCTGTGCACGTTTTCATAATTATGTGATCCCTAATTAGTTGGATTTTGAATACAGAAAGATATTAGCGTTTTTTGTTGTTGTTTTTTTTTTTGCAAGGATTGTGAACAAAAATTCGATCCGATGTAATAAAATCTATTCTCAAGGGTAAATCAGCTACAGATTTGGGCTCTTATCCTTCATCAAACCTTCGTGAAAGAATATTACTTACTGCCGCGACAACATGGATAACGATAATTAGAGTAACTAAATTTCCCACTGAATTCTAGAAGACATGCACAGATAATGAAGTTACATTTATGTCCAGAAGCAAAACAAGGGGCCATCTCAGCATTTGTTCAAAGAATGAGGGAAACTGGACAAGAAACCAGATCGAGAATTGAGGCTGTCACCGTTCTACCTTGAATTCTCTAAGTTTATGAAATAAAGTAGATCGAATGACTCGAGTAATCCTTCAACGTTACTAGAATTCGTGACGTGGGTGAGAAACGTAATTGTATAGAATCAGTTATGCAGCAGAAAATATTTTACTTAAGACAAACTTTTATACTGAATTTAATCGTTGAATGTCATCCGGTAAAGTGCTGTAAAATAATGTATACGTATTGTATGTAATTTTTGTAGCGAGCTGTTGATACAGTCACCTCATTATTATGATTACTACATCGTGTGTTATAGTCATAAACATCGGCGTTTGGAGAAAATATAGTCCCGTCCTTAAGTACGTAAGTCATCGAAGTAGGAATATTCTTGCATCATCTGGTTATAGTTGGCTAAGCAAAGATAGCGAGTATTTGTCAATAATTTATTTTCTGTAACAGAAATAGGTTGAAATGTGTCGCCCAAAACTACGAAGTAAGCACATCTTAATCTCACAGTTTCCACATCCCCTTTAATATCCTGAACATCGAATTAAGTTGGGTTGCGGAATTTTTCATTTTTGTATTATAAATTTAAGGTTTTAAGTTTTTCATTTTCAAAAATATTTAATTGTAGGACAGCAGAGAACAGAAAAATAAAAACAAATCCAACCCTTAAAGGAGCAATCACATCTTCAGCAAATACAAAAACCCGTATCTTGTTAGTCTCGTCCCCTCTGATACGTGCATTTGACAAGTCCCATTACAGTATCACATTCAGTGACGCAATTACTGCCATCAGTTGAGGCAGTCCCCGCCAATTGGCCTGCTGCAACAGGACTCCTGGCGTCCAACGCTGAGACTCAAGTTGGTGCGCGCCTGTGCCTAGCAAGGCAGCCCTCACCAGTTAATAACTTCGCAACTCTTCGCTTGGAAATAATCGCATTTTCTTCAGCTGACCCAAAGGTCCCGCCGTTCTATGCACCCATACTCTCCCGCTCGCCTCTTCCCCCTTCCCCTTCCCGCCCGGAATCCGAACCGCCAGGATTCAGTGCGCAGTAGAATAGTAAGGTTTCATAAATTGTAACGAATTTAATATTATAACGCGTGATCCTTGTTAATAAAATATTTTAAAGAATGGATTTAAATATTTGAAATTACGAACGGTTCAGTTTACTTGACTTACTTGCGCTTCTAAAAGTATACGTAATGAACGAGGAATAACTAAACAATTTTGTATTTATGAATTTGTGAATTATATAATTTAAAATATAAGTATTTTTCCTTAACCCAGAACTCGGTTGCACATAAGGGCTGTTGTTGCTCAGGGTCGAATCAACGTTTCTAGTAAAAATTTTCTGAAACTCTCCTTCAGCGATGGCTCTGTTTCCCCCGTTTCTCATCGCCCGCTTTATCCCGCAGCCCTTGATCCCCGGCCGCGGTGTGGAGCGAGGCGGGGGAGGGGGAGGGAGGAGGGAGGGGGAGGGGGGCGGTGGGTGCACGTGCGGGCGGCCGACGGCCACGTGATTAAGTTGCCCGCCTCGGCGCCGGCGGCCGGGCATCCGCGAGGCGGGCGATCGCGCCGGCGGATGTTTCCAAATCGCTCCATCGCCGACCCCAGTCACGCCCTCGGCCCTCGATACCCCCACGCCCTACCGCCCTTATGCCACGCTACCTCGCCGCTCTCGACCTTCCCATCTCGCTCTCTTCGAATCATCCTCTCTCCTTCCTGGACCTCGCCATCGCTATCCCCCTCGCCCTCGCCCTCGCCCTCGCCCTCGCCCTCGCCCTCGCCCTCGCCCTCGCCCTCGCCCTCGCCCTCGCCCTCGCCCTCGCCCTCGCCCTCGCCCTCGCCCTCGCCCTCGCCCTCGCCCTCGCCCCCGCCCTCGCCCTCGCCCTCGCCCCCGCCCTCGCCCTCGCCCTCGCCCTCGCCCTCGCCCTCGCCCTCGCCCTCGCCCTCGCCCTCGCCCTCGCCCTCGCCCTCGCCCTCGCCCTCGCCCTCGCCCTCGCCTTCGCCCTCGCCCTCGCCCTCGCCCTCGCCCTCGCCCTCGCCCTCGCCCTCGCCCTCGCCCTCGCCCTCGCCCTCGCCCTCGCCCTCGCCCTCGCCCTCGCCCTCGCCTTCGCCTTCGCCTTCGCCCTCGCCATTGTCCTCGCCCTCGCCTTCGCCATCGTCCTCGCCATCGTCCTCGCCATCGTCATCGTCCCCGCCATCGTCCTCGCCATCGTCGCTGTCCTTGTCATCGTCCCCGCTCTTATCCCCGCCCTCACCTAGTCATCGCCATATCCCCTAGTCATCGTCATCGCCATCACCATCGTCATCGCCCTCCCCCTCACCCTGACCCTAGAATCACTAGTAATGATGCAAATAATCATGAGAGGTAATAAATTAATCTGGCGGCACAGCGAATACTGTAATGATGAGACAGACTTTCAGTTCTTGCCCTGCCCTGCTCCAGACGGACCGATATTCTCATTAACTCCGATTGTAATGCTTTCTGAAACGCTCCAAGATAGGTAGACGAACTGGTACTATCCACATCCAAAGCATTTACCTCCTCTCACATCTGTAATAACCAACTTCAAACGAAAATCCAATCCTGCCCCCGCAGTTCACGTGAAAGTATGTTTCCGACACAACTCTAAATTAAACTCAAAAATATTGGGCTCAGATTGGTGGTGCTCCCCAAGTAAACAGAGATATCAAGCATTTCATTTGTTCGTACATTTCCGTATCGTCTATTCCCGGAATGATTTCATTGCTTCAATCCTTCCGGTTTTACGCAGAGCGGCGAGTTCGCTGGCTGGTGCACGTGACATTGCCTCGTGGGCGCGTGACAGCGACCGGCTGCACCCCAAAAGCTTCCAAATGGCTCTCGCGTAAATTCCCATCCACCTAGCCGGAGAGTCTTTTATCCCATGCTTTCCATTAGTGTTCCTCCATCTATATTGTTATTAAATGCATACGATGTTTTAAAATTTGAAAATAGCGGCATTTCCATATTTGTTACACTAACTACATCTAAATTAAAAGTACATTTTTGTGTGTATTCATGCAGTAGTTATTTTGATTAACTTGTTATAATATATAATTTTCCTGAATTTATTTTCAATGCTGTATTTTCTTGTTAGTTTAACGAAACTGTATTCAGAAGATAGATACGCTACCTTCATCTATCCTAACAAATATTTCGTTTGTACGTGGTAAAGAAGTATTATTTGAAAGATAATTGTCAGTTTTAAAGTACCTCATGTTAAATAAATGTTTGAATTTCTTTCTTCTTTACGAATATTATAAACTAACAAATTAGGCACTGTAAATAAGTATCAAACTCTTTCAATTAAAACATCTCAAGAATATTTTTGTAATTCTGAATAAGTGTCTAAAATGATCCATTTAACACCTCTAACATTAGTTATGTGATGTTTATTATTCATTGGAGAATATTAGAGTGGCGCAGACGCTACAACCCTTTCTCGTTGCAATTCGCTGTCAAAAGGCAACCTCAAAGAACAAATACACAAACACAAGCAACTTATCACCACAACTCTCCATCACATGCTGTTGTTTTTCGGCGATACCCGATAACACCCCTTGTTCTCGCTACAACACCCGCACAGACACACATACGCACGCACACACACACATTCTTTGTTCAAATTAAGCCTCCGAACTCGCCACGAAACAGGGCTCATCAATATTTCCCTCTTGTTCCCCAGTCCATCTATGGAGATCGCGTAACAGGAATTGGAACGGAAAGTTTTCCGATCGCCTATTGTTCTTCTTTATTCGCCCATTGTTGGCGAGCAGATAAAGAATGGCTGGTGAGCAGCGGCTCTCGTCCGTTGTTTGCCACCGCAGGACGCTCTGCTCGGGCTGTACGCCCCCCACCCCCCACCCCCCGAGACCCCTCCTGCTCAGAAGAGCGGACAGCGTCAACAGAGCACTGCAGAATGTGCGGTTCAAATCGAATACCGGCAAGTTACTTCAAATAATATTCATAAGTTCAAAATAATATATTATTTTACAACACATAAATACTCGAAGAATGAAGGATGTCTTTAGGTTAGTTTTCACATAACAGATTCTGTTGCGCAACCTCCGTCGTTATTCGAATCCTAAGTACAATATAAATAAAAAATTGTGGATGAATATTGAGCAGTTAATACAACAGATTGAATTTCATTATTGTCAAAAAAGTAATTATACAAGACAATATTAAACAGAGCAGCGAGTCTGTGAAGCGAATAAAATATCTTTATTCACGTGTGTAAATAATACTTTATTTTATTTCATTCCATTTTTTAGTAAAATGCAAAATAAAAAATATTACGTTTTACGTCACGATAAATAGTTTTCTGCGTCACTACATCGCTACACCGCTAGAATGAGGAGTGCTACATCCAGAGCCCGCAGTAGAGTAGATTAAAATAATAGGGAGGGACGATAAGAAAAATATGATAGGAAAAGTGAAAATATTTTGAGATACATCGTCTTGATTGGGACATTTTATAGGTATAGTTAAACACTAAATGTTTAGATATGTATAGTATAGTATAGTTAAACACTTTGGTTTTAATTTCTGGAGTGGAACAGTCATAAGTAATTTTACTAGAGGTTTCAAATTCATTGATAAATTTGCGAGTCGCACAGCGAGCCTTACGAGAATCTGAAAAGTTTCCAATCACGAGTGGGATTTGATCACACTATTTCACGAATTAAAGTCATAAATCGATTAAAAGTATAAATACAAGTCAAAAACAACAAATATATTTCTTGGTAGGCTGCTTCAGATGCTTGATTACTGCAGTTTCCTGCAGAGATGCAAGGAATATTTATTTCCCAAAAGCGTTGAACATCATCGGCGGTAAGACGAAAGCGAAAAGAACACACGTGATAATTTCGATTTTACGCGCTCGTGGTTGATTTATAACCGTCTCATTATAAAACTATACTGACCTAATTGGAACTACTCTTGAGAGGAATAGTCATATTATTTTGGTACAATTGAACTTTCTACATGACTGAACAAATCTGTGTGAATCTACAGTATTCCATCACAAACACCAAATGTAAGCGGTAGTTAGTCCTCGTTGAGTACACTTTGACAAGTGTGAACGCTGCTGCAGTTCGGGGTTCTCCATCTAATACAAATTACAGTCCTTGATCAAGCACTACACAAAGCAGGAAAATCAATCGCCCTTTCAGTTGACTGAATCAAATTGAAACAGCCTGCAAACGCGAGCCACACTGTAAATCCCATTCATCCACATACATCGATTTATTTCTAACTGCAAGAGAATTACTGCTTGGTTTTGAGAACAAAATAACTTTCCCTAAAAAGTGATTTTACACATCGTTATCCTTCCGGTCCTTCACAGCTAACTATGTCAATAAACATTTGTGTAGAGTACACGTACGTCTGCAAGCACGCACCCATAAATACACATATACATGTATGCATGCCCACACTCACTCACACGAACTCTTTAATTGGTTAGAAATAAAAACAGATCCCGAAGCCCGAGTCTCAATAAAAAATGAATAGCAATTAAAACATGTCTGTGTTGCGTCGGCAGGAGGAAATCGACATGAACCATGAGTACGATGAAGGGCGGTTCTCCTGAATGGCGATGAAAGCGCCCCCATCCTTCCTCTACCTTCACCCTCCCACCCGACTTGGCTGGCCGCTGAGAACACACGGGTGAACAACGCGCCCTCTGTTTGAAGTTCCACGCATTTTCCGCTGCGCGCAGTTTACTTTGTAATACAACATTAACGCTTTCCAAATTACAAATTAATGGACACAAATCGGTCCATGACATAAGCCAACGTGCAGGGCCAATATTTGGGGCGCCCGGCGGGCGGTTGGGCGAGGGGGGAGGGGGAGGGCGGTGGCTGCCGGCTGCGGGGCGAGGGGCACCGAGAGAAGTCTGGCATTCCAGTTTGTAATTTAGCTGCCTCTAACGAGCTTTTGTGATATCCTGCCCGTTATTGACTTAGAGACGCGAGGCGGGGCTGCGGTGCTGAATGGGAGTAGCCGGTCGGATGCGAGGTGAGGGGGGGGGCGGACAGCGGTGAGGCGCGGTTCGAGCGGGGGACCAGAGAGGTGGGAGAGGGAGGCAGACCAAAGAGTAAGCAGTTCGGTGAGGAAGTGGAGACGGAGAAGTTAGTGAAATATGGGTATAAGGAGAGAGGTATGAAAGGCTAGGAAAGTTGTTATACCCAAGTTTGCGGGTTCAAACCGGATTCAAGTTGTGGATTTTAAGGGCGAAAAAAATCGTTTTACATCTTCCTTCGGAAGGGAAGTAAAGCAGGTTGACTCATGTTGTAAATTTACAACATATGAAAGATCCTCAGGCTTAATAGCAGTCTTTGAACTAAATTTAAAATTGCTTGTTTCGTCGCCCGAGAGTTATCATCTAAGCCGCTAGATGGTGAAGCGTAGCGAAATTTGCGTTATCAGACGGAAGAGCAGGCATGATGGCCTGAGTCTTGCCACATAAAATAAGGCATCATTGAACTAAATCGAAAGTGGAATAGAAGAGAGAGGTGTAAGGTGGGCAACAGGGGAAGGATGTTAGAAGGTGTTGGAAGAGAGAAGAGGACACTGGGGAAGAACTTTGGAAAGAAAATTGGAGGGGAACACGAGGAAATCATTTGAATGTGGGTGTGGGAAGAGGCGGGGAAATCTCGGAAGGTGGAGAGAAAGAATAGGTGAGTGAAGCAGCTGAGACAGGAGTATCCTGCACCAATGTGTAACTGAAACGAGCTGAAATGAAATTAAAGTGGAAGGAATTGCTGAATAATACGAATCTAGACGAAGAAGAAGTGGACGAACAGAGGCAAATAAACTGCATCAGTCCAGAAGAAGAGACCATGAGGGGAAGACTCCTTTGTATGTACTGGGAATTGTACTTTGAATAAGTATGTATATAATTCCTTTAAAATAGTTTGAGTGAAATTAGAAAGGGGTTGGCTTTCAGGTAGAGTCATGGCTCAATGTCTCAAAACTAGAATCGGACTCAGAAATGTCCCTATCCAATAGAACTTCTATACACATCATATTGTGAGCTTCTGCCCCGTCCAACGTGGGCTGGCTGCTTGCCCGGCTGTCAGTGGTGGTGAGAACTCACCTGCGTAGCCACTTATAGAATCTGGCAGAGGGTTCGGAAGACATGCATGACTGGATTCTGGTTTTCTATCATTGAACAAGTCACGTGACTTGTCTCATCTTGGCGTAGAACCGTCAAGTAGCGCCATCTGCCTAGTCTATTAACCGCCCTGTGACGTAGGCCTTCGCGCCCTTTCACAAGATGAGACGCGCCCTTCCCATGACGTCAGGGGTTTTTCCTTGGCGTGGGTATGACAAGCCGTTGGGCATTTTCGTCCCTTTGTTTGACTTCCTGTGGCTGAAAGGGATTATTGCCGAAATACCTCGTGGTGGTCTGTGCCGCTAGAATATTGAATTAAGGAAATAATGTGCATGGAATAATTTGTAAATTTGACTGCAAACAAACGTTGACAGAATGAGAGGGGATACCGATATTGCCAAGAAGGTATTATTAGAGCAGGGTTTATTAGGATTAGGAATTTAGATAAAAATAGATTGAAGAACTGAAGGGTCAGAAACAGAAAAGATACAGAGTAATAACTACGAAAGAAACGCCTAACCCGGAGCATTAACACAGCAGGAGATATAACATGGAGAAAAGACGAATGATAGAGGCAGCCGGCTACAAAGGATGCAGTGGAAATCAGGAGAAAAGCCCAAAAAGTGGGAACTATAGATATTGAATTTTCGTGCAGTTTGAATGAGAACGTTCATCCGTTATCATGCATCTACCAAACCACAAGGCCGTAATTTTGAGAAGTGTGTGTAATCAAAACTGAATGGAGAAATCGCCCGTTGTCATTGCCAGAGAGCAGATTGTCCCCTAAGGGCTTGTGTATCTGCCGAACCCTGCCCAACCTGCCGAGGGTTTTTTTGTACCTGTAGTGTAGGAAGAGTTGCAAACCTTTCAGAAACATGTCTGAAATTCCAATGGTATAAATTCCTAATAATGAAATTTCCATTCACATATTTATTAGTAAAAAGTAATACCATTTTACCCAGACATGACCCACAATTTGTAACAAGCTGAATCACTCTCATTGTTTTTTTACTTACTTAAAATCGCTTTTCAACTACTAAGGTCATATAGCGATCACTGCAGATAACATTAGGCGTAACAGTAACGGTATACGGACACTCACAAACATCTTTGCCCCGGGCGGGATTCGAACCCGCGATCTTTCAGGTACGAGGAAGCTAAGGCTCTTCAGCCTTAGCGACTTGGGCTATCCAGGCTCGCATTCTCATTGTTATGACATAAGTATAGGGGGAAAATAGAGAGGTCCTAAGTATTTGAGAAACTTTCATGTTGAGAATTTAAATGGAAGAAAACACTCGATCTCCCTAGGCGTAGCGGCTGTGCGGCAAGGCCGCGGAGGAGGGGGGGTAAGAGCAGCCGGAGGAGCGGGCGAGGACGATATGTGGCAGGCGCCAGGCGAGTGGCCAGTGGCAAGGGGCTGGACAGAGGAGTGATTGTGAATGGAAAAGGGAGTGGGCGGAGGAGAATGGAGTAGGGAGTGAGGGACATACGGTGAGGGGCATGGGGCATAGGGCATCAGGTATGGGGAGTGGGACGAATCGGCAAGGGCGAGGGGCGAGGCAGGGGTCCAGGGGCGAGAAGCGACGGGCACGGGCGGGAGGTGGGAGGCGACGGGTGGGGACCAAGAGACAGGCGGCTAGGGGAGAGGGACGAGGGGCGAGGTCGAGTGGAAATGGAGAGGCGAAGGGGGAGGCATGTGGAGTAAGTAATGAGGGTCGTGGGGCAAGGAACGAAGGGCATGGGGTGTAGGGGGCGGGGCGAGGGAGAAGGGGCAACGGGTGTGGTGCGTAGGGCGAGGGCGAGGAGCCAATGGCGAGAAGGGGGAGATAGCCGGCAAGGGCCGAGGGGACAGAAGAAGGGACAAGGGGCGAGATGTAGGGAGACAGGGGCGAGGGACGAGGGGCGAGTGGCGAAGGGTGAGGGGTGTGGAGTAAGGAATGAGGATCGTGGGGCGAAGAAGAAAGGGCGTGGGGGCGGGGCGTGAGGGGTGGGCGCGGGGGGCGGGGCGAGAGGCAAGTCGCGAGAGGGTCAGGATCAATGGTTTGGAGAGGGATGGGGCGAAGAGCGAGAAGAAGATACAGCTAACTCGAAGGAAGAGCCGATAGGACATTGAGAGGGGCGAGGAAGAGGCGAGGGACGAGATGGAGGGGGTCGGGAGCGAGGGGCGCAGGGCCAGAAGCAAGACACAGGCTACTAGAGGGAAGGGGAAAGGGCACGGAACGAAGGAAGATGGGCGATAGTCGACGGGCAGGGACGGGGGCACGGCGCATGCGGCGAAGGGGAAGTGGATAAGTACGAGGGGCGAGGGGCAGGATGGCCTGAGGCGAGAGGGTGAGACGGGAGCGCGACGAGGGGCGAGGGGTGTGCGGAAGGGCGGGCGTAATTGCGATGTCACTCAGCGTTTGGAGCTGTTTGCGCGCGCACGGCGGGCGGGCGGGCGCTGGGCGGATGAAAGAAGGCGAAACAAAACGCAAAGCCCTCGCAGAGCCGCCGCGCCGGTTGTTATTCCTTTCAGGAGCCGCCCGCACAAAAAAGCGGCAGTCGACGAACGGTGCACTTGCTCACACGCGCCCCCCACGGAAATCCATCACCGATTGCGCCACCACCGCCATTCACAGTACAGTCTCTGTCCACTCCACTTCCACCGCATCAGTCTCTCACCGACGTAGGTGGGTCAGGGCATCAACGGATGTCACTGCGGGGCCTCTCACCGGGAGGTCGTAGGCTTCGAGTTCGACGGTGGCAGCATTTTCGACATTTTCTAGGAGGGTAGGTAAAATTCCGCCGCTGCCTGGAGGAGAATTCTAGCGGTCGGTTGCCCGGTGGTTTCCCGTGGGTTTTCCGATCGATGCCAAGTGAATGCCGGAACGTACACGAACAAACGGGCCCAGCTTGATCTTTCCTTCTTCTGCGTCCTATCCTCACCCCGTACCTACACACACTACCACTTACCTGAACTACACAACCACACATATCGGGATACCAGCGGGGAGCTTAGAGCTTGTCCGGGCTGAGACGGCTTTCACCAATCAGCTGGGGAAAACACCACGAAGTACCGCGGTAAATGCGGATTCGGTGGTATAACGGTCAGCGTACCGGACTGTTGTACCCGAGTTTGCGGGTTCAAACCCGATTTTTAAGGGCGAAAAAATCCTTCATACGCCTTCCTTCGGATAGGAAGTAAAGCCGGTTGTCCCATGTAGTAGATTTACTACACGTAAAATATCCTCAAGCCTAAAAGAAGCCTCTGAGATCCGTCTGTTTCGTCGCTCAAGACAATACCTCCTTTCTCCGGAGCGTAGCGAAATTTGTGTTAGACGGAAGAGCGGGCCTGATGACCCGAGTCTCGCCACGTAAAATAATGCATTAACTATAACTATAACTAAAAGCAGTGGTAAAACATGCACTACATTCACGAAACTAGTGACCATAGCAGTTGACGCGCACGGAAAACCGAAATAACCATCACACGCACATTTGCCACTTTCGCCACCACCTCCTCCAACACTGCCATCATCACTTCTCCTCTTCAGTTCTTGATGCCATCATAACATCATACATTTCCTTCACTGTTATCAACAGTGCCTCCGCCACCCCCCCCCACACACACACACACACTCTCCTTCTCCGATCCATTACCACTAAATTCGTTGGGCTGTCGTGGCCCTCAACGCCAGGTTAACGGTCGCTGCTGCCAAAACCAACCCTCGCAACAATCCCACAACTCCACCACAATCGCTATGACCACCATGCTATTACAATCAATTCCTACACAGGCGCCAACGCCTACGTTGTCGCCGTTGCTGTAACCAACATTGCCAACACCGAGGTCATCACCTCACCACCATCTCTTTGGTCGACATCTCTGCCATTGACATTCCCACTGTCATTAGCCCCTGGCCAATGTTACTAATCATTTTCTTCCTCTCCCAGATTCTCCTTACGACGAAAGCAGCAGCTACCGGCAGCCACCGCAGTGAATCTCACATGCGTGGGTAGCGAATGCGGTATCCTTGGAGGTGGCGGTGTTCCTTCACCGTCGTGTTCATATTGGATGAGGAAATCTGGCGTCAAACTATACGTTGGCTTGCGGAGGATATCCACCTCCAAATAAATCTCACAGTGGGTCATCGCCACACTAGTTTCCCGGCATGTGTGGAAATGCAGTGCACGTAAAGAGGCATGTGTGTGTGTGTGTAGAAGGAGAAGATATAGCAAGGGGTTGGGCAAGGAAGAGAAAGGAAAGATCGCGCGCGGTCCCTCACCCGTACGTTAGGGTACTGCTCCAGCATTCGCCTATTGATCGGAGAAACCTCGGGCATATACCGAGCGGCCGGTTCTCCTCCAGAGATTTAGGGCCGTATTTATAAACCTCTGCCAGGGGCCTGCCAGGCCTATCAGGCTGCCAGTGTTCGGTTTTGCGATATATGAACGACCCCCAGCGAATTCCAGTCGCCCCTTGAGCTCCTAGCAAGCCCCCACATAGCAGGTCCCTAAGAGTGCTGCTGGCAGAGCTTCATAAATATGACCTTAGTCTACAGGTCTACTTGTACCTCTGAAGCTAATGTCGAAAATCCTCCACCGCCGGGACTCAAACCCCAGGACTTCACGTCATTGCCGCAGAATCACTGGCAATAACGACCTTGGAAGAGTTGACTAGTTCACGCAATACTCGTGCATACAACGGTCTACTAGTGCGATGACAGCTGCTGCGGACTCCACTACTCTGATGGTCAGGGAGGCGTTATCGAAATGTATCCTGTCTAAAAATGACTCAAATACTTCACTTCTCATATTTTAGTTCTTGAATGCATGGAACAAAAATTTGTGAACTTTTAAAGCAATATGATTAAGGTGTTAATTTAGGGATTAAGTTCTTCCCCTGGAATGTAAAAACAAAAAAAATGGTATGTTTTCCGTAAAACGACAAGAATAATACGGAAAAATTAAGAATGATTAAATGAATTTCTCACACTCCTCTTTAATTTACGTAGTTTTACTGAACACATTGTTAATTTTGTTTGTGCAGTGTTGTGGCGTATTAAGTTTTCTTTTTAAATCCACATGTATTTTTTAAAATGTGTACATTGATATGTAAAATGCACACCTTGCTAACATGATTCGACTGTATAATTATTAAATTGTAAAATTTCATTTCACGAGCACATACAATTCCCTGAACCTTTGAAATTATACTTGGAGAAAATAGTTTGTATGTAATCCATATGTCATTTAAACATTAGCACGAAAAAAACCTGTTCTCAAACTGATAATAACAAGAATTAGTTAGGAAATAGTAACAAGAAAGAAACATTAATAACACATTTTGGGTCGTCGTGGCTTACTTTAAAAGTGCCTTCCATACGGAAAAGGAAATGGCATTTTCAAATTTAGAATTAACCTAAAATGCTATGAGAGCCCTGAGCCCTAAATCAAAGTAAGCGCAGATATTCTTTCATATTATAAGAATGAGAAACTTCGGCATAAAGCACCACTTTCTCTGATTGAGTTCACGTTCTTTACACTTTATACCTTTTTCGTGAGCGCTCGACATTTCTGTCCTGTAAAAAAGAAAAAGTGAACCATTAATTTCAGTTCTTTAAAACGCGTGCGCCTGGTTCTATATAGCACAAAAGAGGCGCTTTGAATAAGTCAAAAAGAAATGCGATAGCCGCCAATATCGGTCGCCAGGCACGTTGAAATCGTCGCTGACTTCTCGGCGGTGGTGGGAAGGAGAAAACCTCCTGAAACTGCTAACTCGAAACCAAACTGATAATTGATGCGCAGAATTTCCGTTCCTTATCAACCTCGCCGAGGTGCATGTCCTTTCTCCCCACAATTTCCGACGCCCGGAAGCGGGAAGATGGATCTCCTGGCGAGCTTCCGCCGACAAAAGAGTCTCCAGCATCCCTCACCACCGCCATCACTCCTACCTTCTCCCTCGTCTCCGCTACCGACGCCATCACCGATGCCACCAACCAAAGTGCGTTCTCCCGGTCGTCTGTCTATAAGACTCCCGAGTTCTGATAACCGCAAGAAACGACGACACCAAATATAGGAAAATATGACACGCTGTATTATGAATTACACAATTTTTTTTTGTGCGCAAGATTTTTTGTTGTTGTGCAAGGCTTCAATGAAAATTCACGTAAATACATTTCGCAAGAGGCAGACATCCACCGCCTCTTACAGCTAACGTGATTTGCAATAATTATCAAAACCAGGGCCGATAGTGAGTTTTCTTATTTACCACAAGTGCAATGATACTCCTTTATAGTCATGTTACATTCAATATTTTGTTTTGTGTTCATTTAAGAATAATTTAAATTTTGAGAACTTCAAACACAACTTTATCATTCCAGGCATAGTCTCTACTTTGATGGCGTCGTATTGCCTCTGAAAAAAATATATTTTAGTGAGCCTTGCATTGTATTCTATCCTCTATCTTCTACCCACTCTCTTCCCCTCCCCTTTCAATTGCCGTTCGGGGTGACAATGCTTTGAACAAATTTAAGTATTAAAATACATTTGTCATACAGAGACAAGATCACACCGAGGAAATATTTACTGTGTGGAACATATTTCCAACGTAATTGGCCCTCCAATACGGTGACAGAATGGGGACAAAGAAATGCTATTTAAAATAAATTCAGTCTAACGTACATAGTATTTTAGTCTTTTTATAGTAGTTAAATCTTTTTATATCTCTTTTCATTAGTGATTCTCAACTGTTTGAAGTACTGCAAAAGGGGAATTTTGTTTCTGCTGCTTGTTTCACCAATAATGAATGTGTATCACAATTCAATTAGTTCATACGTTCAAAGGTTAGTTTCAAAGGCTAAAATGCTCGAAGGGCTTTTGTCTTTAAAAGAATTGCATACCAGATCTATAAAAAACTATTCTAAAAACATATAACTTTAAGGAAAATGTAGGATAAAATGGTTCTTCATAATATAAATTTTTGTTGAAAATATCAAAATATCAATGAGTTTTCGAAGCACTGTAAAATAATAAAACGCCTTTCTTAAAAACATTTTGAAGACAAAATTTGCAGTAGGAGAAAAGTTTTGCCTTTTTTCAATTATACATTTCCTCTAATAGTGGTCTACCTTGTAAATACATCTCTCTCCCTGCAAGAGTCGTTCAATTTTCGAGAGAGTACGACATCTTTGAGAAGGTGCTTTTTGAAGCGCAAAGGAAAGCTCATTGCTTCTCTGGGCGAAAGCAGTCTTGAAGAGAAAGGAAATACAAAAGTTTTCTATTACTTCAGGTGCAACACTTCAATTTTTCCACTACTGTGGTAATGGATATGAGAGTAAAAATGAGAAGTGGCTTTCAAAAATGCCTTCTCTATAGAAATTATTTGTAAAAAGGTAAGAAATTAAAACAAACAAGTATATTATTTGTCAATCAGGTGTGATTTCGTATTGGTGCAAGTTCGCATATGAAGTTTTCAAGACCAAGAGGAAATGGTACGAGTTCAGATGGTGGTTTACTCCAGATACCTGGAGTTACTCCAGACACCAGATACATGGAGGGGTTTACTAATTTTATGTGTGGTGGTTACCCACTTTATGGGAGCGTCCAGAGGCCAATTGCTCTGGTGGGACTTTCCCAAGGTTTCCTGCGTGCAATCCTTCACAAGAGCGGGAGTAGTATCTTAAAAAACGGGCCTCGGATCGCGCGCTATATTTCTTTCCCCCAAAATCTCTCCACTCCCATTCTTAGAGCCCCCGATAGATTGATCCCTCATTCCATTACAGTGCATCACCCATGATCACAAAAACTCCTTTAAGGCTCAAATTGGGCTGCAGCGAAAGGAAGTAAAACAGAAAAATAGTTTTATTTTCCCAAGCCACCAAGGAATATTTTCTCTGGTTCATGACTCGCGTTGTACAGTTCCTCGATAGAGCATTCAGACTCCGTGGGGCGCCGGAAGAAAAACCTTGCTCTCTCCAAATTGGATGTTTCTACGCGTGCGACGTTCAGATGTTTCCGTCGCCTGCAGCGCTCCCTCGCTCTCAGAGGGCGTCTGGGTCGCGATGCGCCACAGAGAGTGGCAGTTGACAATCGGACACCCGCCATTCAATTTTTGATTTGGCGATATTTTCAGAACGCTTCTTGTTCTCAGTGGGAGATTGACTTGCAGTAGACATTGCGTGATAGTGGTTGACTGATACAAAATAATCGATATTCGGAAAATGTTGATGGATTGGATGGTTGGTTGGTGAATCCGGGCGCGTCATAGGTCTTAGATCATTAGTCCCGTAAGTGTAGTGCATGTTTTTTTTCTCGGGAGATGGAAGTGATCTTCCCCCACTGGATGGCGAGATCCAGCGTCGACCTACCGTCGGCTAACGGGGTTTCACCCTAACCAGGACTCTCCCATCAGCGGGGCACCACCCCAGCCGGGACAAGCTCTAAGCTCCCGACAGGTCTCACGGAATATGTGGTAGTGTAGTGCATGTTAGTGTAAGTGTGTGTGTGTAAGGGGAGAGGATAGGGCAGGACAAGGAAGAGGAAGGAAAGATCGCGCGCGGTCCGTGGCCCGTTTGTTAGGGTACCGCTCCGGCATTCGTCTGGTGTTGATCGGAGAAACCACGGAAAACTACCGATCGGAACAGCCGGCCGCTAGATTTCTCCTCCAGACAGCGACTAAATTCTACCTAGCTGAAAAGCTAGTGTCCAAAATCCTGCCGCTGTCGGAACTCGAACCTAGGACCTCCCGGTCAGAGTCACTGCTGTGATATCAGTTGATGCACTGAGCTACCGCTCCCGGTAGTTGATGAATTTGAGCTATAACATTTATAATAAAATACAACTGAAAATATTAAATAAAAGAATTGAATTTATAAAAACACGGGTTCTTAATAATGATCAAACATATTTTGAAAATATTGTTTCAATATTTTATTGCTGCTTCATAAATGTGAAACGTTGTGTTACTATATCCAATTTCCATCTGAACTCCCTTTCTCGTGTGACAACTGCGCAGTCTGAAAAGTAAGCGAGAAGGTATTGATCTGCATTTTCCCAAAAGCAGCTCTCACGTTCAGCTGTCATCGTAACCGACATCTTGGCGGATGGAGAGTCGATGTTCGGTCGTCAGTGGCAGGAGGTTGGCTGTATTTTGTTTGCTGTTATTGTATTCGATTTTTCGCGACACAGACAATAACACCAGTTGAAGTTGAAGCTTGTCGAAAACTAATATTATTTTATGAAAACAAACCAACATATAGTTTACGAGCTAGTGTTTTTGTAAACTTACTAAATCAAAATAGAGAGAGAGAGAAATAAAAAGAGGCAGAGAAACATAAAAGTCTTTGTAAAAGTCGTTGTCTTTATCTTCATTAGCATGCATCGAAATATATTTCTGTTCTACTCTCAATTTCGCGATCAATTTTTCGAATATTTTATTACTATCTCTACACTAAGTAAAATAGATCAATTAAAATAATTATTTGACTTAAAATAAATACTTGTCTCAGTGAATTGTCAGTTATAGATTTGTAAGAGGATACAACAAAATTAATTGATCACACAAACTGCATGGCGTAGTTACTGCAGGTCTGCGTAGCGATACGTATTACTCGTATGTTCTTCTACTAAATACCAAATTACGGTAGCAGTTCATTTTTCCCCTCTCGGAAATCACTGACCTCAACTATTTCGAAATCGCAGAATGTTATTTTGCAAGTGCAGAATGTTGATCTTTCTCACTCAGACGAAGAAGGTAGAGTAAAAGCTCTTCCTTTCCATTCCGCCTCTATAGGATTTAGAGAGTATGGCAAGACGTCTTGAGTAATTTGAACTAAATTAAAAGAATCATTATGAAAGGAATAAAATTATAAATAGATAAATAAAAGACGTTGAAATCGTTATATACAAATTAAATAAAAGAGTCATTCCGTTCTTTGTTTCTGTTACAATACGGTTAAATTCTACGGACCTATTTCTTGTAGTAATTTCTCAATAATATTTCTTTTGTTTTATTAAACTGTTGCCTGCATTCTGACCTCAACTATTTCGAAATCGCAGAATGTTATTTTCCAAGTGCAGAATGTTGATCTTTCTCACTCAGACGAAGAAGGTAGAGTAAAAGCAGGCGTTAGGGCGGACGATCACGGCGGGGGCGGCGGGGGCGGCGGGGGCGGCGGAGCGGCGGGCGAGGCGAGGGAGGCGGGGACGGCGGTGCGGCGAGGGTGGCGTTGGGGCGGCCGATCACGGCGGGGGTGGCGGGGCGGCGGGGGAGGTGGGGGCGGCGGGGGAAGCGGAGGCGGCGGGGGCGGCGGGGCGGTGGAGGCGGCGGGGGCGGGGTTGGGGCGGGGGCAGCGGGGGCGGCCGAAGCGATTCCGCAGAGCGCTATTAAAAATTCCTCTGAGACAAGAGAACAGCGGAACGCGCAAATCTCGCCATGCGCCTTTGGACACACAGCCCAAGACCTACCGCAAGTGAATACGAGAAACAGCAATACTTTTGAACAAATAGAGCGCACACCAAATCAAGAATGTTCATTATGCCATTATTTGTTTGCTCCGGCAAAGCAAATGCGTTTTCGCAAATAATTTTATAAATTAATATCTAAAATAATCTATATTTTATATTTTTGCTTGTAACCGTGTTGTGCAGGAAAACGATGTGAAAATTATATTATAAAAAAATAATCTTTGATAAAAAACAATTATTTCTTACTAGAATTGAGCTCACTTTGAACCAACAACATACGAATACTTTATTTTATGGAGAAAAGTTTAATCAGTTTTGAACTAAAAATTAATGTATTGATAAAAAATGCAACATATTCTCTTTCTTTTCCATTTGAGCATATTAGCGTATTTTTTGCAAGTAAAATATACTCTTTTGAGGGGAACAAATTAAAAGCCTAATAACTACAAGTAAGTAAATTGTTTTAAAAAGAATATATATTTTTAACAAATTAAAATAATTAAAATTCTGGCTAGTGGAAAAATACAAACATTAAGACTCTACATAACTTTAATTCTTAATGTTCAAATCCTTAGTGATCTTTTGAGTCGAAAACTTTAAAAGTAGAAGCTTAGCGTAATAAAATGACATCATACCGAGGAACCGCTCTATAGATCTCTAAAAAAGATTGACCTAACCGAGAAACGACCAAATATGACCCAGAAGCAACAAAACTATTGGCAATATACACTATGTGATCAAAAGTATCCTGACACCCCACCCAAAAGAAACATACGTTTTTCATCTTAGGTGCATTGTGCTGCCACCTACCGTCAGGTACGCATTCTCTGCGACCTCAGTAGTCATTATACAGCGTGCAAAGCAGAATGGGACGCTCCGTGGAACTCACGGAGTTCGCACGTGGTCAGGTGATTGGGTATCACTTGTGTCAGAAGTCTGTACGCGAGACTTCCAACTCCTTAACATCTCTAGATCCACTGTTTCTCATGTGATAGTGAAATGGAAACATGAAGGGACATGAACAGCACAAAAGCGTACAGTCTAACCTCGTCTGTTAACTGACAAACCGCCGACATTTGAAGAGGGTCGTAAAGAGTAATAGGCAGACACCTATCCAAATCATCACACAGGAATTTCAAACTGCATCAGGATCCACTCCAAGTACTATGACAGGCGTGAGGTGAGAAACCTTGGATTCCATGGTTGAGCGGTTGCTCAAAAGCTACACATCACGCATAAAAATGCCAAACGCCGCCTCGCTTGGTGTAAGGAGCGTCAACATTACACGACTGAACAGTGGCAAAACGCGTGGAGAAACGAATCACGGTACGCAGTGTGGTAATCCGATGGCAGGGTGTGGGAATGGCGAACGCCCGGAGAACGTCATCTGCCAGCGTGTGTAGTGCCAACAGTTAAATTCGGAGGTGTTGGTGTCATGTTGTGGGCGCGTTTTCCCTGGAAGGAGCTTGGACCCCTTGTTATGCGTGGCACTATCACAGCACAGACCTACATTGATCCTGTAAGCATCTTCTTGCTTCCCACTGTTGAAGAGCACTTCGGGGATGGCGACTGCATCTTTCAACATGATCGAGCACCTGTTTATACTGCACGGGCTGTGGCGGAGTGGTTCCACGACCATAAAATCCCTGTAATGGACTGGCCTGCACAGAGTCCCGACTTGAATAATGTACACTTTTGGGATGTCTTGGAACGCCAACTTCAGGCCAGGTCTCGCCGACCGACATCGATACCTCTCCTCAGCGCAGCACTCTTTGAAGAATGGGCTGCCATTCCCCAAGAAACCTTCCAGCACCGGATTAAAAGTATGCCTGCGAGAGTGGACGCTGTCATCAAGGCTAAGAGTGGGGCCAACACCATACTGACTTCCAGCATTACCGATAGAGAGCGCCACGAACTTGTACGTCCGTTTAAGCCAGGTGTCCGGATACTTTTAATCACATGGTGTACTATATCTAGTGTCATCGAAACCGGAAACAGGACTGGACGTCACAGTTCTACAACTGCATGCAATTTTGCACGCGCCTTTGCAAGCTCACTAACGCATTTGAAAGCAAGCGCGCCCTCGCAAAAAAAGAAAACAGTCGGCGTTTACGAGCGGCACGAAACGTGATCCCGCGCGGGTAAATACACCGCGAACATAAAGGGCTGGGGCGGCCGGGCAGCGCTGGCCAGGAAGCGTAAATTGACGGGTCGCGGAGCGCGGAGTGTGACGTAAACTTTAAATGACCGCTGCTCGCCTCCACCCCCAGGCACGGGGGTAATTGCGATGACGTCGGGACTTCGGTGGCGGTCGCGCCTCGTTTGCCCCGCTCATCTCGGGGCCCTCGCAATTCACTGAGGCGCTCATTTGTTCTCACCTGCGAGTGGCGTGTCATCACTTGCACTATCTTTGTAAAACCTTTCTTCTTCTTATTCCTCCTCTTCTTCTTCCTCCTCCTCTTCTTCTTCTTCTTCTTCTTCTCCTCCTTCAACTTACTTCATTACATTCCGACCGTTTGAGTTTTGATCATTGCCGCTTGATCTGCAGCGATCCGGGGAGGGAGATCCTAGTATTGGTAGGTTGTTAGTGATGAAGTCAGATAATTTTAACCTTAATTTGTCAAGGAATGCCCAAATCCCAAAAAAGTCAGCACGTAAAACTGAAATCCCTCGAAAGACCTTAGGTCGAACGAGAAGAAATAAATTTAAAAATTAAGAAATAAATTTAAAAATTAGAGGTGTTATAGAATGGCACAGACTTTCTCGCACAAACTTTTTCTAATTTCCTTGGCGTGGCCTGGCTTTACGGTCTTGCTTCTTTCTCTGGCCAGCTACCATCTATCGTCGCCCAAAGTAATTTCTTTTTTTACAATTTCTCAACTTTTTTTCTTTCCTAGTAGTACAATCGAATTATTACTTCAAGAATATTAAAGAAGAGTAGAAACTTGTCCTAAATAGAAGTTTTCATTGAGAAATTCGTTGCCTTTTTTGAAAAAATGGTGATTAAGCTTTACTGTAAATGCAAAATTTGAAGCTCTTTTTCTCAGAAATCTCTTGAGCATTCGAAAAAGTTAATTTGAAGTAATTTAAAGCACTTCTACTCACAAATGTAATAATGCATACAAATTGATGGAAATGCCAATATTAACGGCGTGAGAGGTATTTGAAAAAATTACATTTGTGTAATTGTTGAAAAAACAAAAGAATACCCCAAAATGAACTATACGTCTTATACAACAGTGTAATTAGCAATATCCGTTAGAAAAATTTGGAGCAATTTTCGTGAAAATGGAGCTTAAGTGGTTCTGAAAATGCGGGATTTTGAGTTCATTTTAATAGAAAACTGTTGTGTTTTCCAGAAACATTATTTATATATAAACATTAAATATAACCGACATGAGACACAGTCAAAACAATTACATTTGAATAGAGTAATATGGCGCTTATGTCATCGGAAAGAGTGCATTTGGTACTAACTCTTCCAAAAATTTAAAGAAAAAATTTAGATCCGTTTTTGAGAAAAGCTTCTTTTTGTATTTTTTTAATTGCAAATATTTCATGTTCTATTGCACGAAAACTACTAAGATTTTCGAAAAAATTTCGTTTCAAAGAAAAATCTCTACCTTCAACTTTATAGTTCTAGGAAGACGCCGAACAAAATTCAAAATTTTGCAATTTTCTAAAATTCAGAGTTAACCATGAAAATCGGACCTATGCCACCTTTGTAAGTGTATTTTACTCTATTATTACAAGACATTTTTAAGAACAAATTTGGAGCCGTTTTTGGAGAAAATTTTGAAAATGTCCAGGGAACATCATGTAAAGTACCCCCAAATTTTAAAAAATGTTCTTCAAAACTTCAAAGCTTCAACTAGAGCCAGAGTACATTATTTGAATGGCTCCAAATGTTCCCTTTTGGAGGGAATTATGAAAAATAATTATGAGAAGGAAATATGAAAAGACAAACCGAATCTAGTTAACATCTATTGAATTAGTAAATTAAAAATATACATCATCAAAATTTGGTAAAAAAATAAAATCTTGTAAAGGCCCTTGGGCTTTTCGGCACCGCTCCATCAGAAGAACTCTTATAACGGCCTTGGTGCATAAATAACTACAGATCTATCAATATTAATATAAATTGTCTAAATCACGGCTGTTAAAGTGGGCGTCCTCCTTGGGATGCCCGGGCCCAGTGCTCTCCTGCGGGCAACGGGCGTGCAGAGGCGGCGAGCAGAGAGTAGAGAACGCAGAGCAGAGTACAGACAACAGAGAGCACAGAGCAGAGCAGATCAGAGCAGAGAATAGAGGAGAATGTAGAGAAAAGAGAACATAGTACAGAGGAGAAAGGAGGATAACGTTGTCTAGTATAATGAAAGAGGGCAGTGTGTTACTAAATCTTGCATTTGACCAACCACGTTCTAAACGAAAATTTTGAATTCTTTAAAATAAATATTGGAAAATAGTGGCTTCTTACGACAACAGTTTTGCCAGATATGTTCTATCAAACAACCTGCAGAGAATTATTATTATATTCTTTCTTATTTAATACCATTTATTTTCTTTTTAAATTGTTCCTTGTTTAAACATTTTTGCCAGGAATATGATTGAATGGCGATTTTAGCTTTTTGTGTTATGATTTATTGCATCATTCAGTTTTGTCGGGTATATAAATAATGTGAAATAAATTAACAAGTTTCTTTAAATTAACAATTCTCGCTTACGGACAGACAGTTCTTTTAAAAAAAATATCTTTGTCGGTTAAACCTTCTAAACTCAACAAAGGAAGTTAATGCAATTTATGCACTCTTAAGTAAACACGATGACAAAATCACGATACTTTCGATTCAAAATGACTGATTTTACATTCAATTAACAATTTGAAATCCGAATGATGTATTATTACTTGTTAATAGAACATAACATCTTTAGTGGAAGAAAAGGGAATTAATGTAGCTAAATTTGTGGAAATAACTGACTTCTCCAAAGGACTGTCATGGGCCAGATATCCAGTGCTGTATCGCCACTCCGGAGAAATCTGTACATCCTTTACTTTTAATTCTTCCACCAATTGCTCTGGTAGCAGTATCCGCGAACTCTAGTAAGCTAATTACCTTCCCCACGACTTTGACGTGTCTGTTATAGGCAAAAATAATACCGATTACGGGGTGATCTTTTTCAAATAAAAATTACACATTTATGTTATTTTGTTACTGTATAAATAGATCAGAAAGCTTCTCTTTATAAACTCTAGGTAGTCTTTTGCAAGTCATAGAGCACACATGCATGCTATTTGGTATTGTACTCACTCGTATGCAGGAAAATGACACTAAATGTTCCAATTCTACATCATCACGGAAACAAAGTGGAAAACAAAGGTATTCAGGGGAAAAACCTCTGCAAACGCTGCAAGATAGCTTCCGTAGAACTGTTTGGGAGAGCAATAGAATGATGGATGGGTTGCTCGCAAAGCGTGGCTGCCCGCTTCCTAGCTTGCCACTAGGGAAAGCGCTGAAAAACAATTATTCGAGAACTATTAGTTTATCTCAGTGTAATAAATATTAATGATGGAAGGAACTTGTCAATTTTACCTTGCAGTCAATGTTTCCTTAGACGAACAGAAGATTGTTTTCTATTATAATTCATGCTACATACTATTTCAGCTTGATATCGCCACTTACGCGCACTAGACACCCACTGCTACCACTAGTCAAAAATAATTTTTTCCATGCTACCCATATGTGAATTACCACGCCTTTTTACTGACGAGGCGATCTTTTGTGCATACACATGGCCGCAAGATTCATCAACAATAACCTCCAACAATACGATCATAAAGCCGTTGTATTTCTTTGAAATCTCGGCAATGAGAATGTTTATGCGCGCCAAAACCTCTCAGCTGATGTCGCAATACCAACCCTACATAATTAAATTAATAGTCGGTAGCATATATACGTGCATCTTAACGGTGTTTTACTTGCGCGAGGCGAGTCGAGTAACCGCGAAGCTGTCTTCCGCCACTACCCTTTTAAATAACGCTATTCCATAGCGCTTTCATTTGGAGGATTTTTAACTTTGAAATGTTGATACTTCACAGTGTCTCCGGTACCTGGCGCTGCCTACCGGGTTTCTGCGAAAACAGTTCAATTCTTCAGCTGTTTTTGTTCTTCCAGTTTCCCGCGAAAGATGTTTTTGTCTCCCTCTGAAAGCAAGCGCGCCGTTTTTGGAGAAAAAATATTAGAAGTCCGACACGGGACGTTTAAAAATGCATGCTCTTTGCTGTTAAATAGCGGCAAGGAATTGTTATATTGATAGGTTTCAAATTACGACGCCGATGTGCTAACAACTTCAGTCTTCACAGACACACGCACGCACATACACATAAGCAATCGCACTCGCTTCGAAAACTAGTTTAAAAGGAAGTTCGAGAATATCACATACACAAACCACATTGCGGGGCTCGCGTGGACCTGAAACGGATCGGCGGACGCACTATTTCCCTAAAAAAAAAGTGGGTTTCACCTGCCAGCAGCACCCTCTCCCGCCCAATACTCTGAGGAAAATGGAGGAGCGGGAACTCAAGGCCGAGGCCTGGTCTGACTCCCTTAAAGAGGCCTCTAGATGGTCAAGTTTCGTCAATATATTGCACAATAATATAAACTGTCTGAAGATCATAGTTAAGTATTGCGCAATATATTGATTCAATCCAAATGAATTTGATTTTTATTAATGCAATCTAAAAAATATTGTCTTCTTTGGCTAATATTGCGTAATACTGATTCAGTTGAATCTTCACAGTGTTAGAGTGAACATCGATTAAAATGGATTCGGTACAAACAGAAAAGAGGTCACAGCTATAACCATTCTGAACAGTTCATCAAATAATGTATCGTCTAGTCGCAGAAAAGTTTGAAAATCACTTGGTTCACTAATTCCTAGTTCAGTTAATAAATTTTCATGGGTGTATTCATTTATTTTCTTTAACCATTCCTTCATCACCTGCATCTCTTTTCTCATTTTTTGAAATTATAAGTAACGAAACGGCCACACAGCTTGTTTTCTTATTATTACATATGTTGACTGAAGATGTGTCTACTACTACTACCAATTAGAGCTAAAATATTGCGTCGCGTAGCTTGGCCCAGAATTATTTTTATACAATATATTGGCGTAAATATTGAACGTCTAGGGTACAGTTTAAAGCTGACATTTAAATCATCAAAACAGAGTTGGGTTACTCATGGACCCCAAAGAAGGAATGGGGGTTTAATCTTAAATAATAGCCTTTTTATGTTCAATACTCAACAGACACATTCAACAAATTCAAATGATACTCACTTGCAATGGCAAAATATTTTACTGCACATCACGAAGACTGTGAAGCATGATCATGAAGCACGAAGACTGTGAAGCATGAAGCATCATCTGGGAAGACGGTTTCCAGATTTCGTCTCTCTGGATATAGTTCGGCGAGTGTAACTTGATAACCACTGAAAAGGCACAAGATCTGCATTGTAATGTTTCATGAAGCGAGATGATCATTGACTATTCCATCAACTGCAATTATAGTCGATCACATCACAAATTCGTAAATTTTAAAGTTCTTGTAACGCTTACTGACAAAAGAACACTGTCATGATGAACGCCAGTACGTACCTTGTCGGTTCGAAACATCATAAAATAAATATTTGAAGACTAGCACATATTGCACTTGCCTAACCAAACGCTAATGCATCGCGAAAACGCCTCTGCAACATTTCCGTCGTGGAATAGCTAGTAATGCTTAAGTTGCTTCGTGATTTCCTTCGGCAACTGCCGCGACAGCCGCGCGCAAACTAACCTTGAAGCTGTGCAGCGGTGCGGAACGGGAGCGCAGTCTAGGGGGTAGATTAGGAGTTACGCAACGGTCTTTCCTGGCGATCGCTGCGGAGGAACTAGGAAATTCGAGGAGCGAACGAAAAATCGCTCCTTTTCCACCTATTCAAAATTCTCTGGAAGAATCTATTCATCAAAACACTCCAGATGTTTTATACCATTTTGAATATTTGAAAGAAAAAACAATTTCTAATATTTTAAAATAAGTTCGTAATGAGAAGTTACTGCTTGGAAAGAAAACTAAAAACTTTCACTAATATTTATTTATTTTGTTTATTTATTTTACGTCAAAAAACAGTTAAAACTGCGTATGACGTGCTATGAGAAAAAGTGAACTGTGTGCACATTTTCAAAATTCTGTGATCCCTACACTAAGTCATATACTACTTGAATTGGAAAAAAAATTATCTAAGATTATATTAATCTAAGAAACTCACCGCCACGCAGGATTTTGTTAGTCGATAATAATTTACTCATTATGAGTAAAAACTAAACAAGAGGACGATAACTCGCCGAATTTCAATAAAGAAGAATACATTTTTTTAACTCAACGTAGAAACATACAGTAAGTGTTTAAAGTATTTCTACACTACACAAAGCACTGCATTTACTTAAAATTTTAAAAAAATCACAAAATTACAATGTAAGATTGCTCAAATACTTATTTATAACTAACAAATTAGAAATATATAAACGAGTACTGAAATTATGTTGCAGATATGAAGCACAGAAAGTAATCGCACAAATGATATTTTTCATAAAATATTAATTTAAAATATTTTTTTCTGATAAATCTAACATTTTATGGGTTTAAATATGTCTCGTTCGAAGCCTTCTTTCCAGATAATCCCAAAGATTCTATGGGGTTGATATCTGGTGACTGAGGGGGAGTCTGAGGTGGGATCGGATGTTGTACAGTATCCTGAGACGAGTATTTATTGCGGTATGTTTAGGATCGTTATCGTGCAATATGAAATCAACACTTAATTCCCACTTTTTCAACACTGGGCTGAGATTCAGTATATCTACGTATATATTGTTTGTGATCCTTTGTCCCCTCTATAAAATGTGAGGATCCTCCCCCTACAGCACTCATACATCCCTATACTAAAACACTGCCACCGCCGTGCTTTACTGTGGGACGAATATTCTCTTTATTAAGTTCGGTTTTTTTCTTCCTCCAAACATAACTTCTTCCGTCTGATAGGGATATGTTAAATTTACTTTCGTCTGCAATAGTGTCCTTTCACAGAATTATTTGGACCGATTGAACTGAGTTTTAGAGAACATCAATCTTTTCTTCTTATTTACTTTATTTATGAAGCTACTCTACCATGGTATTCTTTACTTCTCAGATGGTTGCAATAGGTATTGTCACCTACCACATTTAACTGGAGATATTTTCTAAGATCAGCAGTAGTGTTTGGAGGACTAAACTTAGATTTATTTAACGTGGAGTCTCAAGGCCACGCGATGAAGTGGGGGACCCGGTCATCCAATTCTGAGCTTCGTTACAGTTTAATTTTTTAGTATTGGAGCTACCCTTTGGCCGACCTAGATGGCCGAGGTGGCTAAGAGCGAGTACCGACTCAGCGCTTCGGTCCGAACGGTCGCGTGTTCGAGTCCCGCCTTGGGCATGGCTGTTTGTCCCTTGACTTTGTGTGTGTGTTGTCGCGGAAGGCCTCGCGTTCTGCTGACCCCAGATCAGAGGAGCCCGCAAGTGTTTGTCTAGTGTATGGTCGAATAAGCGTCCCTTCGGGACGTAAAGGGCAACCGGCTGTCGGCCGGATAAAAGCCCTAGGGAAAAAAAAAGAAAAAAAAGCTACCCTTTGGATGACTATGTCCCCGCCTCCTTCCTGCTCGTGACACTGAGGCGCCACGTCAAATAAATGAAAGTATAATGTAAGGATTTTCTTTAATTTTTCTTATACTTCCTCTGTGTCTCATTTTTTCTCGTCCGACCGTCTCTTGGTAAATTTCCATGTAATTTTCTTTCTTCAGACCTGTCGATTATTCTTTGAACAGTGGAGCGAGCTCCTAATAATTATAACTCGCTTTTCTTTAGTGGTTTCTTTGCCTTTGCGGCCCAACTTGATAGGTGCGGGGGTTAATGGACAGTGAAAAACAGAAAATCTGTTCACTACAAGAATACGTTGGTGACCTTGAACCGGAGTAGAGTCGCTTCAACGCGCCATTAAACCATCAACACAACGGCGGCAATAATGCTAGACGAGTGTACGAATGCTTTTTGTGTCATCATTTTCACTGATACTTACACATTTTAGATGTGTAGCATTTATAAATTCTTTTAAGTTGAATCTATCAAGTAATATATTTTATTTACTATAAGACAATATATTTCACTTTCACAGAAATAAAGCTAGGAATTAATGTTATTTTTTTCTAAACTGCGGGGAACGAATACTTTTTACACTCCCTGTAGATATTATAAACAACGCCAATGTATCGAGAGAGGCTCAAGAGAATGTATAATGGCATTACGAAGAAGAAAAGAATTATAATACCTTTTCATTTTAATACTTAAATTGCATTCATAAAATTATTTAACTTTAAACTTCAAATAAAAAGTAACTTTTTTTCAATCATTAATAGTTTATACACGTAGTTTATAATGTTGAACTTTATTGCATAAGAACATGTATTGAATATGGGCGACATTTCGTCGCTCGTTTGCAAATGTAATGTAATATCAGTAAAAGTTATTTTGTTTCACTATTATTTTAAGTCAAAATCACCGGTACATAATGGAGAAAATTGACGTTACATTAAAAATTAGGGTCAACATCTCAACTGAGGATCTTGCAATTCTACTGTATATGTCCTTACTCGGGAATTGATTTATTTTCACAGCGAAACAAGAGTAAAGTATTTATGTATTTTGCTGTGTTTCGGAAATCAACCGAAACGGCTCAAAACAGAGAAAATGGGCTTGCAGTGGTAATTTATGCACAATGACTTCAAAAAAACTTAATAAGAGTTAATATTTACTGTGGAGTGTATTTCACGAAACTTACGTTACCACTTACGATACAAGTACGGTCAATTGAAAAATCAAAGATGTTTTAATCTTCCTGATGAGCGATGCTGCTACTGAGAACAAACCGATGATTTCTGAGACACTGCGATTGATTGTTTTGGACAAAATGTGAACTCAGTACGTTGAATTATCGTAACATACGAGTGCTTCGTCGGGTCGTTTCTTGAAAGAGAAATTCGACCGATGTCGCCAAGGTCACTGCACTGCCATTCGCCTCACGGCAGGGAAACCTCTAAGCTACGCCAAGTTGGTCATTTTGCTATTCTAAAATTCTTCCGAATGAAGTAATTACCTATTTCGCCATTTACCCCGTTTAATTTTTTCAATTTACTCTCAGCACTAGTGTTATAACTGTTACTTATCTCTTTCATTTCACATTCTATCTTCAACAAGTCAGAATAATGAGGCAAAACAAAAGTTTCAGGCCAGATACAATAAAGAAGTTCTTTTTTATGTATATTCTTCTGTTATTACATCACTTAAATGTTTCACCAATTATAAATAACAGTCTCTTGGCCTAACTAGGTAACTAAAAAAAGATTAATTGTGACTTAAATGATAAAATAGGTCACACGGTAAATTACACCTACGCTACCATCTCACGATGAATAGCCAACATTCCTTACGCAAATATCAAATTTCCCTAGAGAATAGCAGTTTCTTTAGTAGACGCCTGCACTATTCAAATAGCCTTTTATATGCCTAACTTTGTCAGTTTACTTTATATAGTTCAAAATAAGATAAAATTCTGATTTTCTAATTTTTGTTTTCACCTCTCAATTAAGACATAAAATAGTTTCAATGGAAATAAATACATCTCAACATTTAATTAAAAAAATTTTACATAAAATACATATTTTATTCAGAATCTTTGAATCCTTCAAAAATTGGTGCGTCGCTTGTATCGGTGGATATAATGTATTTTATTATTCATCATTATTAGACTAATAAAACGCACTCGTGTAAGTGCACTTGGGTCGTTAAGAAACTTTTGTAACGAGGTAGCCCTCGTATCGATGGAGCTGCGGGCAATGTGAGCAGCAAAAACGAGGTCCATGGAAAAACAAGTCGATCGGCAGCATAACGTAGTCTTAAAGGAGGGTGTTTCAAACAGCACTAGTGAAAAGTCTTTTAAGATAAAGGAACACGATATTCAAATACATTTCGATTTTCATTAGGCTCAAGAATGGATATGGATTTGAAAACACACTAGTTATTTGGTTCGTTTGAAAAAACGTTCATGTTGTAGCAGGGACATGAACAAAGAGCAACTACTGGTTGGTAAACCATGTTTTCTCGCATTATATTTAAATTTGCAATATTCAAAAATTCAGAGACCTCAATGAAGAGGAGGCCTGCAACGTTCTTCTAAGCGTCTCTTGTTTTGCTCAAGAAAAAAAATGCACAAAAAAATTACAGCGGTTTTGAGAAAATGAGTTTCTTATAAATTGCATTAATTTCAAGCAGAAATTACGCGGAAACACCTTTTTTCATAAAAATGTAAATAACCTTTTTTAAACATCTGCATTTATGGCTCAGATTTTGTTCAAAGCAAAAACCAAACTAGTGGTGCTACAGAATGGCACAGACTTTCTCGAAGTAAAGTTTTCTAATTTCCTTGCTATAGACTGGCTTTACGGTCTTGCCCCTTCCTCTTTCCTGCTGCCATCTATCCCTCCCCAAGCACCTTTATTGACATTTTCTCAAATTTTGGTTTCCTAATTGAAGAACTGAAATATTACTTTAATAAAATTAAAGAAGAGTAAAATATCGCCCTAAATGGCCATTTTCATTAAAAAACTTAATACTTGAAAATTGAATAATTGAAATTTTTAAGAAAATGACGTTTAAGCGTTACTGTAAATGCAATTTGAGGCTCTTTTCACAGCAATCTATTGAGTTTTTGAAAAACTTAATTTGAAATCATTTAAAGCACATTCACTCATATAAGAAATAATGTAAACAAATTGCAGGATATGTGCATATTAACAGCGTCAGAGATATTAAAAAAAATTAGATTTGTGTCATTTTTGAAAAAATGCACCAAAATTAACTTTACGTCATATCAAAGAGTGCAATTACGAGTATCACCATCAGCTGGAAAAGTTTGAAGAAAAAATTTGGTGCCGTTTTTTGAGAAAATGGCATTAGAACGTTTCTGAACATGTGTAATTTTGAGTTCATTTGCACACAAAAAATTGAATTTTCATTTGCAGAATTTTCGAGAAATTTAATAAGACATTATTTAAAGCTTATGTACTCATAAGTATAAAATGTGAACAAATTGCCGCTAATGTTAATATGGCCGACGTGAGAGAAAAGTCAAAAAAAAATTTCTTTAGTAATTTTTCAACAAACGAAAGAAAAGAGTAATATAACTTTTATGTTATCATATAGGATTTGTTTGGCACTAACACTACGAAAAATTCAAAGAAAAAATTTGTAGCCATTTTTGAGAAAATCTGTTTTTGTAATTTTTTTTAAAATTGCAAATGTTGAACGAACTATTGCACGGAAAGTACTAAAGTTTTTAAAAAAATTGCATGACCTTAATGAAAGAACTATTTATGGACAACATATTTCATTTGAAGGAAAAATCTGTCTTCAATGTTATAGTTATAGGAACCCGCCAAAAAAATTCAAACTTTTGCAATTTCCGAAAATTCAGAGTAAACCGTGTAAGTTGGCCATATACAACCGTTATAAGTTTTTTTCTATATTTTTACAAGAAATTTAAAGAAAAAATTTGAAGTCGTTTTTGAGAAAATTTTGAAAACGACCCTTCTTGTAAAGTATCCCCAAAAACTAATGAATGTTTTTTAAAATAGCAGAGCTTTGACTCGGGCCAGATCGACAGGGGTTTCTTTAATTTGGAAAAAATCCTATTTGTAGTTTAGACGCGTGTTGTTCACATACACCAGACAGACAGACAGATAGACGGATGGACGGACGGACGGACGGACGGACGGACGGACGGACGGACGCACGGACGGACAGACGGACGTTTTGCTTTCAATTGGTTTTTCAGCATCAAGGACCCAGAAAACAGGGATTCTGTCTACACCACGTGTTAGAGGATTTTTTCTCTTAATTTAGTAGCTGGTTTTATGCACTTTTTCTTTGCCAGAGCCCGGCTCTCCCGCCAAGTCTCCCGTTTCTTCGCGCAGCATTACATAACTTTCTATATCTATATATATCTATGTATATTACTTAGTATACGAGAAAGTAAAAATGTGCTGCCATTTTTAGAAAATTTTTAAAATGTTGCTGAGTGTTCATGTGCTCTCCAAAATCAAAATATATTTTTCAAAATTAGAAAACGTTAAGATCATTTACATTAATTGCAGAATATACATCTACATAAATAAACATTAATGTATGTACGCGCATAACTTCCGAACGACTGCTTCAAATTGAATAATTCTTTTTTTAAGTGATCGTTATTGTCAGGACAAGGTTTGTATAAATTTTTTTTTTAATATAACAGAATTTTTTTAAAATCTCATAATATGGAAAATGAGTGAGTGAATGATACTGTGAATGAGATCTTCAATATATTAACAAAACATTGACCGTTTAACGGTCAATGTTCAGGTTCAGCCAGCAGTTGATAACTTCACAAATATTGACAGTGCGAATAGATTGACATTAATTCATATATAATTACCGTTTCTTTCGCAACAGCAAAACGGTATTTCGTGTTTTCTGATGTGTGTTTAAGAGTTTATCGTCGTGTATAGTTATTGATAAGAAAATTCCACCAGTGAGGCGTCAAAATATCGGTCGGCGTACGCGTAACGCAAGTCGAGTTTACAATTTTCGAGACAATGAGACTGAAGAAGAGCATAGGCAGAGTTTGGAGGCAAACAGAATGCGAATTTCTCTAGCGAGATCTACTGCGACTCCGGAAGAACCCATACCATCGAATTCAAGCGAGAGGCAACAAAACAGACGATCAAACGTGTCAATTACCTATGAACGTTTGGCGTTTAGGTATGGTACAACTGTCGATTACATCCGCGATAAATCGGTCGATTGTGGAACAATGAGTATTATTTGTCAATATTGCAATGCTTTGAGGTTTCGACTCGAACCGCGAGGATTATGTTGTGCGAATGGAAAGGTCAAATTACCACAACTGACCACGCCACCTGAAACACTGAATTCATTTCTTTCAGGGCAATAACCTCTATAAAACCATTTCTTGCAGAATATTCAATATTACAACACTGCGTTTCAAATGACATCATTTGGTGTAAATATAATCGAAGAATGGAGTTTTAATCCAACGTTTAAGGTATTTTTTCTTCTGTGACACATATTATACACATACATTGCAACATAAACGTGCATATATGAAAATTCAATTGAGGCTCATAAATGAAGATTTTTTAAAAATATTTCATGTTCACTATTAAAGATTGAAGGACAAATTCACCACAGTGAAGGAGCATTGTTGCCATCAGCTGATAGCGAACACAAATTTCTTCAGATTTATTTCCTGGGAAATTGTGAAGGTGAAGTAAATAAACGCTGTGCTATCAATTATGCAGCTACGAGAGAGATCATCATGCAGCTGCAACAACTCTTACATGAACAAAATCAGTTGATCCAATTGTTCAAAACAGCCTTAGAAATGATGCCATCGGACGATCATAAAATTGTGATCAGAGCAAACAAAAGACCTGATGGAGAACATGAGAGACGCTTCAACGCACCAATGTGAAACGAAGTTGCCATTGTGGTTGTTGGAGAGTATATGGAGTCTCGCGATATCGTAATTCAACGACATGATGGTGGCAACCTTCAGAGAATTAGCGAAACTCATCGTTCGTATAATGCATTACAATACCCCATAATATTTTGCCGAGGAGAAAATGAATATCATTTTTTGAGAAAGATCATTAATTCAGCGAATGGAGTGTATCAATGCAAAAACTGAAAACAAATGTCTAGGTTGAGGCCACACCTGGAATTACAGACAGTACAAGTGTTATCAGTTACATATAGTATTAGGACTAAAGATAATGTATACTAAGTATTACCATGAAAATAATTCTGATGACAGTTCGAGAGAATGCTATACGAAATAAACGAAACACATAGCGCTGTCACTTTTTGACACTGGCATTCCTTTTGTGGTCTTACCGTAAATATATGTCAAAACAGTATCATCAATTATTTTCCACTGTGAGGTTGTTGTCCTAAGCTTGAGTGACTACCATGATGGCGTAGTAGTCCACTCATTTAGACTACACATGATAGTCAAGTTTACTCACTATGTTTTCTTTACGTTTGTAAACATATATACCAATGTGTCACAGAATTTTACATATCTAGATGGATATGCAAGTTTACTCACAATGTTTTCCCTCACATTACTGATTGTATGTATGTTTCAACAAACAAATGTATCAGTGCAAGCATAAAACAACTAATGACAGAAATTACCCTCTACTGTTGTTATAAACTGTTTTCCATTTTGATTCCTAAGTAAAGTAAATTATTGTTTTACAGGTCAAGACACAAAAACAAAAAGGTCAGCTTGAATTTTTGTGCATACTGTTTCATGATTCGTCTAAACGAAAATAAACACATTTTGAAATGACGCCGATTAGTTCATCGATTCGCCGTTGATATGAATGCCAAAATTGAAACTGTACGTTTGACATATATACGTTTACACCAGAAAAAAATATGTTCAGAAGAATACATTCATTTTCGCGATGTCATGAACACAGATGAAAATAGAAATAATGTCCGCCGACTTACTATTTTACCAGCAATGTATCTGGGAAGCCCGAGACACATGCAGGAATACGCCATGATGCTATGACCTACGTGCGCCAATACAGTCAATCAGGTTTATTTATTACTTTCACCTGCAACCCAAAATGGATCAAAATCACTCATCTGTTATTACACGGTCAATCATCCAGCAATCGTTGCGACATACCAGCACGAGCGTTCAAGCAGAAACTCAAATAAGGATGTCGTAGTCAACAGCAGCCAGATTGCTCCGTATTCGCCGCTGCTTTCCAAACCATTTAAAGCGCATTGCAATGCTGAGTATTGCAATTCCGTTAAGTCGATTAAGCATCTTTGGAAGTATGTCACGAAAGGAAACGACATAGCTGCATTTGGTATTGCAGCTTCAAATAATAACGGTGAAGTTTCACAATTTCAGATGGGAAAATCTGTTACTAGTAATGCGATGGTTTGGAGAATCTTTTCATTTTCTATACATGAACATCACTCAACTGTAGTTCATTTAGCTGTAAACCTGGAGAATTATCAAAAAGTTTATTTCACAGCAGAAAAAACAGCGCAAAGAGCTGAACGACCACCAGCGACTACGCTGACAAGCTTCTTCAAGCAACCCATTTGCAAGAATATTACTATACTTGGAAATGCCAAAATATTTACATTGAATGCGTCATACACATATTCCATCGGAAACAAGGACAGCCTGTACCGTGATACGTGAATGTAGTATATTCAACCGATGCATCCCGGCGCATTTACACAGTTCACCCTGACGAATGTTTTGACTTGCGTTTGTTATTACGTAGTTAATGTTCGTGGACCAACTTCATTCGAATTTCTACGAATGATCAATGGTAAATTGTGCGCAACATATCGAGAAGCTGCCAACATTTACATTTACTAGAGGATGTTATTCATTGGGTTCACACACTCGCTGATGCTGTTATATGGTCTACTTCGCATCAAAATCGATCACTTTTTGCCACCATAATTTCAACGTGCTTTCTATCAAACCCTCAAAATTTGTGGAACAAATACAAAGACAATATGGCTGAAGACATTTTGCATTGAGTACGTTCAACATCGGCAAATCCCGAACTTGAAATTTGCGCAGAGATACACAATGAGGTATTGATATCTTTAGAGGATTTGTGTGTGATGATGTCCGTCCAGATGTTGCATGAATTAGGAATGCCTGCGCCTAAACGCCCCATGCACGATGCATTCATTCGTGAATTTGAACGAAAACGGCAGTACGATACAATTGCTGTGAGTCAGTCCGTACAATGTAAAGTCCCACTTTTAAATCAGCAGCAAAAAACAGCTTACAATATGATAATGAAAACAGTAAATGTCGGCAATGGAGGAATTTGTTTTCTCAGTGCTCCCGGCGGAACTGGTAAAACATTCTTGATTTTATTAATTTTAGATACAATTCGGGCACGAAGTAAAGTAGCACTGGCATTAGCATCATCTGGGATCGCTGCTACATTGTTAGAAGGTGGACGAACCGCTCATTCTGCGCTCAAACTGCCATGGAATTTGCAAACAATAGATGAACCGATGTGCAATATAACCAAAACATTAGCAATTGCGAAAGTGCTACAAAATTGTAAATTAATAATTTGGGACGAGTGTGCGATGGCGCACAAACGAGCATTAGAGGCATTCGATCGAACATTAAGAGATTTGCGTAGCAATCAGAAGTTTTTCGGAGGCTCTTGGCTTGATGATTCTACTGGCTGGAGATTTTCGCCGAACGCTGCCAGCCATTCCTATATCAACAGCTGCTGATGAAATAAATGCTTGCTTGAGGACATCAAATTTATGAAGACATGTGAAAAATCTCAAGTTAACAACGAATATGCGAGTGGCATTACAAAACGGCATATCGGCGGAACTGTTTTCAAATACATTATTAGACATTGGCAATGGGAAACTTCCTGTTGACTCTTCTACTGGCTTCATTTCGTTTCCATCACATTTTTGTCAATTCACAACGGCAAAGGAAGAATAAATATCAAAAATATTCCAAAATATTAGTGTAAATTATAAAAACCATGCATAGTTGAGCGAACGAGCCATTTTAGCAACAAAAAAAATATGTTTTAAATATAAAAATTCACAGTCAAATTTATGGACAAGTGCATTCATTTAAGTCGATCGATTCCATTACCGATACAAATGAAGTAGTCAATTATTCAACTTAATTCCTAAATTCATTAATTTTGCCATTATTACAGCCACTGTGATAATTATGTTACGCAATCTGAATCAGCCACAATTGTGCAACAAGACTAGCTGTTAAAAAAATATGAAAAATGTTATTGAAGCTACTATAATCATAGGAAAGGTCAAAGCTAAGGATGTGCTTATTCTAAGAATATTATGAATGCCAATTGACTTTCCTTTTGAATTTAAACGTGTCCAGTTTCCAGTGCGCCTTGCATTCGCAATGACAGTAACCCTTGAATTGCCATGTTTTTCGCATGGACAGTTTACATTACGCTCGAGAGTCGGCAAACCATCGGCGCTTTTTGTTTTCTATCCGGAAGGAAAAACGAAAATTATTGTCCTTTATAAGTCATTGCAATAGTTATGGTCGAATTATTTCATTGTAATTCTATTTCATTACATTATCGTATAGTAAACAGAACATTTTGTCTAATTTGTCATTAAGTACGTAATGTGTACCATTTCTGGTGCTTTTTAATTTGACGGGTTAATCACTTTCTATGCATCAACTGTGTCAATTTATGGAATTATTGATAATCCGAATGATTTGAATTTACCAGAAGAGTTACATTTCCTTAGTACGCAACTGTACTCCACACGTGTGAAGCTGAGGCGGGCAAAAATAGTAAAACATGTCTTTCAGAATTTTCGAAAATATTCACGAACAAAAAAAATACGGCGGTACAACTAGTTTGGAATAAAACTGGCTGAACGGTTTTGGCGCTAGATTTGACCACAGAAGGACAGACAGCAGACGGACAGATATTTTGACTTATATGATTTTTCGGTATCAAGGTCCTACAACACATGGATTCTGACTATATGCTACATTAAATAGCATACACTTCATACTTAAAGTAGTGGTAACTAGGTATATTCTAGGCATTTTCGGATCCCCTGGGTTTCCTAGACTTCCCCACGGGACCAAAAAGTTCATTTTCTGCCTGTACTACCAGCGACGCTAAATTGCTCCATCGTAATTTACAAATTGTGTATAGAGCTTAATAGAGCATCTGAGAGCAAATAACAAGATAGTATATCGCCTCGTGACAGGATCCCCAGCGTCATGAGGGCACTGACTGTTGATCGTGGCATAGCCCCAGAGGTTCCAACCACCACTGGCAGGATTCTGGCGTTGGACACTCCATGAAGTTGGGCTGCCAGGGGTTGGTTGGTACTTTACCACTTTTTCCTTCCCTGCTTGTAGAAGGCTAGACCCATCCTCGTGGCGGACAATCATATCGACCACGTGGACCCCCTCCCGGCTTTTTATTACCACGTCAGGTTTGAGTCTAACCCCTTCGGCAACAGAGAAAGTGGCTTCCGTGGACACCGCAGTGTCTGATTTCCGGAGCATCTTCCCCTCTGTAAAGTTCTTTATCTCGTCATTACGCTTTTTTCTCGCTGGTTCCGTAAAAATGCACTGACCGAGGATGTGATTTATAGTTTCTACCGCTGCATTGCACTTCCTGCAGTATAAATCCTCTCTGGGCCTTCTTTTACTATGAGTAGTTTTATTGGTAGCGGTATTTGATCTCAATTGGAGTGCAGTGATAAAAAGACCATGTTTTGTAAGATTATAATCCTTCAAAAAGGCATTTCCAATCGGATCGTTTATACGCGCCTTAACCGCTCTCCTTTGGGTACCCAGCTTCTCCCAGGCGGCTACCTCGTCATCGGCGCATTTCTTCTTATAAGCTCTTAATATCTTGTTCAGTTTAGGGCCAGTTTAGTCTCAATACTTTGGCAGTTTTAAATGTCCGTTGGAAGAAACTCGGACAGGAGTTCAACCATCTGCAAACGGGATCTGCATATTTTTCTCGTTGTAATCCTAGGTTGAGCGCTACCCTAGGAACGTGTTGGGCGATCCGCAGCAATCCCAGTCCTCCATCTCTCTTGGCCAAGTAAAATAAGCCATCTGCAGTACTCATATGCAGATGTAGGAACTGTTTGACTGCCACTCTGATTTGGCAGTATGTTAGGGTATGATCATCACTGACCAGGGGAATTCTCTCCCCCAATCTTTCCATACAGGGGTCTTCAATTAACCAGGAACGCTCAAAGGTTGTAATTTGGAATGATGAACACTTCGCGACGAATAATGCCATTCCGAGGGACCCAAAATATTCCACCACAATATCAACCAGTTCTTGAGCTCCTCAAGCATCTTTTGCTAACAGCACCATATCGTCAGCAAATGCTAATAAGGACACACTTCTTTCCAATAGCGGGTATCCTGACATGTAATCCAATTTTTCAAGCAAGCTCTCCATAATGAGGTTAAAAAGGAGTGGGTCAAGGGGTCCCCCTGTTTTACTCATCTACGAATTGGCACCTCAATGCCTTTCGAAGGGTGCTGAATGACTGTGGAAACGTCGGTGTCAGAGTCCATTACCAAATTGGTAAAGGCGTCGGGGATCCCTTTCCTGGACAGATCCCACCGACTCACCGCGTGAGGAACAGTGTCTAATGCTTTGGATATGTCTAGCACAGTGCCGACACCACCCTCTGCGTTTTTCATGTCACTGCTTCGTGAAGAATTTGAACATTGGTGAAACAGCCAGGTTCAGGGATAAACCCTTTTCGGCGTGGATTGAACTTCACCACGGATCGAATGCGTTTGTCCATAATGCCCCAATAGATAATATACAGCAGGTAACTAATTGTTATGTGGCCATTGTTTGTGACAAGCGGATTATCCTTACCCTCTTTTGGTATAAGTATGTTGCGATTTGCTTTCCATCCAGGAGGCACAAAACCAATGTATAAGATTTGGGTGAACAACAGGGACAATATTTCAACTTTTGCTTCTAAAAATATATTGCTAACTTTTATCTATCACTTCCAGATCTTCATCAGAGCGATCACGTTCCTCTGTTAATATCACAAAATATTCCAAAGATTGTCGTATTTTAACCGAAACGTTTGTGTACCGATCTTACAGAGTGCACCAGCTTTATCAGTTATAAAACACCAATAAGTACCAATGAAAACATAGAGAAGGACGTTACAGACTTTACCAGCGCTGAAATTTCTATTGCTAGAAAATCCATTCCACAAATTAGCGGCCGCCCATCCAGAATTCATGGTGGAATATGGTGGCCAAAGCAGCAATAAGGGAGAAAAGAAGAGCTGCCAATAGATGCAGGAGGTCACCAACCCAAAACAACTTAATTCCTTTCGAGCGTCTGCGCGCACTTGCTCGCAGAACAATACTAAAAGCAAAACGATCAATCTGGGATAAGTACGTGACAACCATAACCAAGAGGACTAAGGTCACAGAAATAAGGCAGAAGATCGGATCAATAGATGGAAAAAATGTTTTCAGGCCTATATCATTCATATAACATGAAGCCCAACAAATCTATTGAAATTACCAACGCCGTAGTGTCTCAATACTCCAAAGTCAGCAATACAAAGAGCTGTACTCAAGACATTCTCGAGAAAATCAAGAAGAAGAACACGCACCAAACTTTACAACCGATACAGATAAGCCGTATAACGCCCTTTTCACATGGAGAGATTTACAATACGCTATAAATGCAGCTGGAGACACCGCAGCAGGATCATTCAGCATCCCACCAAAGGAAATACTGTTCACCTTTGTGAAACAAATATAATATCTCGATACAAGGAAATTACCCCCAAAGGCTGGAACGAAGCTATAATAATTCCACTTTTGAAGTCTCGCAAAACGCATTGAAACCTGATAATTATCGGCAGGTGTTATTAATGAGCTGTACAGAAAAATCTTAGAAAAAAATGGGCAAAACCCGACTAGTATGGTGATTCGAAAGAAAGAACCTCCTGAATATACATTAGTGCGAATACCATCACTCTATCATCGACCAGCTAATATTGAATACTTGCCGGCAAAAACGTTGTAACCCACAAAATGCAAAGTTATAGAGACATGACATTCTTCCTCCATTCTTACAAGTTTATGCACGTGTACGATCCGTGGGGAAATTAAAGAAGAAGAAAAAATGCACTTAATGTCCATGTTTGCCAACATAGTTTCCTACATGCCTCTCCCCGACCACATACAACATTTATGGGAGGAAACCCAGCATTACAGAAAAGTGAGTGTTACAACGTTTTTACCGGCAGGTATTCAATTCAGAACACAATTCGGAACATCTTTATTAAAAGAAAACATATGGTTGTGGTATTTTTCGACATGTAAAAAGCTTTTAATAAGACCTGGCGATATAACATTCTGAAACAGCTATATAACTAACTGGTAAATCAGAGGAAATCTACCAAAATTCATATCCAGCTTCTTTACTAACAGATCCTTTCCAGTTCGCGTTGGGCAGTCCATCTCAAAACTAGTAGTGATAAAACAGCACGTACTTTCTCGCACTAATTTAACGCAAAATTACGGGAAAAGTACTCAAAGTTTCGAAAAATTGTCCATGACCATATTTCAAAATCTATCTTTAAAGAACAGATTTTATTAAGCAAAAAATCTCTATCTTCATAATTGTAGTTGTAGGAAGACGCCGAAAAAATTTTGCATTTTTGCAAATTTCAAAAAGTCAGATCTCTCAACGAAAATGAGACCTGCACCATTCTTTTCAACGTTCTTCACACAATCAAACAACAAAATTTAATCGAAAACTATGGAGCCATTTTTTTTAATTTTGAAAATGTCGCAGGGCCGTCATGTAAAGTACCTCCAAATTTAAAATATTGGTTTCAAATTCAAGGGGCCGCGACATTAGCCATATCGATTAGGGAATATCGATTTTGGAAAAAACAGGCTGATCAGTTTAGCCGCTAGCGTTCGTCACAAAGTCAGATGGACAGAGGTTTTATCGGCATTTGATTTTTCGGTATCAAGGACCCATCAAAATATGAATTCTAGCTACAACACGTGTTAGACGATATTTTTCTAAATTTAGCATCAGTATTTATCCACTTTTTGGTTACCAGGGCTCTGGAATAAGAGTTTATCTGCCGAAAATTCAACGTTTTTCGTGCAGCATTACCAAACTTTCTCTCCTGCGGAAGCTAGAAAGAAAAACTACCTTCTAGGGAATGGTACCAGAAGGCTTTCAATTGAGAGGTACCCTTTATCATAGAGATCAACGAGATGTTTGATGTTATAGAATCATCAATTAAAAAATGCATGTATGTAGACGACACTGCTTTATTTTATTCATCCAAATCACGGCAATGTTCAAATTGAAAATACAAAATTCCATAAATCTATTACAGTAAAACATACCCAATGAGGAACGTGTATAATGCGGTAATCTATCTAATGTAAACTCAAATCGCGGTTCTGACAATCCTAAATTCTACAGTAATACATTGCATAAAGCGGAATCTTGTCCAATACGAAAACAATTCTGGCCCTTGGAGGTTCCGCTTTGGGCAAATTTTACTGTAGTACAGAACGCGAAAAACATTGGTTTCTCGTTTGCAGTTCCTAAAAACCAAATGCGTTCACTTCTGTAGGAAATGGAAAAGATACAGAGATCTAGATCTGACGCTCAATGGAACTCAACTGGCATTCATGAAACGACAAAATTCCTCGGTTTGATCTTAAACAGACATTTAACCTGAAAACAGCATATAGAGTATATTTCTAGATGCAGATCACCTCTTAACGTAATCATATGCATTTCGTATATAAATTGGGGAGCAGATAGAGATGTCTTACTCTGTCTGTACAAACTGTATCTAACTTCTACAGAACAGTGTGAAGGACTACGCACATCCGAGATCAGAATTTTATTTTAATCAAATATAAGGTCTGAAGATTGGTATCGTATCAGACTCGTCGATGACGCGGTCACTTTGCAATGTCGCCATTCTCGAGCAAGAGAGAGGGAATGCCGAAGCAAGAACATAGAAGAGACCGTTTGAACGCGAGGTATAAATCAACAAATTTTAAAACAGAAAAAATTTCGATATATACAATTTTATAAGAGAAAAAGTCAGCTAGACTCTACCCACAGCACTCCCTCTCTCGAAATAAATCCCGATGGCGCCACTGCTTATTGAATATCAGGGCTCTCCAACATGTGTATTTCTAAACTACGTAATGAGAAAGTAGAAAGTGTAGAATTTTTAAATGCATCTAGTATCTCAGCTCCTCAGGTATTTCTTCATGAACCTCTTTGCAGAATCTTCAGCCGCTCAAGAAGGGCGTCAGGGTGTTAAAATCGTTAGATGAAAAAGAAAAAACGCATTTATATAATATTGGAGTGAAGAAATTAAAAAGATGAGGGAAGACAAAAATATGAAATACCTCAGGTGGTTAAACACAAATTTTATTTCATTTATTGAATTTATTTGGTCAAAAACAGTAAAAACTGTGTATGATGTATGGGGGAGAAGATTATCTGCGCACGTTTTCTTGAGTACCAGAATCCCATTCCAACATTTTAACGATGGTTGAAAGAGGAATGAAAGATAAAACCATAATAATAATAATAATAATAATAATAATAATAATAATAATAATAATAATAATAATAATAATAATAATAATGAAAAATGAAAAATGAAATGTAAAAAAGCACGAGATTAGAAACTTTTGAAAACCTAAACATTTTCGTACATACAGTACCATTTCCTACTTATCATAACACAATCCGAAGATCTCAGATGCTTTCTTTCTAAAAGGTTAAAGCGCTCGTAATAACGTTGGCCATGTTCTTTACTAAATACTCCTACATTTTGTGAAAAATCAAGCTGATACAGAACCGTTTGATAGGACCGCCCAAAAATATGGCATCATTATCTCAAACAGTTCCTCGTAAGTCTCGTTTCTTCTATTGCCCCCTTCCAACCATACCATTACCATAATAAAAGTTCCCAAGGAGCACTTTTCTCAATAACATTTAGGTTTTTTTTTCACGTTCATTAGATTGCAACCAGTGACCTCCAGCTGCAAAATGCTACCGAACAAAACGTATCTTCAAAAGAAGCATGCACACTGTTTGCCAAGTTAGTTTTAAAGATTATCATGATCAAAATAAAAAGAACAGAACTTCCGTTTGACCTGGAATAATTTTCCTAGAACATTTCCTTCAGACAAACCCCTGCATGCAGGGACAAAGTTTCGGTAGAGGAAATGCCCAAGGAAATGACGGAGGCTTTTTCCCTTGAGAATTTCTTGTGCGTGCATGACTACTTTTCGCACCTCCCCAGGCGCGTGCGAGATGGGCACTGGACACTAGGAACACCGCCCACAACAACGATGCACGCCAAAGGCTTGATTGATGTTTCTGGGCACGCCCACTGCTGTGGTCGTTAGTCCCAAAGGTGGAGCGAATGTTTTATCGAGGGAGGTGGAGGTGTGTCTCCCCCATTCACTGGTGAGATCCCGCTTCGACCTATATATCGGTTTGAGGACTCTTTCCCCTCGAAGTATTTCCCCCTGCCGGGACAAGCTCTAATCTCCTGACGTGTGCAGTACTGTATTGCGTATGTTTGTGGGTATGTGTCTGTGTAAGGGAGGAGTATAGGGCAAGGAAGAAAAAGGAGAGATCGCACGCGGTCCATGGCTCGTTTGTTAGAGTACTGCTCCGGAATCCGTCTTCGTGTTGATCGGAGAACCCAGGAAAAACCAGCGATCAGAGCAGCCGGCCGCTAGAATCCCCCCCCAGAAAGCCGTTGAATTTGATCTAGCTAAGAAACCGGGAGCGGTAGCTCAGTGTATCAACTGATGTCACTGCAGCGCCTTCGACCGGGAGGTCCTAGGTTCGAGTCCTGACGGCGGCAGGATTTTCGATACTAGCTTTGCAGCTAGGTCGAATTCAGTCGTTGTCTCGAGGAGAATTCTACTCTGATTGGTAGTTTAGCGTAGTTTCTCCGATCAACACCAAGCGAATGCCGGAGCAGTACCCTAACAAATGGGCCGCGCGCAATCTTTCCTTCCCCTACCTTGTCCTATCCTCTCTCCTTACACAGACACCTACACTTACATGCACTACACTACCACATATTCCGGAAGACCGATTGAGAGCTTAGAGCTTGTCCCGGCTGGGGCGTTGCCCCGCTGGTTGGAGAGTCCTGGTTAAGGGGAAACGCTAGCTAGCCGACGGTAGGTCGGCGCCGGATCTCGTCATCCACTAGGAGACGATCACCGCCATCTCCAGAGGAAAAACATACACTACATGTACGGTACTAATGACCTAGGCGCGCGTTGACGCGCGCTACATCCAGACGGTGCACGTGGCACCGCACAACTGGCGCGGACGCGCGCGAAGCGACGCCGGGTTCCCTCCGCAACCGCATCGCGGCGTCTCGCAGGCCCCGTTGTCTTTTAATGCTCTCCGCCACCATATTAAGCACAGCGTTCTAACAGACACTTCTAGTGCAAGTGGCCGCTCGCAATGATTGGACGCACTGCCATTTGCGGTCCAAGAATTCTCACCGCTTCCAATCTGATGCTCGCGGTCCTTGCCGTGGTCGCCGGGATATGTGGACTGTGATGGTTAAGCATCAACGACCCATTTCTAAGTTCCCCCAATGTTGCAACGCCTCTTCTTCCTGCCTCCTTCTCCTATTCTGTCTTCTCTCTCCGCATCTCTCTCTCTCTCAGCCTCGCTTGTTTTGTCCCTCCTTCCCTGCCTTGCACCTTCCCTCTCTCCTTCGGCCCTCTCACTCTCCCTCTCCTTTTTCATTTGCTGAGATGGTCCGGAGCAACTAGTGGTGCCACTGCAGCGAACCAGACCGCGGGATAATACTAGGTCAAGAGACCCACTGGTGGCGGATTTTCGACATTGGTTACATAGGCATGGAGCCAGGAAGAAAAAAACACGTATGATAAGCACAAAGCTAAAAAGTTTTGAGAAGTTAGCAGTGTTATGAGAAGTATGGTGGCCTATAGATGTCGGCGTTGTGCTGCAAAATTATTGAATGTGACGAAAAACCTGTTCCATTGGGGAATGAGTACACAGCTAATACTTGTTGTATATTGTTCGTTAGATAGCCAAAGTCTGAAAGAGTTTTAAGCCATACCAATGTAATGTACTAAACTGTACGCCGTATTGAATTCAAAGTGTCATTTTGCAATGCCTTCGTGTATTTCGAGCTGAAAGCTAATTTTTTGTTCTGATGTTTTGAATTGATGATTAGGACCATTCCATTCCATTTCGTCGTCTCTCAGTAGCCGCCCTACTAATTCAAAGATGTCCAATTTGTCACTAAGTAATGTGTAATAGGTACACACGCGAGAAAAATATTATTTCATTGATTTTAATGCTTACCAGATGAGTCGGTAAGTGCCACATCGACTGGACGTCTAATATTAGAAGTTTTACCATTCATTCATTAATTTATCATTTCTACCATTATGTTCAAAATTGTAGAGTAATTTTTTCCAATTCTTTATCCATCAACTTCCTCAGAACCATAGTCCCATGACAACCTTCTCTTTTGTATTCACCCCTTCTGCAATATCCCTACGCTGAGCTTTCTCATTACAGTTTCTATTCCTATCTTTTTTGGAATAGACAACTTTTTTTAATTAACACCGAGCACGCATTTTAACCAATTGAAATTACTCTGCAAGTTTTAAACTCGCAGAACTCGTAAAGAAACCACGAATTCTATTTACTACGTAATATTCAGAAGGAGATCTCGAATTTCCCACCCGCTAAAGTAAACATGCTGAACATTTTCATTATTTTGAGACGTATTGCTCATCTAAGTCACGTCATCAATCGCATTGCTTTCTATCGGTAAAAAACAGAGTTATTTTAATAAAATGAATGGAAATAAAATTTACTCACATTGTTTTCAATTATAGTCGTCCGTCACTTTCACCAAATCTTCCCAACCTTCATTTTTTTCATCACGCTGTTTCGCCCCTTGGGCAAGTACTCACCGTTCGCTTCATCTCCTCGCCACCTCTGCCCTAAACTCCCCCCATCTCACCAGAGACTTCCAATCTGCCCCTCTCCCTTATTCCTCCTCGCCGGCGACAAGCGCTCCGCCGCCGCGCGGTCACAATGCAGTTCATATGCTCCACATTGGGCGGCGGCGGCGGCCGGGCGGGAAATCAATAGCAGAGCTACAAAACCCTCCCGAAACCGCGTCGGCGGAGGGGCCCCGACCGCAAGATGGACGGGGCGGCGCCGCGTGGGGCGGGGCGGGGCGGGGCGGGGGCGACGAAGGGCCGAGGGCGGCGGCGCGGCTCAAGAGCGATGCCCGGCCGCGCGCTAACCTCTGCGGTCGCGCGATGGATGCTGCGGCGGAGGCCGGCGCGGCGCCGCCACGGCGCGGTGACCCCGCCCCCGCCTACCGACCACCGCCTCCGCACCCCGCCCCCGGCGCCACCGCCCCCGCCGACCCGCCACTGACGCGCGCCCCGCTTCCTCCGCCGCCGTCCCCGCTCCCGCCCCCAACTACACGCCACGGCCTCCGCCCCCCACCCCCGCCGACCCGCCAACGTCTCGCGCCCCGCCCCTGACGCCGCTTCCACCACGCTTCCCCAACGCCGCCGCCTCCCGCCCCCGCCCCCCAACCCGCCTCTGTCTCGCGCCCCCGCCCCCGACGCCGCCCACCACGCTTCCCCGCCGCCCCGCCCCCGCCCCCAACTACACGCAACGGCCTCCGCCCCCGCCCCGCCAACCCGCTCTGTCTCGCGCCCGCCCCTGACGCCGCCCACCCGCTTCCCCGCCGCCGTCCCCGCCCCCACATCCCCGCCACGGCCTCCGCACCCCGCCCCGCCACACTCTCACTCCCCGTCCCACCCTCCCCGACACCGTCTTCCCACTGCCTTGGCGCCCCGCCCCCGCATTCTTTACCACCGCCTCCGCGCCCCGCTCCAGGCGTCGCCGCCCCCGCCACAGTCTCGCTTCCCGTCCCGCCTCCCACACAGCGTTGGCGCCCCGCCCCCGCCTCCGCGCCCCGCCCCCGGCGCCGCCGCCGCTAAATCCCGGTCAGGAAGAAGGAGCGCGGCCGTTTGTTTTAATGTGTCGAGCGGAGGAGTAGAGAGAGCATCGCCGATCGGCCTATGTCGGTACCAAGGCGTTTAGCCTCGGACGGCAAAATTACTCAGGGAATGGATTCCAAGGATATCGCAAAATTTGCTTCGACAGGAGTTACTGCGACTGATGTCTCTGAGTAAACGTTGTTCATTTGCGAAATGTAATACTGCGAGTATTTTGTTATAGACCTTCAACGGACAATTTGGATCTTTGACCTGTTTCTGTGAAAACCCTCTCCTATCTTTTTCTGTGAAAATTGTATGTACTAAACATTGACGAATGTTTTTCATTTTTGATTGAATCTGCATGAGTTACAATCTCATTTTAATTTTGAGTATATTTCCCCTATAATTTAAAGAAAGTCATCCGTAAATTAAAAATAGTTATTTTTATATTGAGTGCATGAAGTTATTGTGTTTTGCACGATCGAGATTAAGGTTGAAAACCCCTCAATGAATGTCAATATGCTTATATTAGGAGTTACGATTTATTTAATCACTACTCCTCTTGGTTTATTCCGAAAAAAAACTACATTAACGTTCATATAACAGAAGGCCGTGGTTTAGTCACTTGAGGTGGTGACTCATTGTTGTTACATACGAGTTCCTCTTGCAGGCACGTCAATCCACGCCCGCACGAGCTATTGCCCGCCTCGGCAGCCCGGCGCTCCTCCGGGTACGGACTTCCCCTCACTCCACCCTCAGTTCCCCTTAAAACCAGAAACGGGTGTACATGCGCAAGATGAAGCGGTGAATAGTCGCTACATACGAAAATATGTTTGCCACATTTTTCTATCAAATAACCGAGAATTGTATTATGTTTATCTTCGTCACTACTTATTACTATTTTATGTTTATATTCTTACTAAATTCTCCTTAATATAAACATCTTTGCTAAGTAACAGGAATATGAATGGCGAATTCTTTCCATGTTTTCGTTTTGTGTTGTGTTATTAAATCACTCAGTTATTTACTGTATTTAGCATTTATGTGAAATAAATTAAAGTCTCTATAAGTTAACAATTCTCGCTTACGGACGGACAGCGCTTTTAACAGAAAAAATGTTGGCTTGTTAAACCTTCTAAACTGAATGCAGAAACTTCATGCTTTTATATCACAAAATTACAAAATAAGGATACTTTCGATTCAATTTTTACTTTCGCGTATACGCACTATATACGGAGTAATATACGTAGTATAGAGAAAGTTATGTAATGTTGTGGAAAATCGATTTCGAGATTTCAACGGAAATACACGTTTTGAGTTCCCCTGATACTGAAAAAATGTTGTTTTTTCAAAACGTCCATCCGTCTGTGAACACTACTAGCGCCTAAATCATGGGTACGATATTTTCCAATTTGAATCCCCCGTCCCTCGGCCTCTAGTTGGATCTGGCAAGAGGCATGGGACAACACCGTAAAGCACGTACACACCAAGGAAATAAGAAAAAATTACTACGAGAAAGTCTGTGCTATTGTGTAGCACCTCTAGTTTAATTTTACTGTCAGTTGAGAATTTGAAACGAGACTGGTGTTTTATTTCATTTTAATGGATCATTTCTTTGCCTTAAAGAGAAAATGGGAATTAATACAGCTAAATTTGTGACAAAAACTGTCAAGTAACGTCTTTCGAAGACTCTTAGGTAACTAGTGACATACCGCCACTCCGTAGCATTTGTACAACCCGTACTTTTAAATTTAGCACCAATTTCTCACAGTGCCGCGGGCTTTAGTAAACTTGTTCCTCTGCACGCGATCTTGACATGCCTGCCTTATTATGAAACTGGTACATCGGTTAAAATGACTGAATTTAAAATGATTAAAAGCAATATCTTCCACAAGAGTTTTCGAATATACACTGCAGAATCCAATTTACTACTCATCACTTCTAAGGTGTATAAGAAAAGAATTTACCATCAGTTGAGAATTTCGTGTTTATCTACATGAGAGTTGATACGAGTTTCACAATATATTTTATATTAATAGTTACGTACTAATTGTGAATTAACAGATAAATATAAGATAATCATTATTGAGAAGTGTTCAATAATAGAGAAATTAACCTTACTTCTGTGCGCAAAACGTTTTTCGTATTGTGACGTCACGGTGAAAAATGTCACGGTGATGACACGCTTTTCAGATGTTTCGAAAAAAGGCCACATTCACACACGCGTGGCAGCACATAGAAACCCACGTTTTTGTATAATGGTAGAAAGAAAATTACCACCTTCATTAGTTTCATCAGCGTAATTGACTGCGACCCAGGCACTTATACAAACCTACGTAACTTTTCAGCAAGAGTCAGAAGGTAATTTGATCGCAATACAAAGTTATGGAGATAGGATGTCAGAAACAGTCACATTCCATAATGTAATGGTATTTTAATAATTAATCAATGCATAAAGGCATCAATACATATTGTTCCCTAATTTCCCAGAAACATTTAAGGAAATGCAAAAAATTGAATAACACTTCTTGGAAATTCTCTAATTATTTTTAATTTCTTTCACGTTGCGATGAATGGCAATTTCATTCTAAAATTATTATTATATTGTAAAATTAAGTGTTATATATTAATCTACTGGAATCATGGACATATATAACTTATTTAATAGCCAATTAATGGGTTAACAAAGTTAAAACTGTCGCTTCTTACAAAATGCTAAAAATAAACGATTTAATTTAAGCTTTAACGTTACTTCTTAATGTTCTAATTGTCTTTAGAAACTAGGTCGGGATATAAAAGCTCTGTTTATATCCTATGCCCTTATAAGGTACTCAACAACTATACTTTTTATTAACCTTCACTTTTGCTCCTCTGAGTGTCAATTCTTGACCTTTCCACTTAGCGCTATGAATTTTCCCAAAAACCTTAATTCATGGAGAAGGACTTTATTTTGAATAGCTCGCCGCTCGGCATTCTCTTAGCTAACTTTCTTGCGAAGCGAGACTTTGTTCAGAAGCGCTTTGTGTGCAATCAAGCTCTCGTATGGTAGCCCCGTCCGGTTGCGTTAACCGTAATGTTATTTTAATTCGCCTCGTTGGTTCTTCATAAGAATATTATTAAAAGAGAAGATCTCGAAAGTGGAGAGTCACGGAGCGTGAGCTAAAACGCGTGTGCCGGGGGCCACAGCAAAGGGAGCGAACAGAAAGCACAAAAGGGTCTAGCGTGCACAAACATCGTTAAGGACGAATTTCCTTTGAGCAGGCAAGCATGGACACGAATAACTCACCCTAACGACACGAGGTTCCAGTGCTCGCCGGCAGCACTGGCGGCGCTCTCGGGCCGTCGCGTAGCGCCGTGGGCGGGGGGAGGGGGGACGGGGGAGGCACGGCCCGAAAAGTGACTGTCGGCGCGCGAAGGCACCGCAATTGGAGTCCGCGACAGCGACGGCAGCGCGTCCACGGTAGGCCACTCCACGTCATCTGCCCTGGTCATCTGCCGTGCTAACTTGCAGGTCAAGGCTTTGGCGACACATTCATTGGGTAGCTAGTGCCCCCTACCGATGCCCCTAGTGCTGTGTGATACCGCGTCCTCTTTGCACAGCTGAAAGTTAGTCACTTTCCAAATTGTACTCACTCTCTATCGGCAAAAGTCGGCCGCCCGGGGGGGGGGGACCTAGAAGGAGGGGGCGCAGTCGAGTCGGCGGAGTGGTATTCGCTCGCTCTGAGGCGGCGGTACACCGTCTTCTGAAACTGGTAGGTGCCGTCCAACCCCTTACTTGGCCCTGCGTTGCTGCATAGCAATCAACGACGCCAAGGTTTTGTCCAGTCTTTCCGTCGGCCGATCAGCGCACCCCCTCGTGCCCCTCTGCTGGCCCCTATTCGCGGCTGCCGTAGCGTACACACAGGCAAGCCCCCATCCAGACTTAGAACTTAACTTAGACCTTGTAAATGGATGTAAATAAAAATTAGGTAGACGATTCACAATGTTTTTAGATAGGAAACTAAATAGCAGACTGTAAGTTGCAGTCAACATAAATAGTCCTTGCTTGCTGTAAAATCACTTTAATAGTACGCCTTAAATGTAGTGAAATAGATTCGTGTATTAGTGTAGGGTATTCGTTAAAATTGTAAATGTGTTAGCGCCTTCCTTTTTTCATGATTTATATTTGATCCTGTATTTTGATGAATTAGCTAGCTTTAGGCACCGCAATTGGCAAATAGTAAATAGTATAATTTGGTATCTTAAATTCACACCGTAGTATGTTAGTTTCTTTAATTTTCATTCATTCATTATTTTCTATTTTGTGAATTATATTACATCCCCACTACCGATCCCCCATCCAACTCGGAGAGGAGAAACAACATATCCTAGCTTTCATTTATAGAATGGGTTTCCTAATGTAGGTTACCACCGGTAGCGGTAGCTCAGTGCATCAACTGATGTCACTGCAGCTCCTCTTACCGGGAGGTCCTAGGTTCCCACTCCCCACGGCAGCAGGATTTTCCATACAAGCTTTCAGGTAGGTCGAATTCAGTCGCTGTCTGGAGGAGAATTCTAGCGGCCGTCTGCTCTGATCGGTAGTTTTCCGGGGTTTCTCCGATCAACACCAGGCGAATGCCGGAGCAGTAACCTAAAAAACGGGCCACGGACCGCGCACGATCTGTCCTTCCTCTTCCTTGTCCTATCCTCTTCCTATACACACACACACACACACTAGCATGCACTATACTACCACATACTCCGGGAGACCGTTCGGGAGCTTAGAGCTTGTCTCCGCTGGGGCGGTGCCCCGCTGGTGGGAGATACATAGACGAGGGGAAGCCTCGCTAGCCGACGGAAGGTCGGCGCCGGATCTCGCCATCCAGCGGGGGAAGATCACCGCCATCTCCCGAGAAAAAACATGCACTACACTCACGGGACTTATGACCATAGCAGTTGACGCGCCCGGAAACACGAAAAAATCAAACATGTAGGTTACCCACATTAGCGATGTTAAGGTGGAGGGCGAGGAGATGGGCTGTGCCCAGGTGCCACCAACATTCGCCCTGCCCGGGTGCCCCTTGCAAGCCACTTGTAGTTCCGCGCTGCAGCAGAGTGGACACTTGTCGACATTCGAAAAATTCAACTCCTTCCCGCTAAGACGATGCGGGCGGCGCACGTTGTTTGAAAATCAACAATGGAGCAGTCTGGGTGGCGGATCGCCTCGGTCGCGAAAGACGTGCAGGCGAGCGTGTCGACGGCACTGAAGGTTGAACCATTTACGAAAGATCGGTGTTCAGCTTTCGAAGCTGGCACTCTATTCTCTGAGCCCGTGTTTTTGGCGCGTCAGAGCAGAGCAAAAATCGACGTGGTGCTTAAGAACTTCATACACGCATGAATAATGAAATAAAACACGAAAGGAATCGATTTCATTTCGCCCAGGCACAGGTAAGACGAATATTTTCTTCAATAAGTTCTTAATGTTCTTCCGAGTCTAATGGTAAGGTATTTTTAATAGTCTTAATACTTGTCGTTTTCAGAATCTTCACTTTGACAAAAGCTAAGGAAGATCTTTTTGCGGATCTTCCGCCCAACTTTAGACAGCTTTCACACAACTTAACTATATTTGAAGCATTAACATGCAGCTTTGGAAGGGTTGAATTTATTGCAATGCGGTTTTCACGGAAGAGCGTGAGGGAATGGGGCTAACTGATACATGTGTTGACTTCTATTTTATCACTTGTATTGTACGAGATATTGAGGTAACGTTGTTTCTTTCAAATGGAACTATATATAGATATATATTATTTTTATATATTTATAATAAATAAAATATTTATTAACTGCGAGTTGTGTTTTCGATTAGTGGCACTTTCAAATGGAAAAACAGGAAGAGAACAGCTAGGAATGAAGAAAGTGAAATCGCGGTACTGACAATGCCATCACTTTATCCACTCATAGGTTATCGACGCATTCCCAAAGATATAAGTGTATGCCAATCCAGCGTGATTCGCATTCCACACCACCAGGTATTACATCCTTATCACGTTTGCCTTCATCAAGACCTGCAAGGTCAAGATTTTGAAAGGCGGCTCGTGGTGTTTTGTGTATTTGTTCTGGATGAGACAAGGGACGACAGCGCATTGTGAGAACGTGTATTATTTACTGACGAAGCCACATTCACTAGCAATGGGAGCGTGAATTTAAGAAACAGGCATTGCTGGTCAGAGAAGAATCCACACTGAGTCCTGACGGCGGCAGGATTTTCAACACTAGCTGTTCAGCTAGGTCGAATTCAGCTGCTGTCTGGAGGAGAATTCTAGCGGCCGGCTGCTCTGATCGGTAGTTTTCCGTGGTTTCTCCGATCAACACCAGGCGAATGCCGGAGCAGTACCCTACCAAACGGGCCACAAACCGCGCGCGATCTGTCCTTCCTCTTCCTTGTCCTATCTTCTCCACTTACACACACACTTACACTAACATGCACTACACTACCACATATTCCGGGTGACCGGTCGGGAGCTTAGAGCTTGTCCCCGCTGGGGCGGTGCCCCGCTGGTGGGAGATTCCTGGTTAGGGGGAAACCCCACTAGCCGGCGGTAGGTCGGCGCCGGATCTCGCCATCCAGCGGGGGAAGATCAGCGATCATCTAGCGACTTAAATTTTTGAACATTACGTTCCCGGGCCGTTGGATAGGACGTGGTGTTACTGCGGGCTGGCTCGCGCGTTACCGGTCAGAACCTCGCCGTAGAGAGTTGTGCCACTGTGCGCCCACGCGGGGCGTCGCTGCAGGGGGCGGCGGGGGCGGGGGCCGCAGCGCCGGCGCCGGGACGCCGTCGACGCTACGACGCCGCCCTTCTGACCTGCACCGCCACTCCCAACCCTCCTGGTCACCACTCCGCCCTTCCCCCGCCGGCTTCGCCAATCCACCATCCATCCACCTCGCTATCTCGCCACGCCCCCCCAACCCTCCCCGCCGTCTCGCCGCTCCAGCGTCCTGACATTCCACAGCCCCACCCCTTTCCCCCACTATCTCCACCATTTCGCTAACTCCCCCTCCACACCATGCCGCCGATGACCCTCCCCGCAGCCACACCATTCCACCGTCCACACTCCCATCAGCAGTGACACCTATTCACCTCGCCACCCTTTGTCCCTCCACCCCGCCCCCTCCTCCGTCACCCCGGTATCCCGCTGTAGCGTCATGGTGGCGGCCGTGGGTGGGAGGAGGAGCGGAAGTATCGCATACCTGCGGGCTGAATAGCTGGCGCCCCGGCGTTAGGGTACACTTAGACAAAGGGGACGCCAGCTTGACTGAGAATGTCACGTGGTAGACGCGAGCCTCCCTCCTACACCTAGGACGGTCACGTGACGGCTACACTCTGGTATAAAATCGAGCCGACGAGCCACGTTTTTCTCCATGACGCCACACCGCCCTCTTCACCTCACCATAACGCCCAAAACCCAACCCCCTTGGCCTCTTCCCACCTCCTTCCCACCACACTGTCCCACCGACCATTCTCCGCTAGAGCAGCCACTCCTACGCCGCCACCCAGTTTATCGGCCTCTCCCCCACCCATACGCTACCCCTGTACTTGGGTTTCCTAACGTGCCGCGTGAGGGGGTTGTCTTCACGATGGAATATGGACTGGCTTTTCGCGTATTTCTCAGTCTGGTCGCTAAATGTCGCTGAATCTGCAGCACTGGTCGCGACCACGCGACGTCAGGCGGTACGATCGAGAAAGGCGCAAAAAGCCTTGCCATATTCCATCGTGAAGACAATTCCCTCACACGCCACGTTACGGAAACCCAAGTATACAGGCTCCACAAAACTCACTACCTCACTACCTAATGTCGAGCCTCCCCTACCGGGAGCGGTAGCTCAGTGCATCAACTGATGTCACTGCAGCGCCTCTGACCGGGAGATCCTAGGTTCTAGCCCTCACGGCGGCAGGATTTTCGACATTAGCTTTTCAGCTAGGTCGAATTCAGTCACTCTTTGGAGAAGAATTCTAGCAGCCGGCTGCTGTGCTCGGTAGTTTTCCGTAGTTTCTCTGATCAACACCAGGCGAATGCCGGAGCAGTACCCTAACAAACGGACTACCTCCGACCTTTCCTTCATCTTCCTTGTCCTATCCTCCCCTTGCACACACACACTTATACTAACATGCACTACACTACCACACATTCCGGGAGACCGGTCGGGAGCTTAGAGCTTGTCCCGGCTGGGGCTGTGCCCCGCTGGTGTGAGACTCCTGGTTAGTGGGAAACCCCGCTAGCCGACGGTAAGTCGGCGCCGAATCTCGCCATTCAGCGGGGTAAGATCACCGTCATCTCCCGAGGAAAAAGCATGCACTACACTTACGGGACTAATGACCAAAGCTGTTGGCGCGCCCGGAATCAGTAACCAACCAACCAGCCGAGCCTCCCGCCGACGCTGCCACCCTTCCACCCCCCCCCACCTCACCGCCCTGCCCCTCCCACTGCCCCGCCACCCCACAACCCCGCCTCCGTTTCCCCGCCATTCCGTCGCTTGGCCGTAAATGCAGCGGGCGACCGCGCGCGCTCCCATCCTTTAAAAAGACGTTTATGGACGCGAAGGTCGCGAGGCTCCGTAAAGATTTCGGCGCTGTTTGTTCGGACGGAGCGTCTCCCGTCCCCGATGTCTTTCCGCCTGCGCCAGTGAACCCTGCTTTCAGCGCCCTTCTCCACCCTCGCTGCCTCTGTCTGGTCCTGGCTACACTTCCCACACTCGCCTGTCTTTCCATTACGACTTTTCTTCGCTTTTTCGGGTACTCAGCGTTTTTATTTACGTACCCGGTCGACCTCACTAGCTTTTTCTCTTACTTATTCACCTCTATTTTCATCTCCCTCCGATTTTTCTCTTTCCTTCTATGTTCTGGAGTTCGCACCCTCAATATTTACTGGACTCGTTTAAAGTTTGACCCTCCCTATTTTCAGTTCTGGTTTCAGCCATAATTCCTCCCAATCATGTCCCTAGTGAATTAATAGATTTTACATATACGCATGAGCACTTCTTCAAACATATTCTCATTTATTCATACTTTCACCGTTATCAAACTTGAAAATCCTTGCTTTGGCATTTCTGATCACATATTACCTCCATACGTAATTTTCTCATCTAATATACTCAGATTATCTCTCTGCAGATTTCTATCCTTCTTTGCTTTCGCATTCATCGTCGTTTTACGTCACCAATACGTCTTTTACTCCTTGCTGTCTTCTCCGCATTTTGGCCCCCTCTCCAATTTCTTACACGCCACTTTGCTTCCCTTCCCTCATCTTACTTTTCTCTATTTTTTATCTCTGTCACATTCGTCACTGCGCTGCGTCTCAAGTCTTCTGCCCTCCCACCCCCTCGCCCCCGCCCCCTTTCCACGCGCCTGGGCCTCATACGCTCATTACGATTCCGGCGCCGTCCGCCCCCCCCGCCCCCACCCCCCTCCCACGCGCCATCTCCCGCTGCCCTCATGATGGCATCGCGATATCCGCTCGTAAAAAGAGTCCCGATATTTTACGGCCGTATGTTGAAAGAAACTTGTATATTTTACGTGTCATGGGATTTATCAATTATACGGGATCAAGCAATTTCGCAAAAAGGTTTATTTCCTTCTGGGTTTTATTGACAACCGCCGGATTGAGGTTGATGCTGCCAAAACACTTTCCCCTTCGCCACTGTGGGTATAGTCTGTTCAGGTAAAAGCGGTTTGAACCCCACAACAAATCGGAGCGATTCTTCTTACTTTAAAATACATATTCCAAAATAAAACACAAGTCACCTGTGGCAGCAAATATCCTGCAAAACAAAACAAAACAAAATGCTTTTCAAATAGAAGCTGGCACAGTGCTCAAGGCAAAAAACAAACCTTCAAACTATTAAATATAGTTGAACGTGGCGTCGCCGACACTGTAAACTGTCTTAAAAGTATTTTCATGTGTTGAAAATTTCTTTCATGTGTAGCTATTTTTAGTTATGGTCTTACAGTACTGGCATTGGACTTACCAATGAATCGTAATAGCTAATAATGTTATACTCCCTTTAAAAATCCACAACATCTAATGGCCTTGTCTGTTACCTCCGTACGGGATATGAAGGGGTAATATTGTAATTTTAAAATTATAATATCCGTAAAAAACTTGGAAGGTATTGATGATGCGAATAGTTAGAGTTCAGGACAGTTACATTTTTGTGATTTTTGCCTACATGCACAATAATGCACAAAGATTCCCTGTAAGCTGTTCTTCTGGGATATACTCTAATCCTAATATAAGATCATTATCAATTAGTTCCGAAAATTCTGTCACAAAATCTACAACTACATTTGATTCTTCCCTGGATTTGCTTAACACTTTTATATTTTTCTTCTAGCTTCTGAAGAGATTAAAAGTCCACAAACTCAGCTTAATTTGTGTTCACTTCCACTTCTGCAATTGCTCTATTAATCATTTTGTATGTGAATCTATAAAAAATTAAAAGGCGACTCTTTTGTATGTTTATGTGAATAAAGTGTTAGTTCAGTTTAATAAGAATAAGTTCCGCGTCACATTCATTTGAAAATCGGTATTTATACACCTAAGAACGTAAAACTGAGAAATCTAATATAAAAATTTTCATTCTCTAACAAACTTACATACTTTTTTTTTTCTCCGTATTCACTTCAAATTCTTCAAATTTAATACTTCCGAGGCAATACTGTTCGCAGGTTTCTGCCAATTTATTTTTAAACATATGTTAATAGGCCTACGGAAAAAGTTAAAATGAAACATGCCGCGCTATTCTCTTCTTCAAATTAATTTCACTTTTCACTTAAATATGTCATCGACAGAGTTGCCAACGTTGTGAAAGAAAATTATGGCGTATTGAGCAAAAAATGCCTTTGGATACTGGAGTTTAATCAACGCCACTTACATAGATCTATATAGGTGGCGTTGATTTAATTCCCAGCATATTCGCTAAGATCTCAGCCCAAAAACACGCAAAAGCACGTTTTTGGAAATTTCTTTGAATCTTCTGATCGGATCCGAAAACGAATTATCAAATACCTCTACAGGAGACCGAGACGCTTCGAATGACACCTCAAATATTTCAATTGGTGCACGGCAAGTGGTCTAGCCGTGATGACGGAATCGTACATCCGAACATACGAACATACGCACACTCGGAAGTTACTCAAATACTGTATAAGGAATAAAAAACAATTTTCAGGAATACTGCCGTAATATAGGGTTGTATAAATACAGTACAGAAATTATTTACATACCAAAAATATCAACTCTTCCTGTCACATAACGCGCATAGCAAATGACAAATATTTAATGGTGATCAATTCTCTTCCTTTGAGCATTGGTGTCGCATGACGTCAGTTGTGTAGTAAACAGTGATTTAACTGAGTTTGCTAATTGCACTCAGCAGTTTTCCAATCTTCAAGAATGTACGTGTTGTTAATTAAAATATTAAATTATCGCACTAAATATGGAATTAAAACTTCTCGAAGTTTTTTATTTTTGATTCTATGTCTTTCGGGCAGCAAAATTTTCTGTTCCTGAGTGCTTTATTCGTCTCTCAACTTTTTTTAGTTTCTATTTTAAAGTTCCCATTTTCAACAGTTGCCTGAATTTGAACCTGTCCGAGATGATATACCGATTAATAAATGCACTGGCTGTATTTGTCTCCCACTATGTATAAATTTTCAATTTTTATAACAAGATTTCTTCTCTATTTCCCTTGAATCTCCGAACATATTAGTGAAAACTACTACACTGATTTCCTTCGTTATTTAGAATATTTGACAGAAATGTTTCTTGGGTTTCTCTTTTCTTGGTGGAGATTTCGACACTATTCACGGAATTTAAGCAAATATATGTCGCTATGACGCCTTGAATTATATGCTTTTCTTATTTTATTTTTCAACCAACGCGTCGGTTGGCAGTGTTGTAATATTCTGGGTCAGGATTAGAAAATAAAAATTTAAATGGAATTAAAATTTAATTAGAATTTAAAAATTTAAATGGAATGAATTTTCTCAATCCCTCGTTGACAATACATTTCCATACATCTCAGATTTCTACTATGTTTGTTCAAGTAATTAGAAAGTTCAAGTAACGATCGAACTCAGCATTTTTAATTTAATAAGTGGTCTTTATATTCTGCGTTGTCTTCATTTCGCTACCAATGAGGAAAACAGTAACACTAAGAGTTAATGGATATTGTCAACCCTGCGGGAACCCTTAAAATTTTATGATTTTTGGCTGAGGTCAAAGTCTAATATTACTGTCATTACTGTCTCCATGTCTGAAATATTGTCAATAATCGTCCTTGCCATCCATTCTTGTATAAATTTTTCTATCCGGAAAATCATGAAATCATTCTCCACCCTATTTATAATTCACCACCATCTTAGAGATAATGCTTAAAAAAGTGGCATTCACTTACAAAAGAACCACACCGAAATTAAAAGGTACAGGTATTTGAATACTTCCAGTTTTTCCTATTAATTTCGTTTCAAAATTTGCTGTCCAATCTGGGTCATCACAACTGAAGAAGTATGTTTGAGGAATGTTAAAATATTTTTAAAACGTTTTCACTGCTTATTTTTTCTTAAATTATTCATTTTGTACTAATAGAACATACTAAAATCCTCAGCAAACGATAGAATATTTTAATAATCGATCAACCGGTTAACCTCTAGGAAACGCAAGAGAAAACCGCTCCCATGCGGAGTACCGTAGCTTACACTAGAGTTTTAGGGGATGAAAGTCGCACCCAGTTTTCTGAAGAAAGGCCAGAAGCATTCAAAGGAAGAAATGCAGCATTTACTCTATGAATGTAATGGAAACTGTATGCAACACCAAAGGCGAAATTGGGGTCATTTATCCACACTTTGCTTAAAATATATCTCTATGTAGCTTTATGAATATCATTACAGTTTAAACAGTCTGTATATGCATTTCAAATTCGAAGATCGAGTAATCAGGTGATAGTGTATCTAGCTTCTGTTCAACTGTTCAACATTGGAGCATATTCATAATGAGAATAAATTCATATCTTACTAATACTAATTGATTGCTAGGGTTGTAAATAGGTTAGCGACTTTATCGATCTGGCATTCAGGGTGGAAATCAATCCGCGATCCGTTATCTGACTTCATTTGGATAGATGCATGTCACAGGTGTTTTGATTTGAGGTCATCATAGTGGGAACGGACATGGAACATTCTAGAAATGTAAATTTTGTACTTAATTTAACATTTGCTGAAGAAATCGAAAGCAGGAACTGAAAAAATCATAATAACACTTTATACCACTTAAATTAATATTACATTTAGTAATATTTTGAGCAGATTTGGTAAAACTTATTTGCGGTAACCGCTCGTTTTATTCGGGATAACGCGTTTGGTCAACCCAGATGTCGAGGAGCGTTGCATCAGTTACGGAATCGGTACTTCCGAGAACAATGGTTGCCGCTTACCGAAGGAATAATTTTTAGCCAGTATCGATACCATAGGTAATAGCACAAGTGCTTTGGAAATTGTCTATAAATTCCCGATTCACGAAGCGAGGAGGGGATTTATCTGAGAATTTCCAAAGCACAAGTGGTATTTAAATTTCAAGAACGAAATTACGCCCAACAGAGATTCAAAAACGCGCCAAATATGGAAAATAATTAAAAGCATTTTAAAAACTAAGAAATTGTTGTAATACATTCGAAGTTTATTGCATATCAACTCATCGATCGATACATACCACCTCTTAAAATATGTGTCGCAGTTTATTATTGGCCAGTAGGGAGAGGCGGAAAGAAAAATCGGATAGAAAAATAATATTTGTTTTCAGATACATCACATTGATTGGGGCATATTGTATATATACTTCAACACTATTTGTTTTAATATCACGACTGAAATAGTCGTGGGAAACAGTACATTATCAGTACACAGTGTATTATCAGTCAATAATTCACACAAAGTATGGATGGATTTATCGATATGAAAGATATTTCAAGAAAGCTAAAGATTTCCGATTTCTAAAACCCAAATGCCATGGTCGCATCACATTTACAGCAGAAAGAAAATAGTAGAACAATGAGTGGAAGGAAGGCTTGACGATAGGACTCATGAGGCCATTTGACATTTCCTTGCACTGCGGGCGTCAGGCGCCAGCTCGGGCGGACGAACGCCGCTGCACCTCGCGCCGAAGCGTCCCCAGGACTTACCACAAGGGCCCTCGGCGCTATCTGATCCACCACTACATCGCAACTCTCCGCCCCCCCCCTGCCCCCTCCGTCACAGAGCTTCACTGCGCTGGCACGCCGCCCCGCCCCGCACCTCACTGCACTGCTTCGCACGATGACGAACCCCCTTCAGGCGCTACCGCCCCTTTCCTCCCGCCCCTCACGGCGCTCCGAAGCACTACTCGCCGCGCCACCTGCCGGTCACTATCTGCGTGAGACCATCGCCACTTCCGAAAGGGAGCTTCTCCACGCCCCCTGGCTCCTTCTCCCTCTCCCCACACAAACCCGCCCGCCCTCCCACAGCAGCAACTTCCCTCCCGCAATCCCCTCCTCCACCCTTCCCCTCCCCAACCCACTCCCCGTCACGGAGCTTCCCTGTGCTGGGACCCCGCCCCGCCCCCTTCGTCGCTCCGCAGTCAGTATCCGCCGCTATCTGATGTGAACACGAATCGTGGTCCTGCTAAACGAAAGTTCTACTGTATTACATTGTATAATGCGGAATCTTTTCTAATTCGGAAAAGTACCTTGAGGTTCCACATTGAGCAAGATTTACTATAAATATTTTCCATTCTTTTTTTATTTTATCAATTTTCTTCTATGTTATATATATTTAGGGTTATAGGGTCGGTAGTCCGATTTCACCGGCCAGCTACCCGTGTCCCCCTTGCCTGAACCTAGTTAAAATTCCCATGCTTGGGGGTAAGAGCGCCATGAGGCGAACATGACGTATTCTCTTTACCGTAACTAGCAAGATCCGCCTGCTTGAGCTTTTCTTTGTCGCTCAGTTACAGAAACTGGGACGATTTTAAAGGAGAGCTACAACTATATTTTTGCTGAAAAAAATTTCTAAAACTCAAAATTGTTTCCTCCATTATTACTGAGTGCTGTGGAATCGAGATGCCCTTCGTCAAGACGCGATCGGATGTTCCTACAGACCTGCCGCCTGCTTCAGTTATCTCAGTGGAGGGAAGTGCGTGTCAGCGCCTGCGATCATTTTCACCCGTAGGTGTGAAAAGTATTACTGACGCCGAATTTCGTTATCTTCCGATAAACTTTGGCTACACCGAGGTGTAAATACTTCGATGAGAATGCTACACATTGCAGTGATTGTCTGCTGGTCGTAGATATCGCCAGAATGTATGATGGCTTCTTTTGCGACTAGTCTAGCTGCTAAACTACTGTCCTGGGTAGGACAAGAAGTTTTATTAGTGACGGAAAGTTGTATGGTGCAAAATGTTCATGAACTTGTTCTTTCCAAATTATTTTTAAAACGTTTGTATTATTTTTAAAAATGTTTAGGAAATGTTTGATAAATATAATGTTGTATTGGTAAATGTGTTTTATAATAAGTGTATTTTAATATTACATAGTATATCCTATTTTACATATTTATTACATATTCTTAATGTTTTCATTACATATTTATGTACATATTTTGACGTTTCATACTACATATTTTTCCGGTCTCTAGTCATAATGAGCGAGAGGGCCAGACGGGTGTCACCGCTCGAGCACTATTCAGTCGAGACAGAGGAAGGGAGATATTTTTAAGGTTAAAATATCCAAACTCTATAATGATTTGATACATTTTGGTTGAATTTCCACATTTTGCTGTTAACAGACGATACGTAATCTACACATCGAACTGGAAAGCTCGAATATATATTTTAGCGTTAAGAAAGTAATAATGATACAGGGCCAAACTTTGATTATGTGTAGATTAGATTTTGTGTCTATCGTTCGATGATGTGAAATGTTAAGTAATCATTGCGATTCGGATCTCTTGTCAAAATTAATCTTCAACTTTCTATGCGCGCTAACGAAGATCAATCTTCCTCGTGCAAAAACATACTATTTACCAGAATTCATTTATATTTTGAAGATTCTCTTTGAACTTCTATGGTCGTATGCAAACTGCAAGGGCCTCGAAAGACAATTTCTTGAATTGACTTTGGTCGCGTGTAAGGTAAATGGATGCAATGTTCTTCTAAAATCAATATTAATTTCTGAGGGTACCATTGTATTGACATTCCGTCATTACTAACATGTCAAGTGTTGGATTGATGCGGCTGATAAGACACACCGCTGGTCAATAGAATTCTTATCGTCTCTCAAAATTGTGCTTGGCTTCCAGTTGTATAGATGGAAGCAATAGAGACCAAATGAATGTAAGTTATTTTATCATAAAATAGTTTTATTTAGTTAATTATTAAATAGACACACTATATAATAATATATTTATGCAATATTTTGCATAAAATAACAATATTAGTTTGATGAAGTATATTTTATAATGCATCTTTCACTTGTTTCAGATTTTATCTGATGAATTTTGCAGAAAATAAAATATTTAAAGAATTGGCAAATTAAATTAGTTGTCTAGGTAAAGTACAACTATCGTTCAGCATTTAAGATATTATATTTCTTGATCTCTTGATATTATCAAAATTGTATTTGTTAATATACATTTGTAATCTAGGAAAAATGTAAATCATGAACAACATTTGTTATCTTGCAGCAGTACTGCAAAAAAGTTTTGAGCGGCAGAGTTTCCGTGAATAATTTCACGGAAACTATTTTCTTATTTCAACGTACCAATATTATATTAAAGCGTAGAAACTAACAGCGATGGAACCTCATGGTATTGCATTCTACAACTCTATCTCACCAGTGCTACGGATTTTGCAATTAGCAGGCCTCGCCCCTGGCACCTTCTCATCGGAAGAGGGCTTTCATTGCTCACCTCGCCATGTCCTCTACTTCTGCGCAATAGTCTTGTTCGTACTCGCAACATCTACCGTACGGCTGGTGCAATTTGCTAATAGTTTGATGGGTAAAAATCTTTTTGCCTCACTCCCCTTTTTCTTGGAGCAGATGGCACAGCCCCTACATTGTATTCTTTGTCTGTCGACGACGATTTTGTTACATAGATTACATCTTAGAAACTTTATGTTGGCTCTTCCCGCTATGGACAGTATACTGTTCAATAATCCAATTGCAAAATACGTACGTATGCGGCGAAAAATTAATAGAATATTAATTGTATTTAGTATTATGTATACTATCAAGTTAAGCCAAGAAATTCTATATGTTTATGTCCAGAAAAGGTTCACTTCATTCTATTATCATTGGTTTATTATGTTTTTATTTACTTGCAGAGGGTTTAAATTTGTATTTCTGGTCATGCAATTAAAAGTACGATTTCGGCAACTACATTGTAGAATAGGCAGCGTTATTTATCACCATGAAGACTCAAAGGAAGTGTACATTTTACAATGTGTTATAAAACGCATGGAAGCGAAGCACAATCCGCAGAATAAAATAATTTTTCAGAAAAATCACCCAAAGTCAATACACATGCGAGTTTGTGAAGAGAATCAGTGTACTCAATCTAACATTTCTCAGGCACAACAACTTCGAAATCTCCGCGTGGTTCATCTTTGTTTATACGCAATGACTCAAGAGCTTGACAAAGTATTTGGCCTGGAAAATTTAACTGATATTTGCGTGGTGTTTGTATTCGTTCTAATAGATTTTTATGAACTTTCAGGAATGAATTCATATTCGAAAGATAATTTTCATGAACTCAATTCATCTTTTCATGTAAATGTGTATATAATACACCTTTTCGCTGCAACGGTGTGGGATTTAGGTAGAATCTTTGCGTTGTGCTGGGTCTCACGTGCCATTGAAATTGAGTCTCGACGGATTGTTACGAAATTATTACAAGTATTGCTTTCGGGAAACCTTGCGCCTGGAACCACCACCCAATTACAACTTTTCTTTCAGCAGGCAACAACTTCTAAAGTGTCTTTTAGTGCTGGAGGCTTATTTCAAATTAACTTAAAACTTGTGTTTGGAATTGCGTCAGCCCTTGTGACATACACAGTACTGCTGGTGCAGTTTGGAAGTTTAGTTCACATATTAAAATAACATAGCACCTGAAAACACAAAACTGGGCTTCTGAATCTGATTATCCTGTATTATAATATTTGTGATAACCGAGTTACTGCTATCAGATTATCCATTAACTGAAAAGAAGTTTATTCTCGGATTCCGAGAAAGGTTTGTGAACAGGGTGTACAGTTATCATGTGTCTTCAATTTGTAAAAGATTGAGACACTAAAGTTTAAGGATTTTATATGCTCGTACTGGAAGCGGTGGCTCAGTGCAACAACTAATGTCACTGCGACGCCACTGACAGCGACGTCCTAGGTTCGAGTCCCGGCGCCGGCAGAATTTTCGACATTACCTTGTGAGCTAGATCGAATTCAGTGACAGATTGGAGGAGAATTCTAGCGGCCGGCTGCTCTGATCGGTAGTTTCCGTGGTTTCTCCAATCAACCCCAGGCGAATGCCGGAGCAGTACCCTACCAAACGGGCCACAGACCGCGCGCGATCTTTCCTTCCTCTTCCTTGTCCTGTCCTTATCCTCCACACACACCTACACTACCACACATGCCAGGGGACCGGTCGGGGACTTAGAACTTGTCCCGGCTAGGGCGGTACCCTGCTGGTGGGAAATACTTGATCGGGGAAAACCCCGTTAGTCGACGGTAGGTCGGCGCCGGATCTCGCCATCCAATAGGGGAAGATCACCGCCACCACCCGATGAAAAAACATTCTCTGCACTTACGGGACTAATGACATCAGTAGTTGACGCGCCCGGAATCACTAATAAATCAATCAATATGTGCTTCGTCCGTGTCGGCAACCCGGCCGTCCATGCGATTACTGGAGACCCAACTATATTGCTTCAGTAAAAATCCATCATGAATTATGCATTTTTAAATAAGTTTCCCTAAATGCCTTGAACTGTTAGCCAATTGAAATAATTGTATTAAAATATTCGTTTTTATATACTCATTAATGTTGTTTTATTTATCCTTCACCTTCTACCTGGTTTCTTGCCTCCTACTCTATCTTACGGCGCCAAATCTTACTCAATGACAACTATTTCAAATTCAATCAGGGAGTCATCGTTACTTATTTATTTGTTATTTTATTCAGGTCTAGACCTTCCTTTTTTCGTTCTTTCACTTGGATGCACGTTCATTGACCTTTTCGGAAGCCTTTTTTGTTTATCCGGTGGGCGAGTCGAAACGAAGCGAGTTTCTTCTTCTTAACAGATTTAGAAGATAGGTTGTACAATTCGCGTATATATTTTTTATGTTCAAAAAAATAAGTATAAAATACAAATCAACAACAATTTATTCACCCTTTGTATACAACAATGAAAATCCACACTGAGTCAACTCGCCAGTAACAAAGTAGTCGATGTACTAAAATTGATGTGCATGACGCAGTACAACGTACTTTATACCTGGCACTATACACTGACGTGACAAAAGTCATCGAATACTTCTTAATGTGTCGGACCTCCTTTGCAACTCGTCTTGGCGAAGTGCGGCACCTCGACGTGGCATGGACTCAAGTCGTTGCAGAAATATTGAGACATGCTGCTTCTATAGCCGTCAATAATTGCGAATATGATGCCGGTGCAGGATTGTGTGCATGAACTGACCTCTCGATTATATCTGTTAATTGTTCGATGGGATTCATGTACAGCGATCTGGGTGGACAAATCATTTGATAAAATTGCCCAGAATGTTCTTCAAACCAATCGCGAATAATTGTGTCCCGGTGACGTGGCACATTTCTATCCATAACAATTCCATCATTGTTTGGGAACATGAAGTCCTTGAATGGCTGCAAATGATTTTTAAGTAGCCGAACATAACCGTTTCTAGTCAATGATCGGTTCAGTTGGACCAGAGGATTCAGTCCATTCCATGTAAAACACCCCACGCCATTATGGAGCCAAAACCAGCTTGCCCAGTGCCTTGCTGACAACTTGGGTCCGTGGCTTCGTGGGGTCTGTGCCACACTCGAACCCTACCAACGGATATAGGGACTCATGTAACCACGCCACGGTTATCCAGACGTCTAGGGCCCGATAGATATGGCCACGAGCCCATGATAGGTGCTACAGGCTATGTCGTGCTGTTAGCAAAGGCACTCTAGTCAGTCTTCTGCTGTCAGAACCCATTAAACCCAAATTTGCCGCACTGTCATAACGTATAAGTTCGTCGTACGTCCCACATACATTTCTACGGTTATTTCAAGCAAAGTGACTTGTCTGTTAACATTGACAACTCTATGCAAACGCCACTGCTCTCGGTCATTAAGTGAAGACCGTCGGCCACTGCGTTGTCTATGGTGAAAGTTTGGGCTTGAAATTAGATATTCTCGGCACACTGTTGTCGCTATTGATCCCATAATATTGAATTACCTAAATAATTAAAATATGGAATGTCCCCCACGTCTAGCTCCTACTACTATTCCGCCGTGTCCGTTCAAAGTCTATTTGTTCCCGTCGTGTGGCCTTAACCACGTCAGAAATGTTTTCATATGAATCACATGAGTACAAATGAAAGCTCTGACAACACAATGCCTTTTTAACCCTTTTGTACGTGATACTAGTGCCCTCTGTATATTTGCATATTGCTTTTACATGACTTTTGTCACCTCTCTGTGAAGAGATTAGAAAACTGGTGCAAGACATTCTGTAGCACCAATAATTTTACAATTGAGCAACTGGTTCATAATCAACATGACATTCATCATTAGAAGTATTAGTCGAAGACATCTTCATTTTCAGTGAATATCAATCTCCAGTTTTTATCATTTACTAGTAAAATGCCGGCCTATAATTCTGTGCACTATGTTCTAGCTGATTTACATTTTCATAAGACTCCGGAGTAGATTAACACTGCTTCAAGAAACCAAGAATTATTTTTTGTGGTAACAGTAGCGATAGTTTATTGTATTTTCTCGCACCTATCGGTTGTTATTTTAGGAACATTTTCTAAATATTTTTCTAAATCTAAGAGCCGTCTATATCTCCCGCCTTTGGGACCCGCTTTGTTGAATTCATTTCTCATTTTGTCTATTGCGTGTGACATGATAGCAAAGTGTACAATTTTCCCAATTGCCTATTCCAAAGTCTTGTTTGAGGTCATTTAATTCCGTCAGAATCAACGTTCGAGGCATCAACTACCACTTCGCTGCTACTCGCTCAAAGAATTCTATTGCAGCGAACACGTTTGAGCAAGTTGGGTGCGCTAGGAGGGATAGTATTATCAGTGGATTTCTTAGTAATGGTTCATCGTGCGACCAAATTAGTCCCTGAAACCTAGCAGGTGGTAGTATGGCGATCTCGATGCCCCAGGAAGGGAAAGAAGGCATGGAGGGAGGGCTGCCAGTGAAAAGTTCAGAGAGCGCCTTTGCAACGGGATTCTCTTTCAGTAGGCAGGGAAGGAAAGTAAGGACAGCATCGTTCCGAGAAATTAGATGAATTTGAAAGCCTATTACCAAGCTTCACGCTCAACATAAGGTATAAAATTATATAAAACAGTATAAAACAATGCAATAGTTGATGCGAATAAATAAAAGAGGTCATCTTCGTCAACCTAGTATTTTTATTCAGATAGCCGGCTTTCGACGGCTTTTCCGTCATCAGTCTACAATGTACAGAAAAATATAAATAAATTACAAATAAAATATAAAATAAGATAGTGAATTAAATTAAAATTAATAGGTACATTTAAATTTTAATTACAAGTAGCAGATAAAATTACGAAAATTGAAATGCAACGGGAAGATTAATATAGACAATAGCAGTTCAAATTGAAAATTATAAAATACCAATAAAGGAAGTCACATTTTGTGTTTGCAAAAGATACGAAACAAATAGCAGATACAATTGCAAAAAATGATCAAAAAACCTACAAATCCAGTATGTAGCTTGCATATTACCACATTTTAGGAGCAAACATTCAAAACGTGACATGTCCACTTCACACTTTTGTAATGAAAACGAAAAATGTAGCCCAAATATTTCACTTTTCAACTCTGTCTTTAACTTAACGAATAGGGTACTACTTCACGTACTGTAAGGTATTTTACGTTTCTATTTGAAAATATAATTCTAGGCAAAAACAACGGAAAGACTCAATTTTTGCGAAATGGACATATCACTTTTTGAATGTTTGCTCCTCGTATTCAATAAGAGCTTCAATCCTTAAATCTAAAGCACAATCTTTTATATCACAAAGCACTTTCGATGTGTCGTTGACCTTAGCGCTGTTCACTGGCTTCTTCCAGGTGCACTGGATCATGTGGGCGACTTAAATAATCAAATAAACCATTCCTAACCTTAACAAACTCTTCAGACCTCTTGCAATTAAAGAATTCTTTGGGTTGTAAAAGTTCAAGTTCTGGACATTAGCAACACAGAAACTAAAGAGTTGTGTTGCAAACCTCACTTTCATTTTATTTTTTCTGTACTGAATGACGTTTGTTTACATTTTATTTGCCAAATGAACGCCTTCTTTCTCCTGCTATTCGTGCAGTTTCTCAAAAAGTGACCACTGAATGAACTGTTCATTACCGTCGCAGAGTCCCTTTTAACCCCTAGAGTATTTCTAACTTTATACAACGGGAAGGGTCCCAAAACAGTCACGCCTGCTTCTTCAGTTTCACTGACGCACTGTGAAAACAGACTTCATGGACAATAGCTCAAAAGAGCCGCCGAGACACATGGACATTGCACGATTCGAAACTACTCCATCACAAGTCAGAAAGATCACTTTCATTCCGCTTGCAAATGCATATCATAGACAGCGACTCACTATGTTGGCTTTGTGTGCGCCAGTCAATCCTGCAATCATTGATTGCCAATTGCACAAGGGGTCCCGGAGGGTTCGATTTTAGGCCCTATGCAAGCGATACGCCCTCGAGGATTCGAAGCGGAAGAACAGTTCTCTTTGCGAACGAAACGAATATTCTTTGCAATAAAGAAACAGTAAATAGTTCTATATCAGATATTTCAAATTGATTCCATAATAACAAATTATTAGTAAACGAAGGAAAATCAGTTTCAATGCAGTTGTCCATTTTAAATAAACAATTGCATACTCCATTGAAAATGAATGATCATTGATCTCTCAATTCAGTTAAACCTCAAATGGAACGTCGATTTGAATGAAATGAACACAAAATTAAGCTCATTATGCCACGCGTTCAGAATTCTTTCAAATTAATTCCTACATGAATTATGGCATAATATTCTGAGAAACACATCCTATAGCTCCCAGAAGTTAACATTACAAAAAAGAGTTGTACAAATAATAATCAAATTCCACCCACGTTATTCTTGTGTCTCTTTATTAAGTCAGGAATTCTACCATTACCTTGCCTCTTGATTTACGAATCAGTGTTTTTTGGCAAAAATGATTTTCTCACGCAGGGAACACATTTTCAGCTAATTACGGTGTCCATAACTACAACACTCGATTTTGTAATCATTTCATCAGGTGTCAGTATGAACTGCGCACTACAAAACCTTCACATGCAATACATGTATAACATTATTTTACAACACATTCCCAGACATTAAACTATTAAATTCGATAAACTAGATTAAGTGCCAAGTAAAATCTTTTCTGCTGCAGAACTGTTTCTGTACAATCAGAGACTATATCGAACATCAAAATGGAAAATAATAATAATTTTAAAAATGTTTTAGAATGTATTAATGACCAGTTGGCAGAAGAATTCGAAAAATCTGTAACCAGAATTGTACCTCAGCTTCTGGAATAATGAGCCTCATCTCGGTCAGGATTTTCGTCCTGTTTCCCTGATCCTTAGAGCGAATGGTGTTACTTAACTATACGTGCACTTGTTTAGACTTCTGTGGGTAATACAGATATTCGAATTATTGTTCTTCGTGTTCTCACGGCAGGGAAGTCCTCCTCCAAGATTCCTTCACGAAGGCACGAAAAGGCTAATAGGCAAAATATATTGCTGATTTGATTTTGCATATATTTTTTATTATACTGAAGATAATTTTTTTTATCAATTCTTGCCCAAAATTCTAATTTCATCTGTATTCAGAATTCAACTTGTATATGGGTTAAGGTATGGATCCCAGTTTCAGAAAACTTGCACAGAAAACACTTCTCCCCTTTGGAAGTCACACAGTTTTTAATTGTTTTTGACGGTAAATAAAATAATAAAATTATAAGTTTTATTTTATGAAACTCTGCTCCAGCAGTGCCTCCGCAGATTGAACAACCATAAGTAAGGAATGGGCGTATAACTGAATGTGAATTTTGAAACGTTGAAAAGTGTGTAATTTAATCAGTTTCAATGAAGCTTCTTTAACATCTTAAAAATATCGAAAATGGTTTCTTTGAAAAGATATTTATAAATAATTCTCAGACTGTGCGCATCGGCAAAGGTGGCTCAGGGCATCAGCTGATGTCACTGCAGTGCCTCTGACCGGAAAGTCCTAGGGTTCGAGTCACGACAATGGCATGATTTTCGTCACTAGCTGGCAAATGCGGCCCAGGGCATCAGCTGATATCACTGGAGTGACTCTGACCCGGAGATCCTAGGGTTCGAGTCCCGAAGGTGGCAGAATTTTCGACACTGGTTACTGTTGTGTAGTAAATGAAGAAAAATGATGATTCCATTGAAAACTACATATTTTGCCAAATTCCAAAATCACAATCGAAAATATCAAAGCCAGTTTTCGTCCTTCAGAAGTTGTATACAAGCCGAGTCGTCGTTAGCGAGAAGGAGTCCAGCAGCCGTTATCCAAGATCCGTGTATTTGCGCAGCGTCGTGACGAAGCTTCTTCTCAGGGCAGGCGTACTCAAAATACCTCCAACTGGCTGCTGTGGCGCTGCGCCCCGCTTATAAAGCCCCGCGGCGAGGGGCGGGCGCTGCTGCCCCCTCCTACGAGGAGGAGAGGACGGGTGGCTGTGCGGCTGCCGTGACAGGGGGGATTGCCGACTAGCTCGACTGAATAGTGCTAAACTGAATAGTTTATCTGACGAAAAATTGTCGGTTTCCGCCTCACAATTACAATACTTTCTCTTCCTACGAAGCAAGGCGAGAGAGGAAAAAGGAATGTTTCAATTTTTTTTGTGTAACATGTTAAGAGGAAGAAACTGGCTTTACTGAGCATTCAATGTTTGCAAATAATTCATTCAAAGTTCATTCTCTTTTGTATATGTATATATTTAATTATTCACAATGTTAGCAGCCGAAGCTGATTTACATACATCAAAATATCAAATATCAATCAAAAAAGGAAGGAAGGAGAAAAGGTAGGAAGGAAAAAAGGAAGGAAGGAAGGAAGATCGGCAAATAGATCACATCATACACACCCACACTCTAACCCAACATCAACCCTATCACAATTGGCTATCTCCCCCTATCCAATTGAACAAGAGTCTTCTCCGCCGGAGCCAAGGCAGTCCATCATCTCTTGAAGCAGTCAACTGTCCTGGCCGAAACGTACTCAGGTATCTTTTCATATACACATTCCCGCTCGAAACACATTCACATGTACATATATTTTTGACGCTTAATATATATTGATATGTTGATTGTTGTAATGACTAGCATATCTTCGGCTTTAAAATTACAAAAGTAACCTCAACAATAATGTTTCGCAAATATTTTATCTGAAACAGATTTTTTAGACCGTTAGGGTTCCAACTAAACTTTCTGTAAAGTACTCTGATTACTAGTATCCATCATTCTGTCAAACCCCTTCGCAGCTATCTCCATTGGTTGGTCCCAAGTAACTTCTCGTTTTGCAAAAAACTACTGATGCAGGAATGCGACAATTCGCTTTCAAACCCACATGTATTGAAAGCGACGCTGCGAAGTTAGTGCCCGCACCTGACAACAAACTGTTTGCAGCAATGGCCGGTGACAGCTGTCTTTCCTGTGAAAATGTCTCTGTGTAACGCGTCAACGTTTGGCAGCTTTCAACGGTGTTTTCATTAAAGTTTTTCAAAACTCGCGTTTGAAAACAGAGATGCGGAATTGTCTAAAACGAAAATGCACATGATACAGATTCCACGATAAGTTTTGGCAAAAAATATTAATGGGGCTAAGAGTTAAAACCGATAAAGGTAAATATATACAACTAAATAATAAAGATAAATGTAATAAACTGATAAAGAACTTCCGTTCATTGATTTACAATAAACGAAATAAACAATTATATATTTCATCACAATTGATGGTGTGGTCACAAAGGTGGAAAAGCAAAGGTGTGCGGGTTAGAGGTCGAAGGATTGATTTTTACAATAAATAATCTGTAAGTGAAAATACTTTGAATAACCTTTTATAAGTACTCCATGACTCCTAGTTTTCACATTGTATGAATTAGACCCCAGTGCCAGACTCTGTCGCACGACTGACTTACATCCACGAAAACTGTTGCTGTATGTTTCTTTTAGTGGTAGCATTGCGCAATGGCTTCAGTCAATCGTAGTAATTAGTGCGTTGTTAAGTGATTAGTTCTGAACCCCTGAATTGAATCGACGGAATAGCGTTGGTAGAATTGAGGAATTTGTAGTCTAGATAGTGAAGAAATTTGTAGTCTAGAATTGACGAAATTGAAGTCCAGATAGTATTAGTCTTTTAAAACGTTTATATGTGGTTGGCAATGGACTAATGGGTCTGTAGGTTTCAACATCATGGGTCTTTTCAAACTTCACAAAAAATAATTATTACTCCTTTTTTCCACGCGGAGGGAAAATAGTGAAGAATTAATGTCATATTGAATATTGCCTTCAGGTCTGCAATAGATGGCCTATTTAACATATTCATGCACACGGTACTTAATACACTTAATTGAAGCGTTCAGAATACTGGTTTTGTTTCTTGTAATTGCATATTGTGAATAATTGTTAAGTCATAGTAGATGACAAACACTTCTTTGTAGAACGTTTTGATTGTCTGAATTGTTTGTTGTCAGTTTGTTTTTCAAATCCAATAATGTTTTCTTCAATACCTTATTAAAATTCGGTCTTCAATAAACTATTTTGGTTTAAAATTTCGTACATACAATTCTCGCTTATGTTCGTTTTCTGCCTGTGTCTGCCAATAAACGATTAGTACATTTCTCATATTGTTTTCATAAAAATGCATTTGTTGGTTGCCACGTCTTCGAGCACAGTTATTGCACGTAGTCTTTATAATTATATAAATCACGTGTATAAAGTGGCTACAATAGCTAGGTCGAGTTCAGTCGCTGTCTGAAGGAGAATTTACGCGCCCGGCTGCTTTGATCGGTAGTTTTCCTTTGTTTCTCTGATCAACACCAGGCGAATGCCGGATCAGTACCCTAACAAATGGACCGCACGCGAACTTTCCTTCCTCTTCCTTCTCCTCTCCTCTCCTCTCCCATTACTTCCGCACACACTTACATCCACTACACTACCACAATTGTCGGGAGACCAGTCGGGAGCCGATGGCCCAGCTGGGGCGGTGTTCCACTCGCAGGAAATACCTGGTTGGGGAAAACCCCGCAAGCCGACGTGTAGTAGATCCGCTCCGAATCACGCCATCCAACAGAAACAGAGCGCAGAAACCTCATGCGATAAAAACATCCCTTCAGCTGCGGGACTAATGACCTTCGCAATTATCGTGCCCAGAGATACTAATCAATCAAGCAAGCAAAGGTTCAAAAGTATTCCCCTCGCTATAATTTTCAACTACTATGAAAGAAAGACGCTTCCGATTTGGAATCTGAAAAAGCGCCATGTTGGGTCGTCCGAGACATTAAAAGGGGAAACGAATGGAGGAAGCCAGCGAGGAGAGGATGAGCGAGGAGAGTGAGTGCGTGTGCTTTGCCTGAATGTACGGCGCCATCTGGAGATGAGCCCTTCAGAGGCTTCCTTGCTTCCCTTCGGCGAATGATGAGTCCTTTGTGATGCGCCCACACGCACCGACAGGTACTAAGGCGCTGGCTGCCTTCTAACAAGCGGTTGTCCCACGACGCCCGGGACTGGCTGGGACAGAAACAACCCCTTCTTCCCAACTACCCAAAGAGATTGGTGGGTATTTTTTGGCACTTTAGGGCCGGGTTAATCTGACTTTTACTAGATAGCGGGGTCCCAAGTCCTAGGCCCTGTTTTTATTAATTATTCACGAATTCCCAAGGCCACGTATTCCCACGTTTGGCCTACCTGAGCTTTTTCTTTACGCACATAACTATATAAACTGAGACGATTTGTATGAGAAAGCTACAGCTTCATTTTCCCCGGTCGGGAATGGAACCGCCTCCCAGAAAGTTAGCACGCTTTCCATGAGCCACGCTCGGGGTCTCTAAGATATTTATTTGTAATTAAATGTGGTTATTTTACTTAACGTAGTTGGTCAGTATCCAGCATTATTTAGGAATGAATATCCTTAAAAAGATAATGAAATTATTATGGGGTAATACTATGAATCTACTTAGTAGAAAACTTCCATAGAAATCAAATGAAGTTTCTCAAAATAGATGATTTCCCCATCCCGTGATACAGATATCATGGAATATTGTTAATATTTGGAAAAATACTATCAGGAAGAAATGTATACATATTTGTTTGTGATATTACTAGTTTGGTTACTCCATTCTTTCCTCGTTTCATCTTTCACTTGGATGCGATGACGTTCATTGATCTTTTCAGAAAACGTTTTCGTCCATTCGGTGGGCGTGTCCTAATAAAATTGCCGAGTTTAGTGAGAATGGAGATCATCTGTAAGGTTTCTTCCTTCCTGATGAGGATGAGGGCAAGGGCGACGGCGAGAACAAGGAAAAGGACGAGAACGAGGCCGAGGAAGAAGAAGATTTCGACGAAGCGTACGAAAAACGGAAGGTCCTGACGTGGGCCATGGCGAGAGAGGGGGCGTGGACGAGTGCGAGGGCGAGGGTGAGGACGAGGAGATCCCGATCTCGATCAGGTTTTTCGTCCAGTTTCCCTGATCCATTGAGTAAATGCTACGATGGCCCCTTGTTTTGCATCTGGACATAAATGTAACTTCATTATCTGTGCACGTCTTCTAGAATTCAGTGGGAAATAGAATTATTCAAATTATCGTTTCCACGTTGTTGCGGCAGGAAGTATTATTCCTCGACGAAGGACATGATGGATAAGAGCACAAAATTTATTGCTGATTTATCCTTGGAAATAGATTTTATTACATCCGAGCGGTTTTTTTCCCTCCCTGTATTCAAAATTCAAGTAGTATATGACTTAGTGTAGGAATCAGAGAATTTTGAAAACGTGCACAGTATTCACTTCTCCCCATAGCCCAGTTTTTAACTGTTTTTGGAGTAAATAAATAAAGAGCGAAAATTAGGAGCGGCCAAAGTTGCAGGCGAGGAGAAGAGATGAGTCGGGGCCCGGAAGAGGGAAAAGGGAGAATGAGAGGGAAGGGCGAGGATGAAGGAGAGGGGAGGAAAAGTTCGTGGATGCGAGCCAAGGCGAGGACGAGGACGTGGGTGAGAACGAGGAGGAGGGCGAGGACATGGGCGCGAGCGAACTGGGAGACAACGAGGGGAGGAGACCCGGGATCCGAAGAAGTCGAACGAGAGGGAAGAGCGAGGATGACGAAATGAGGAGGAGAAGGGCGTGGGCGGGTGCCGGGGGAAGGGAGAGGGGAGAGCGAGGATGACGAAGTGAGGAGGAGAAGGGCGTGGGCGGGGGCCGGGGGAAGGGAGAGGGAAGAGCGAGGAAGACGAAGTGAGGAGGAGAAGGGCGTTGGCGGTGGCCGGGGCAAGGTCGGGGGAAGAGCGAGGATGAGGAAGTGAAGAGGAGAAGGGCGTGGGCGGGGACCGGAGGAAGGGAGAGGGGAGGGCGTGGCGATCGCCCCGGGCCGAAGCGACGCCGCCCTTTGACGGAGCAGCAGAAATTCGCGAGGAGGTTTTGCAAGATAAAGTCAACAACTCGCCCCGGAAACTCGCGAACTTCGCCTAAATTACACTGAAATCTTAGCAAGAAAGTAAGCGGTGGTCTAGATCGTTCTGTCCGTTCCGTTCGTTGAAGAGTCAACTACAGAATTATTGGACAGAAAAAATAAAAAGTTCGTTACATCAAGTTTCTTTTCCAGATAACCCTGTGTACTTTTCATAAACTAGTTCGTCTCAGAGAACAATCAAATGTAAAACATAATTTGGCGAGAACGCGACGCTTACCCTTTGAAATTAACTTGAAATACTACAGAGATAAATCGAAACATACGAACAGTATTTCGTAGGTACATTGTTTTCAAAAAGATTCGGGATAATGAAAAGTCATTTGAATTTTTCAAATATTAAGTGTTCCTTATTAATTGCCTTATTATCCCCGGTCAATGCAGAGTTTTAATATATTTTATAGTAAACTTAGTTATTTAATGTAGCAGTGAATCATTCAAAACTTTATCCGCCATTTAAACATTATTTTTTTGGTTTAACGGTGATCTTTCCCCGCTGGATGGAGAGATCCAGCATCGGCTAGCGGGGTTTTCCCCAATCAGATATCTTCCAGCGCCCCAGTAAGGACAAGCTGTAAGCTCCCGACTGGTCTCCGGAATTATAAGTAGTCTAGAGCATGTAGGTGTAAGTGTGTATAGTAAGTAAGTATGTATGTGTAAGTGTGTAAGGGATGAGGGTAGGACAAGGAAGAGGGAGGAAAGATCGCGTCCGGTCCATGACCCGCTTATTAGGGTACTGCTCCGGCATTCACCTAGCGTTAATGGGAGAAACCACGGAAAACTACCAACCAGAACAGCCGGTCACTAGAATTCTCCTCCAGTTAGTGGCTGGATTCGACCTAGCTACATAGCTAGTGTCAAAAATCCTGTCACCTTGGAGAACGAGCCCTTAGGACCTCCTGGTCAGAGGCTCTGCAGGGACATCAGTTGATGCCCTAAGCCGGTAAAATCATATTTATCACAGTGATAGAAAACAAGAATTTATGAAAAAGAGTTAACATGAAAATTCATGACGGGACTAAAACATTCTAATTTGAGTTCAGAAAGGATCCGTTTAAACGCAGTAGTTATCCCTTAAAGCTACGAGAACACATTTTGTCAAGATGTTCAATAATATTCACAATGCGAGTAAACATCCGTGAATGCGAGAGCGTTTCGTAATGTGTCACCAAAAAAGGTTGGAATCCCTGCGTTAGCGAAGAGCGACAGACAGCAGCGCGACTACAGTGGCGCGTTCTGGCGTTCATCCCCGAGAAGCGGCTCTTTACAAGCGCTCCAGCCTCGCGAGCGCTCCAGCTGTAATACATGTGTGTATCTGGCGTATGCAAAGCAAAGAATGTAATTCCCTTCTATGATAATATTTGTTAGTAATATATGGATGGCGTCAGAACTGGGGCTCTACATAAATCAGCGGGCGGTTTGAAAAGATGTGCATCTACCGCGGATGGGACGGGACAGGAGAGGGCGGGGCGAGGCGGGACGGCGTGAGGTGGGGTGAAGCGGGAAGAGACGGGGCGAAGTGGGGAGAGGGGGAGAGAGGCGAGGAAAGACGGAGGTGGGGCGAGGTGGGGCGAGGTGGGGCGAGGTGGGGCGAGGTGGGGCGAGGTGGGGCGAGGTGGGGCGAGGTGGGGCGAGGTGGGGCGAGGTGGGGCGAGGTGGGGCGAGGTGGGGCGAGGTGGGGCGAGGTGGGGCGAGGTGGGGCGAGGTGGGGCGAGGCGGGACGAAGCGGGGCAAGGCGGGGCGAGGCGAGGCGGGGCAAGGCGGTGCATGGGGGGGAGGCGGAGCGAGGCGGGGCGAGGCGGGGTGAAGTGGGGCGAGGCGGGGCGAGGAGGGGAGAGACGGGGAGAGTCGAAGCGAGAGGAGACTGGGCGTGATGAGACCATAAGGTGTGGGACTAAGGGAGAGACTGGCGGAGCAGAGCTGGGCCGTGAAGGACTGGAAAGAAAGGTGAGGGGTGGCTGGACGGAGTGCGGAGGGACAGGGCGCAAAGGGAAGATGAGAGGGGAGAAGGGCGTGAGGGGGCTGAATTGGGCGGGGTAGGGGAGGGGCGGTACAAGAGAGGTGGAATGGATCCGACGGGCAGAGGGAAGCGGTACGGAACATTGCGTAGTGAGTTGGAGTGGGAAAGATTGAAGCAGAGGGGCAAGGGGCGGAGAGAGGCGGGGTTAAGCGGAGGGGAGCTGGACGGACAGGAACTAGGCGGAGAGGAGTTGGGCGGAGATCGAAGATGGGCGGAGTTGGCGGCGGAGTTGGGCGGATGGGAGAAGGGGAGCTGGGCGGACCGAAGGGTGGACAGAAACTGGGCGGACAGGAACTACGCGGGGAGGAGTTGGGCGGAGGGCGAAGTTGGGCGGAGTTGGGCGGATGGGCCAAGGGGAGGTGGGCGGACAGGAGTTGGACAAAGGGGAGCTGGGGAGACAGGAGCTGGGCGGAGGGGAGGTGGGCGGACAGGAGCTAGGTGGAGAGAAGCTAGGCGGAGCGGGATAGGGCGAAGCGTAGCGGGGTGTGGCGGAGTGAAGCTGGGAGGAGCGAAGTGCAGGGGGATGTTTCCACGCAGAGAGCGCTGCGCTCTTTTTTTACAGCTGACTATCAGCGCGCACTGCGCCCACGCAGGGGATTTAGTGGCCGAGTTCCTAGCACCGCGTTTCAATTCCCAGTATTACGTAAAAATCCATGCGGCGCGGGCAAAGCGAAAACGGGCGCACGCAGAAGATAAAGTCTACAAGAGCAAACGCTTAACTAAGAGGTCGCAACCTGTGGAGACCTCAGAGATTGTTTATGCAGTAGTTTCTTTGCTTTATTATTTGTTTATTCGAACTAAACATAGTAACATTTTATGAATTTGTGTTTTAGAAAAATAGTGCATGTATGTAAAAGGGTTGAATGCAAGTCTACATTTTAACTTTTAAACCAAATGTGACTGACCTGAAGAGATGGAAATACACCTAATAATCATACGAACCAACCGAATGCATTGACATATTTCATTTTTACCTGGAAATGAAATGTACACCAAAAATGTCTTCATAATGTTCACGGTATCGAGTCAGAGACTGCGTTGATATAAAAAACCATGTTAAATTTTGTAAAATACAAAATAAATTTCCTAGAGAAAGCCATTTTAGATTATCTCACTGAAATATTCAATAAGCACATAAATAATAAAGTTACGCATTTCTATGTACTGGTTTTGAAATTCATAAACCATATCGCGTTTTCTCGAAAGTATGTTTAAATCACAAAATTCTTAAATCACAGGTTGCGTTGAGTTACTCTCATCTCACTCCTTCCTAAGCTACGGTTGTGTAATCAGTCAGATGGTGCCTTACCGTGTGCTTGACCAACACAATTAAAGAAAGCCAGTTTTTTTCTATCTGCAGCTAGAATAGTGGTTACTGATTTGAAATTACAACAGACATTATTTCCCATGTGCGTTCTAATTTCCGCTGCGCTCGACTTTTTTGTCCAGTCCCCTCGAGTTCCCTTCTATTTCAGTTCAGTCCCCTCCCAATTCAAAGACGCATCCACATGAAAAGAGCGAGCACATCTCCTGCCCCAAGCTTCGTATAAAAAAGGCGTGTCCTGCCTTCGCGGTCTCTCCAACCTGCAACATCTTCCCTTTCTGCGCGTGTAGGTGCACGTCCTTCCTTCGGCCAGGCCCGCCGCCTGATTGAGGTTTTCCTGGGCTTCTCGGCGAGCGGCGTGCGGGCGGGCGGGCGGGCGGGCGGGCGGGCGGGCGGGCGGGCGGGCGGGCGGGCGGGCGGGCGGGCGGGCGGGCGGGCGGGCGGGTGGCCGGCGCGCGGCGTCGCATGAATGCAAAGGGCGCAGGGATTTGAAGGAGCAGCGCCCTTCGTCGCTGACCCGCGCCGCCCTACAAGCCAGCCCTGCGCAGTGGGCGGTCGCGCCCTTAACGATACCACAAGTGTAGTACGTAGTGGCGAGAAGCCACATAAAGTTTCGTAGTCCGGGAAACCCTCTGTAGTCCAGGAAATCGTCTGAATGTTTATGCATTTCCAACTGTAAATTGATGGGTCGCATAATACCATTACCAGATTGAGAATTCTACAGGTGTCTGATAATTCACTCCCTATTTTTGGATAGTTGCAATTTCTTTATTTATGACCCAATGTGTTTACAACTAATTTTGTTAGAAACAGTGACTCTTGGATCCCTCGTCGCATCCAGTGTGGCTTGGATCCCTCGACCACCCCTCTACCACTTTGGACTTGTACCAAAGATCCCCAGACCTCATAACGAGCTATTCTGGCTCTTCAACATTCAATAAAGGCGGCATTTTTCAACAGAAATATAAGAATAAACTTGTTAAATGAAACCTCAAGGACTATTCTATCAGTTGTGGGTGTAAAAAATTTCGCTCATGAATGAAGAAATTGAAGCTATTCAAAAATAGGGAGGGACGTATCAGGCACCTAGAAAAGAAGCAGCAAATGGAATATAGAGCATATGGAATAAGGCAGTAATGTCGTGACCCTCATAAAGAAAGATTAGAAATTGCATTGCATATATGTCTGAAAATCTTAAATTCAGTTAAACCATCGTGGAGAAATGTATTTCAGGGCCACACCGAGTAAATATGATCAGGTGAAAATATTGTTTAATGAAGCGGTTAGACTAGATCGAAATTTAATGAGTCGGTATTTATTTGTTGTTCCTTGACATATTAATCAAAACGTGAACGTAAATTCAACTATTTGTTTTTTAAGAGGACACGTTGTTGCCTTAAGGGGAGTCGCAAACGTTCTAAAGAGAAAAACTCAAATTTCGTAATTTTTACATAATCAAGTATCCTAATTGATTCATCGTACAAGATCTGCGTTAATTGCTTCTGCTTTCAAGGCGATCGAACACTCTTTGCTCAAGAAACACTATTTTGAATACTTAATAGCGCCCGATTTGCGTTGTTCTCAGTTACTTAGCTTCAACAATATTTTGAATTATATGCATTACAACTCTTTTTCAATTCACTCTTGAAAATAATTTATTCTGATAAAGTTTCCTTCACAAAAATTCCTTCAAAACAACAACTAAAAAAACTCTCAAACTTCAGTCTCAAATTATAAAGTATCAAACTTTCTTAGATAAAAGAAATATGTTTCTGTTATTAACAGAAACAAGAGAAAGATTTCTAGTAAATGGCTTCTTCAAAAAGTGTACCAAAATAGTATTTAGAATAGTATTTACATCTATTTAAAGAGGGGTTTTAAGAATCATTTCTCCTTCATTTTTCTGTTTTTTATTGGAAATTAACACCATTACTCTGTGAACAATTTTTGTGTCTGCAATGAGAATTGTAGTCTAAAATGTCTTAACTGGATCATGTCATCACATAAAGCGGAGGCATTGTATCCAAGCATTTTATTGTTGTCCCTTTAAAAGCAATACGTTAGCCACTGTGCCTCCCCTCCAAGGCCACCGCGTCCTTCCTCTCCAGATTGGGTGTTGTCATCCGGTGCCTTTCTGATCCCTGCTCGCAACCCCCCCCCCCTTCGCCCCACCCTCCGGTCACTCGCGGCTGTGACCCTCGGAGAGCCTCGCGGAAACGCCGAAATACGGCGCCGCATTGCTGCTTGGCGATGACGCACTCCGCATCTCAACACTCCTCTCCTGGAGTGCCACAGGGCGAACTCAGGGGTCAGAGATAGGCCCCAAAGCAGCCCAGTAATCAGATGTTAGTCCCGTAGTAAAAATAGGAATTATTTCGTAATTAAGCATTTCATTTCCATTATCAGAGATCAAGAGTGTAATTCAGATGACTCCCCACACACACCGGATATTACGAGATACACCTGTTTGTCTACCTGATGTTTTTAATAACCCATTTTCCCTTGACCGTATGTAAATATCTTGACTATATACTTGTATCTAGCGAAGTAAAGAGCACTGCTGAAAACATTCCTCAGCAATAAAATAAAAAATGTATATAAACAAAACAAAATCAACACGCTATACGACAATGTTAAAGTTTCCTTTCATCCTTCAAAAGTGTACCTTTGGCATTTATTAAGGAATTCGCATACCATATTCTTGAAAACGAACTGTAGAAAATTCTCAAATTAAAAATTGACAAATAATGATCATGACATTCTCAAATGTATTTTAGGTTCCCTGAGATATACTGAATTTGACAGACTGATAGATTCAATCGTTATACGAATTTGTTATCGTATACGAATTTGTTATTATAGACTGACAGACTCAATCGTTATAGTATTGAATCCGATTTAGTAAATATTGAAATATGTTCAGTATATTAAATTTCACATTTCTTGTTTTCATAACAAACGTAACACTACTCAAAGATATATAATTTGCTTGAAAACTACACAATGTCTTGAAACGACACGGTGGTGCACATATAGAAAAAATATTCAATTGACTAAACTTAAGAAGTTAATCAAGCAAAAGAAATACAGAACACAAAACAAGATAAAATTAAGGAAACTATTTATTGTAACGTAGCATTCGTATTTCTTAGCTTAGCAACAGAAGACGTTGTTAAGGAACAGGAATCAAACAGAATGCTTTGAGGCGAAGTGAGTAGACCAGATTGATTCATTGATTTTTTGTGTTCCCGGGCGCGTCAACTGCTTTGGTCATTAGTCCCGTTAATGTAGTGCATGTTTTTTCTCGGGAGATGGCTGTGATCTTCCCCCGCTAGATGGCGAGATCCGGCGCCGACTTACCGTCGGCTAGTGGGGTTTCCCCCTAACCAGGACTCTCCCATCAGCGGGACACCGCCCCAGCCGGGACAAGCTCTAAGCTCCCGACCGGTCTCCCGGAGTATGTGGTGTGTAGTGCATGTTAGTGTAAGTGTGTGTGTAAGGGGAGAGGATAGGACAAGGAAGAGGAAGGGCAGATCGCGCGCGGTCCGTAGCCCGTTTGGTAGGGTACTGCTCCGGCATTCGCCTGGTGTTGATCGGAGAAACCACGGAAAACTACCGATCAGAGCAGCCGGTCGCTAGACTTCTCCTCCAGACAGCGACTGGAATGGACCTAGCTGAAAAGCTAGTGTAGAAAATCCTGCCGCTGACAAGACTGGAACCCAGGACCTCCCGGTCAGAGGCGCTCAGTGCATTAGTTGATGCACTGAGCTACCGCTCCCAGTGAGTAGACCAGCTTCTCAGATCCACGATAGCGGAGGAATAGTTGTGGATAGTTTCTGGAATATTCCCATAAGTGCAGAATGTATTAGAACCTTGAAAATATTGTGAATTATTAAAACTATCTGGTTGTTGTTAAGAAAGGATTAAATTTCTTAAGAAGGGTTGGTGGGTGGTCGACAGGCCCATGCTTAGCATTCCTAACGATTGTTACATTTCAATATATCCACTCGCACTAAGTTGTGAAGGCGAGAACATGAAATAGTATAAGATTCCTTAAGTAAATTTCATCCAGATCACTTCTAAAATTGCGTTCATACTTTTTTGGAAATACACAGATTATCTCATAAATATCGAATTAATTAGCAATTTTTTCCATACGGACCTGACCAAGATTTATTAACTTACTATGTAATACGCATACTGAATGTAATTCTGAAACTCTTTGCTACTGAACTGTTCCCATTGCGGACGCTCTTCTCGCTTCCTTTAGTCACTAATTTGCATTTCCACTGATACAAGCAAACATTGCGGCGCTTTTTCATTATTTGCGCCTCCAGAAAATGAAATTTCCTCGACTATTTAGTTCAATTTTCTACGTTATCGTGTAGCCTGAAGCGAAACGAAGCGAGGCGTGGTTGCCAAACGTAACCGCTTCGTGTGTTATCACATGCGCAAAACACATGCGGTTTTAGACAATTGACGGAAATTGTTTTCAAACATTTTAACAACAATATAAAAGAAGACATTCAACATTATTTTAACTTGTGAAAAAGATGATAAGCGACTTTGGACACATTAATGAGGAATGATGTATTGATGATGATGAGCTGATGTTTCAGTAAAACAAGTTGTATCTCTTCCTGGAAATTTTGGCAGCGATGATACAGATAATGTTTGTTTTGTTGCGTCTATTGAATAATGAAATACCGATAATGTGAGTTTTGTTGCACCAATTAGACATCAAATAATATATAAAATTGAATATAAACAAGACATCTTTTTGCAGTATAGCCAGAGGCAGGATTTCGGATCTTTTATTGGAGAGACAAACTTGGGCGCTATTAGAAACATGAAAACATGCGTTTATGTTAACGCGTTAAGTTAACTGTGCTGCAAATATACTTTGTTAATTTTGTTAATTATTTCATATATTATTATTGAATGTTATTAATTACATCAGTTGAACACAGAGGTGGCGATCCTCATTGTTATTTGAACGGTCCAAACTGTTAATTCAACGATGCATTTTTCTCAGAAAATCATGTATCAAAATATAGAAAGTGTTTATTATTTATTTTGATCACAAATCTTTAATCATAATTGTGGGATAGATACTTAAAATCTACATTAATAAATTATTTTAATTAAAATGCAATCTTTGGTTTGTAGCAAGATCGAAAGTATTTATAGTTTAACGCTGAACATAATCCCGCGCGTTTTATAGTACTGAACTAAAGTTCACCAATTCATTCATGTAAGTTAGTGGGGGCGGTAGCTCAGTGCATCAACTGATGTCACTGCAGCGCCTCTGACCGGGAGGTCCTAGGTTCAAGTCCTGACGGCCACAGGATTTTCGGCACTAGCTTTTCAGCTAGATCGAATTCAGTCACTGTCTGGAGGAGGATTCTAGCGGCCGGCTGCTTTGATCGCTAGTTTTCCGTGGTTTCTCCGATCAACACCAGGCGAATGACGGAGCAGTACCCTACCAAAACGGGCCACGGACCGCGCGCGATCTGTCCTTCCTCTTCCTTATCCTATTCTCTCCCCTTACACACACACCTACACTAACATGCTCTACACTACCACATATTCCGGGAGACCGGTCGGGAGCTTAGAGCTTGTCCTGGCTGGGGCGGTGCCCCGCTGGTGGGAGAGTCCTGGTTAGGGGGAAACCCCACTAGCCGACGGTAGGTCGGTGCCGGATCTCGCCATCCAGCGGGGGAAAATCACCGCCACCTCCCGAGAAAAAACATGCACTACACTAATGGGACTAATGACCGAAGCAGTTGACGAGCCCGGAAATACGAAAAAATCAATCAATTAATGAAAGTTATTAGCTCAGCTTCATAAAATTATTGTTCACTTAATTATTAAATTTATTTTCAAAATTCTGAAACAAGTAAATCTTTTAAAATATAAATTTGAAGATTCGCGAAATGATATGCCTATTAAATACATTTTTAAACTAGTGGTGCTAAAATAGTACTTACTTTTTCGCCTTTAGTAATGGTTATGTAATACTTGTGATATACCAAAATGACGAACCATTTTTATTATGGAAATGTCATTTTATATGGCATAGAGTATAGAGATGTCAATAGATGATCGCGAGGGGGTCGCTATGTGACAAATAAACAACCGGCGTTAAAGATCATTTTCGCTAGGTTGAAATGACAGAGCAGAGGCGAAATAAGAATTGTTTTGAGAGACAAATGAAAAAAATATAAAATTCGGATGCTTCTGAGTTTTTAGAAGAACGTTCATTCACTCGAGCAACGTGGTGATGAGCGGGTCGGCTCCTGATATATTTTACCAGGTCGAGGAAAGACTGTAATTGACAGTTGTATAAAATTAACTGTCGTTTCTTATATTAGGATAGAGCGTTCTTGTAGGAAGTAAATACGTGTCTAGGCGTCCACCCGAGACGCAAGTGAGGGAAGTCACGGATGATAATAGTATGGCCGGGATAATTTGGAACAGATCACGGACATTAGGCGAGGACTTTATCCAGAAGCAAGATTCTGCTGCGTCAATGGAGAAGGTTCTACGGGGTTGCACGAAGAAGGTTGCACGAAGAAGTGAAGAGCGCGCGAAGACCCACGAATGGATAGCAAAGTTTTATAACTATTGTAATCTAGAGAAAACTGGTCATGATCAAAGATCAATTCATTTTTGATTATCAATGTAATAACTTTAACTCGCAACAGAATCATAGTTGATATTATAACAAATTCTAATTTGGTAAGTTGAAAGAAAGCTGATTATCATTGTTCGTTACGTGCAATCCAGCATTTTAATAAGATTTTCAGATTCCTCGCCACTCCGTATGGATGGCAGATTGAATAATTGGTTGCAGAGTAAGTAGCAACAATTATGAACTTCGAACCCCAATTAACTGACCTAGCACAACATAATTTTAGAATGAGAGATATTTAAATTACGTAGGAATCATTAGGTTTCAAGTGTAACCTTTTCCTGGCACCGAAATCACATTTATCAGTAATAATTATGTTTCAAAATGTCACTCCAAGTGGGGCTTGTTTGTAAATAGAAAGACGGGGCTTGTTTCAAATTGGCATCAGTCTATGTCGGGCATGTTTCATACTATTTATACCACAGTTTCTCTCCGAATTATCACATCTCAGTCATAATTTTTTGTAAAACTCATTACAAATTGCAGAACATTTTATGCAAAAACTAAATGTTTTCAAGCAAATATCAACACGAATTTGACAATTATAATTGCTTTTTATACAGAAAAACATATATATATATATATATATATATATATATATATATATATATATATATATATCACAATTGTAGTTGTAGGAAGACGTCGGAAAATTTTTAATTTTCACAATTTTCGAAAATTCAAATATTTTGACGAACATGAGACCTGCACGATTCTCGTAAGCTTCATTTACTCTAAGGTACAAATTGAATTCAAAAATTGTGTGTCCTTTTTAAGAAAAAAAGATTTAAAAAAATAAAAATTGCCTATGTTTGAGACAAAATTCCATGTTTTCGAAAAATTGAACACGACATTATTTTTGGATCTGTTTTTCATGAACACATTTCCTTAAGGGAACAAATGTTTATCTTCACTATTGTAGTTGTAGAAAACGTTTGAATATTTTTAATTTACGAAAACTCGGGTTTTTTAACGAACATGAGACGTGCACCATTCTCTTAAAAGTCCTTCTATCCAACAAAATTTAATCACAAACGATGGACGTTTTTGAGAAAAAATTGTGTAAGCAAAATTAAAAATTGCCTATATTTCACGCAAAATAACACGAAAAGTACTCAAGTTTTCGAAAAATTGTACATGACCTTATTTCAAAATCTATCTTTCGCGATAGTTCTATCTTGCTTGAAGTTCACAGAATAATCTCTCATTGTCAGTCGGTGTTTCTCGTCAAAGAATGTGGTATCGACAACGAGGACATCGTGGATGTAAATAGTGGATTTAAATTTTGCATTCTGGTGTTAATATAAGGAAAGGTGGAGGGACCTTGGAGGCTGTTATTCAAATCTTGAAGAGAAATGTTACGTTTAGTATTAATCATTAAATATAATTTAAATTGCGTCTTTCATTGAGTTAAATGTGTAAACGAATACATAATTTCGTTTTGTGTAATAAGAAGTGGAAATGACGAGTAATTGTTGTAAAATGAGTAGTGTTTGTTAATATAACAATATTATATTTAACCATTATATTTTCCTATCCATTTTCATTTTCTTGCAAGCAGTATCAAGAATACTGATTTGCAAACTGTGTATCCCCAACGAGTTAGCGGTCATAGTTACTTGTTGCCACCCATTTTTGCAATGCCGCATTCATAACAGAAGGCGATAATGACGGCCGCCGTTGGTTCACGTTAATATAAATTAATGATTTTATTTACGCCTAAAATACGTATCGCGCATCGTTGGAACATTTATGTAGAACGTAAATACACTGAATTCAATGGCAGAAAGCTGTTTTCGTTTAAAAGTTTAAATTAAAAAAAAATTATGTATTTTTCGCGCTTCGTTTCTTTAATAATTTTCCAAATGGTAGTTGAATTGTACCATAGAAATTGTCATATTTTAATATTACATTACCATTATCAATATCCCGAGAAAGTACTAAACTATTGCTGTTGTAGCATCAATAGTTGTGTTCAGTCTCTCGGCTACTCTTCCAAAAATTTCAGTGCTATTGTCTGCATGACGAGTCCAATTATCGATATCCAAAATTATGTAGTACTTTTCTCTTTATACCTCAGTCCTGATACCGGCGGTGTCTTCCATGTGACCTCAGCAGTTTTATCTACCTTTGCCTAGGTTCAAATATTGAACATTTTGTTGTGCATTGCCTAGAATTTTATGGAATTTGGCGGTCAAATGTATGCGTTTCGACTGTGACCAATGTAGAACCACGATCAGACCGCACGAAAGCTTGTTATTCTGTTATCAGTAGAACCTCGATAACCCGGACGTCCACGTAACATGAACCAGGTTTGGTAAAAAATGTTGTTCAGTGTGAAAATGAAGACTTTTTTAAAATAGTTTTTATTATCCTTGTTCGACTATTGTCATGTCTTTCAAGGGCTTTTATGTTACATTTTATATACAATCATTTTTAACTACATTTCATCATAAGTGTACAATGTTTGAAGACAATAATATTGGAAACTAACAACTAAGAATACCGAGGAAGAGTCTTTCAGAAAAATACATACATATTAAAAGCATAGATTTTGAATTTAAAAATGTTTGAACCTGCAAAAATAAAGCCCCAGTTGATCCGAGTTAACGAGATAGTGCGGTACCCTGTGCCACAGAGGCTGACCAGTAGAAGCTGATTACATAGAAAAATAGTGCGTATTATATCCATCGCATTGAACTGCTTTGAAGTGTTCATAAAAAATTATTACCATTCATAATTCTGACGTTGCTTTTTAACCTTCCTCTATGATCAGTTTTCTCTTTGTGTACATTACTCACATAGTAGTATCTAAATCTTTCGTAAATCAAATCCTAGTATTCTAAAAACTATATTATGACATTAATGATGAATTGGCGCCGAGTTTGCCAGTAACTGTAGCACTCTAGGTCAAGAAGTTCTAGAAATCACTCAGAGTGGAACCTCCAGAAAACGAATTTCGATAGATTATATGCCTCATGAAAATGCATTTAGCCCCTTCCCTTTTGCTTTTTTACAAGAGTCGCTGAAATGAAAAACTTAATTTTACCTCGCGGAAAGTCATTTACAAGCAATAGGACAATACGTTTTTACACAGTATTCCCTAAGTATTGCAGTACTTAGGAAGTGCATAAAATCCAACTCTAGGAAGAGTGTGATTAAGAATAGCCACTCATGCACTAACAAATAATACCACGAAATTCTTTGGAGCAAACTGCCAATGGAGCCGTCACAGTTGCACTGCAGCCTTGCGCTTGTGTCTTGTTGCAGGTGCTGCGATCACCCAACGATGTTCCAAGCGCGGTGATTGTGGCTAGAAACTTTCAAAAAAAAATGTTGTTTAAAATAATAATAATAATAATAATTATTATTATTATTATTATTATTATTATTATTATTATTATTATTATTATTATTATTATTATTATTATTGTCACCTTTCCCGTCGCCTTGTTGGACGCGAATACGGTCGGAGGATATGTTCCGCAGTCGTAAAGAGATCCAAATTGTCCCCATGTAACTGAGTAACACTGTAATTTAATAATTAAATTTGTCAAAGAAGGTGACGGGAAATGTGACAATTATATGCATACAAGGAGAGATAATTGCTTGTGAAAACTATTCAAAGGATTAGATGTCTCGGTAGTTTAGTGGTCAGAGCAGCTGGGCGTAAACCGGGTTTGAATCCCGGGCAATTCTTTGAACAAATTGAATTATTAAAATTAATAATGTTGAATTTTTAAGGTTTACCTGTAACCGATCTTATCACAGTCAAATGCTCGGAAATCGTGTCAAAATTGACGTGTCGACTTTTCGTTTTCTAATTCGCGAAAACGTAACTCAGAACGGCATAAAAACCAACGCGTATAACACCAGACAACCCAGGGCCCGGGAGTAAGTTGTGGATTCGGGACAGTTCGCGGACCAGCATACATTCACTACCACTCGAGCCCTACCGGTGCGTAAATTAGATCAATTTAAAATAACGGCTTCAATCTCGTTCCGGTTGAAACGAACGTTATTCAAATTATTTGTTTCACTGCAGCTAATTATTAAATCACTAAAAATTAGCGCATTTTAGCTAATATTAGATCGAATAGATTTGTATAGTACTGTTTTTCAACCCCTGCCAAAACAGCATTGAATTTGTTACTGTTTCATTTATTACAAATAAGTCGACACCTTGCTAGTTCGGGTGTTTTGTCAGAAAGTATGCCAATTTGCTGGGAAATAAAATTTATATTGAAAATATATTATTTTTATGTGATATGCATTGTTTTGCCAATTATCAACATGTATTACATTTAAATATGTATATCAAGGTGTTTGTGACCGTGGGGAAAAAACGTACAGCAGCGCGTAGACCATAAAACCATTTATTTTTAACATGACTGAAGTGTGTCTTTAATCACAGTTTTTCCTATGTTAAAAAGTGTCTTTTTTCCTCCCGGGATTAAAGTGACCCTGTAATCCCATCTGAATTAAAGTCATCGCAGAGCGGGGTTAAAATAATTATCTGGGATTAAGTAATCCCACATCCACCAGCGAATTTCATTATCATTACTATCTGAGAAAGAGAATTTGAATATAGCGTAAGTCTAAGTGAACAGATATATTCAGTGCTTGATTTCTAAAATTTTATGTCTCGAAACGCGCCCCCAATAAACTATTAATTTAATAGAAATAGTTATGTATTATAATGTAATTTAATAATTATTCCCGAGGTACAGGGACGCCGTTCCGTTGCGTTCCGCTAGACATCAAGCCCTGAATATACGTAAGTTAAAAACTAACCTTCAGTAATAAATACTGTCACAAGTTTCTTTAATAAATCTGTAAAATTCAAGCTTTGTAAAAGTCTTAGTTTTTTGGCTAGTAGCCTTTTTCATGACTTCAAAAATCCAATCATTTTACAATATCTAAAAATATCAATGTCATTTAAAGCGTTAAACATGTATCGTCAACATTTTTTCGTAGAGGAATAAGTACTTACTTAGAGAAATCAACATTTTCCTTGACACATAACGTTGCCCTCACCATTGAATAACTCCTCCAAAATGATGAAGACTTGTATGTTTTCGATTTATTGTTAAAATACGCAAGCACAATTTCTTCAGAAATATTTCTTACTTCCCTGTCATTTCTCCATTTGCAGAAACATTCGTACTCTTTCTCGTAGATATGCCGCGATTTCACAGATAATAATTTTGTAACATCACATTATGCTTATTTCATGATATCATTACGAATTGGTACAGTACTGGAAACATAAATTGATCGCGGCCGTCTGCGGCTAAGTTCAGCTTTTGCACGGCTTGGACAGCCCTTGTCATGACGAAACGTCGCAGGCGGAGCCTCACAAACCATCGTAGCCAATCTCAACGCAGGGGGGAGTGCCCTAACAAAATTACGTCGTACAAAATGGCGGGCGCCGCCAGTTCAGATGTGGAAGTATTTTCAAATGAAAAATACATGAAAGAAACACTTCAATGAACATGAAAGTAAATTCATTGAAATATATATGAACTCATAGCACTTAATCACTGTTAACACAATTCTTTTTTAAGAAATTACATTGATGTCAGATAAAATAACACTAATTTTAGAACAGTTACGTTCTTATAGATATTTAAATTCCAATATTCTTGTCCAAACGCTATTGATGAACTTTATCAAATGACCAGTTTACTACAGAATTTTGCGATAAGAAAAACGATTATAATTGCATATTTTCAATTGTTCATATGTATATTACATTTGCAAAAATGCAAAATACTGTCTTTCTCGAATCGTTAGGACTTCTAGGGAACCATTTCAATAAGGGAAAGTAAAATTCAAAGACCAGCTGTATATTTATCATTAAAGTAACAATTAAACTAGATATTAAGCAATTAATTTGCATCTCATGTCAAAATTGTTATTTTACTATCATCAAATCAGGGACAATTTGGGGACACTCCCCGGAAGGAATAGCGCACATTTCGGAATTGTTTATAAAATTGTTAATTGTTGCAAAATTGTTAATTCGCAGTTTTTGGTTCTGGGACATCAGAAAACCCTTCCCACTTTAGAATTGCAAAATTTGGAAATTGTTTATAAATTTTTAAATTTTACAAAAAAACGTATTGCTTTTTTAAAATTGCCTTAAAACGAGATGTAAAATTCCGCAATCTGATTAGCGCTTCCTTTCGTTTTCGAGATACGTAAGTGTTTATAAGAAATTAGCATGTCATGGCAACTATTTTTTTGGCAGTTCCCACGTTAAGCTTTTCTATAAGCCGTTTTGCAACGTTTTGCTTAGTTTCTCCGGCAAATACATTTGAAGTTCCTAACGGGGTGGAGGGGACAAGCGTCCACAACGCTTGCATTAATTGCCACGAAAATTGTTGCTGGTTAGATATTCCTGGTTTTCAGCTCCTTAATTTTTCATTTTATTCTAAATACTTTAAGTTCCATTTGTTTAACAATTACAGCATAAATTTTAAAATACTACTCGAGTCGGCTATCGAACAATCTTCAACTTGGAAGCAAGAAAGAGTCATCAATTGGCTTTCAGAAATACCTCCCGGTGAAAATTGCGTCCTTCCTCCACACGCTTCAAGGCGAAGTAGGCTGAGTTTGTAAGCATAAATCGTAACACTCGCTTTCCCTCGAGAAAGCCTTTATCCACCTTCTTAGGAAGCCAATTCTTTACATATAAAATTGTGGAAAATTTTTCAAATTAAATATACAAGAAAACAATAATTTTGCATTAATTGTCTTGACGTATAAATATTGACATTAAAGCTTCCAGCTCCTCAGTATTCACACGTTCCAAATACGAAATACATTGTTATAACATTCAAAATTTCATTCTAACCAGTAAGTCTGCTGCCTTTCGAAGCATATCGCATCAGTATGGAATATGCGAAAAAGTAATAATACTATTATAATATTGTAATGACATATGTTTATTTATGGACATGTGTAATTGAAGGAATGTGAACTTACGTATGCAGTTAAGTAAATTTCAATGAAGGTGCAAAGTTTGCAAATAAACATGTTTTTAAAATTCAATTATTCGAAGTTCAGAACAATTCCTAGACGCATTCTTTTCCATTCGACACTAACACGCCAATGATTTTTGACACTACCCTCTGAATCGAAGTGGATTGTTTGAGGTCATCGCTTATCGCGTCAAAATCATGGAAGTTTACACGTCTTCGAAATACGTATACGCCGAGGTCATCTTCATGAAACACAGAAAATCTCATATGAAAGAATCAGTCGTCATTTCAACAATGAAGCTACTACGACATAATAATCATAATATCCTCAATTTCGTTTACTTATTGTGTTCTTTGGAGCATGCTCCGTGTCTCTGAGTAGCAAACATTAACATAATCGTTAAAATTAAAAGTAACGATTTAGGATGAAGAAGTTCACATCTCCTTATAATTGTTTGTAGAAAGTCATATCAGGTTAGTATTATTGTCAATAAAATTGTAGTTTTATTTAATTTGAAATAATTGCTTGGATATTTTGGGGTTTAATTAAGAAAATATAGCTACCCGAAGTTGACGCTATGAAAAGTAAACATTTCGAGGTTTCCACTACGAGACGTATTTAGTCATCCCTATTCATTCGCTTAGTATACAGCAATCGCTTTCATTTATCATCGATCAAGTTACATAGGGTTTCTAATGTTTATATGATACCGGGTGTCCCAGCAAATATGGACCACCCCCATAACTTCTAAACGGTTCAGGGTATCGAGTTGCAGTTTTCGCTGAACAATGCAAAATCTTGGGGCAGGTAACAGGCTGGTAGAGGAATTCTCTATAATAGTTTTAGTTTTCGAGAAATTTAATCATCTTTGATTTTTTAAATTGAACTATATATTTTTTCATCAGCAATGTTATCATCATGAATATTGGAATAAAATGATTTATCATATGTTAGTATTTTAAGAGTAATTTGAGTATAAAATTAGATTTTTTGGCATCAGATTTTCAAGTAAACGGGTAGCCTTTGCAACAGTCGCCGTTTTGGGAAGGTGGCCTTCGCGACGTTGATACTGTTTTGTGAAGAGAGGAGTGTAAGAGAGATGACCGTGTAGGATGAAGGTGTAATTGCAGCAATTCATGATCTTGACATGAAAAACATATGAACAAACATCAATTTTAACGATCTGAATGAGAATTTTTTCCCAGTTGTTCATCTGAGTTGAACTTTTCTTCTTCTGAAATTCCAAATCAACGATAATCGAAAAAAACGAAATAAAAATATTGTAGCGAAAACGATAATAATAATAAAATTAATAATAATAATAATAATAATAATAATAATAATAACAATAATAATAATAATTATAAAGGTCATTTCTAAATTTACCGAACTCGAACTCAGTGCAGAAACAAACTATCACTTTAATATATGGGAAGCGAATGAATTCTTAAAGATTTTCGTTGTAATATCTTGATTAATTCATCAAATAATAGATAGGTAGACATTTTCTCTTATTATTCACAGTAACTTAACTTCCTATTTAAACACGTACTACCAGAAGAACAAAGTAATAAAAAACTTGAAATACTCTTGACAGTTCTATTAGTGTAACTACCAAACTTTAACAAAAATGCATATCTGCATTCGCTACTGTTCATTCTGATTAGTGAGTTTCTCATTTCATAGCGCCAAGTGCTGCCTCAAACTTGAAAATGCAGAAGACGGAAGTGTATAGTTTTCTTTTCCATTTAAGAACAGCAGTCGTATGGTTGCAAAGTGGACGAGTGATCATTTTAATTAAAAATGACATTTACCAACGAAGAGACGGTGGTTGGCTTCTTATTCAGTTTGAAAATGATATTTATTATTATTAACATCTTTATGCTACCATTTTTTTATATCGTTCTTTGGAACGATCAATGTTTTGAAAATTTAGTAGAAGGCAAGTTAAATCCAAATAAATAAATGGAAAATGTCTCCCATTCTGATTGTCAAAATTGGTATTTCTTAGTGTGATGTCTGTGCCATCACTAAGAATTACTGTAGTTATGCCTCTTATCCCCCACTGCCACCCCTCTCAGTCAAGACGCAACAGTCTAGACGTCGTGATGGCCACCTTCCCCAAAAGACGAGAGTTGCAACGATTACCCGTTTAATTCAAAATCACATGTCAGAAAGCCTAATTTTATACTCAAGTTACTATCAAAATATTAGCAAATGATACATCATTTTAATCCTCTTTTCATGGTCTATCCATTGCTGGTGATAAAAATATATAGTTCCATTTAAAAATCGAAGATGATTATATTTCTCGAAAATTAAAAATATTATAGATAATTTCTCTACGGCTCGTTACTTGCCCCATGATTCCTCATTATTCAGCAAACACTTTATTTCGATATCCTGAACCGTTTAGAAGTTGTGGGGGTGGTCCATAGTTGGTGGGACCCCCTGTTTATGTAATAACATTAGAACTGCATTCTCACGGGCAGGAATTCGGGCTCTGTAATTATTCTTTTTTGCGGGTAACCTACTGTGTGGTGTGTGAAAGTGTATTTATTTATATATTTATTTTTACTTCCTCGTAAACATACGGAGTAACAAAAGTAATATTTAGAGAGGTATGTATGTAATGTTGCAGTAAATCGATGTCGAGAATTTAATGGAATTACACGTTTTGGGGACTTAAGTTGCCAAGAGAGTGTTGTTATTATATCAAAACGTCCGTCTCTCCGTCCATGTGTCCCCTGGTCTGTCTGTCTGTTTCTCTGTGAACACTAGTGTGTAAACTATTCGTAGAATTTTTGTCAAAACTAATTTTCCATTAACGATCTGGCCCGAATCGAGGCCCTGCGATTTTGAAAATAATTCTTTAAATTTTGGGGTAATTTAGTTGAAGTCCCTGGGAAGCATTTTCAAACTTTTCTTAAAAACGGCTCCAAAGTTTTTCGACCTACATATGTAACCACAGTCGAACATCCGCCAACGTCGGAACTCGAACTCTAGGGCCTCGCGGTCAGTAACGTTACAGGGAAAACTGTAACGATGCCACTGAGCTATCGCAACCTTTGCAACGTGTACTTAAAAACATTGTAAGTCTTTTTTCATACAAAGTTTTAATTTTTCAATATTACAAATATTCAATTGTTTCATATTATTCGTGCGCATAGTAAATTTAACTTAAAGCTTCCTCGTGTGTAACAAATCGGACAAATTGTATATTTGAAAAAATTATTACAATACAATTAATTAATTATTACAATTAATACAATGAAGATCTATTGAGTGACAAAATGATATTCCTCTAAAACTGAAAAATATACCGAAACGAATGTTCGCTATTCTGGCAGTTTTCTGTGTACTATTCGTTACTTCTGTGAACGTTGTCTGAAGAATACACTGCGTTAGACGAAAGATAATTATACATATTTCTTTCTTAATGTAATCTGCTCTTCATTATTACTCTTTCAAATCATCTCATGTGCACGTTTCTTAAAATATGAGTGTTTTTCGCAAAAGTTTGAGTTATATAGTGACAATATATATATGTTTTCGAACACCACCAATACACATGCTGGAGATTTATTTCCAAGTGCAATCGTTTTAAATATTAAATTTTAAAATACGTTTTATTTAGAATTTTGTCTGAAATAAACAGTAGCTTTTGCGATTTTTCGAAAGAATTTTCTGGCATCAAGAACATTGTAATATTCAAAACACTACAGCAGTGACCTGCCTAAGGACAATATCGTAGCGTATTTGGTTGGGTGGCTTCTTCTTGTGCTGAAGATCTCGGGTTCAAATCCTAGCCTGCACTACTCATTTTTTATTCTGTACATTAGAGTATGTATCTGACAAATGACTTTGAAATCAGTTGTAGACGTGGAATTTTATATATCGTTTTGCTTTTCATTAATTATATATTTTTTTGTCTCTCAGCCGTGTCTCTGTCATTCCCTTAAGGTTTATTAGAAGAATGAAGTGTTAGTAGTATAAAAGTTGTAATATATTACGTAACCGTTACCAATAAAACAAGAAAATAAGACCGGTTTTTTATTGTTTGTATTGGTAGTCAGATGAATTGAAAGTGAATAACTGCGTCAATGGTAGGTGCTTTCTTCAATTAAATATTTTTGAGAATCGACTAATTACCAGCTGCACTGAAACCCTTATTTTCCGAAAGAAAGCTGTAACGGCTATTCAAGCCAGCAGTGTAATTTGTGTTATCCTAGTTGGGAAGCGATAACCGAGCAAGTGGCAACAGCTCAGGATTTGGCAACAGGGCATTGGACACAGGAGGCCTGTGGCCGCCGCTTGGCTCTTTAACACGAGGATGGTTTCTTCATTGTAGGGAAGAAAGTGAGAGAGAATTATGTGAGCTTATTGCACTCGTCGGTCACAAATCATGTGCGACCGCACCATGTGTCTGCCTGAATTTTGACATTTGCAAACACGTTAGGAACGTATGTTAGCACGGTGTTTAAAAAATTTGTTCCTCAATGCTTCTGTGCGAAATTGGTTGTATTTTGATCTGTACGAGAATTCGTAAACGTGTTTTAAATTAAAAATTTCACAAAACAATATGAATATTGTCATCCATTTTTAACATGAATAAAGTAATATATTTACCCAACAGAAACTTGAATTATGAAGACAGAATATTAACAAAAGAAATGGGATCCCTTAGACCAGACTTTTGCATCAATCAAATGTCCAGTAATGAAAATAGGTCGGACATTTAAGCGGTAAATATTCTTATATTTGGTGCCCTCCCTGGCTACTAATCTGGTCACCCTAGAGGCTCCACTAGATCATAGCTACCTTAAAACACTAAGAAAGCAAATTCATTCACGTCTTAAATTCCCTAATATTCACTGATCACATATGATCCCGTAGGTCATATGTGGTCAGTTATGGGATTGAAATTAGAAAATACAGTTTGTCTAATAAAAAAATATTTAACATGAGAGGTCTGAGAGACCGAAGTTTAATTGACCCTGCGACTACGGCAACGTTGCTGAAATCTATGTTGCAAAGACTAGAGACAATAATCAAAGCAAATGGAATTCATACCCAGTATTAAATAACTTAATATGTTTTGTTCAACAGGTGTGTACGAAGACTTTTTAAGCTTACAAAAACGGCGATTTTATTTTGTTTCCAAATATCAGAGAGTTGCTAACATTTTGAACTTTTGTAAGGGAATAAGAAGAGAATTCTTAATTTCTAAACTTGATATCTTTATTCTTTCTAACATATCGTTCGTATTAGATTCGTAGAAGTTTCTGCTAGAGTTTTCTAGTTGTTCGCAAGGCCGTCCTTTGGCCTATGCAACTGCCATGAGGCCCAACTTCAGACGGGGACATAGATAATTGAAATAAAATACAATAGGA